>OV884009.1:53642395-54049142 GCA_930367205.1 Acanthosoma haemorrhoidale | reverse complement strand
AAAAGGGAGTGTAATATTTGTTTTCGAGTCAAACCGAAATCGTCTTTTCTACTTATGGGAAATCTCCGGAAGTGTCGATTGACCCAAGTCAAGGGATTTTGGAAAACGGGATTGGATTATGCCGGTCCTTGGCAAATAAGTATGGGACGTTTTCAGAATTTAGCCGTCCAGAAGGCTTATATTTGTCTTTTTGTCTGTTTGCTACGAATGCGATTCATTTAGAACTTGTGACTAGCTTGTCGACTGCGGCTTTTCTGGCCGCATTTAAAAGGTTTTTGTTTCATCGTGGTGCTTGTTCCACGATATACTCGGATTGTGGAACAAATTTTGTTGGTGCTAAGAGAGAATTAAATGAACTCTCCAGCTTACTCTCTTTCCGAGAATTCAGAGAATCGGTAGTGGAAGGGCTGAGTGATTATAAAATTGAATGGCAATTCATTCCTCCAAGCAGTCCTCATTTTTGAGGAATTTGGGAATCCAACATTAAAAGTGTCAAATCCCACCCTGTTGCGTGTCGTCGGAGCGCAGCGCCTGACGTATGAGGAGTTCAACACTTTGTTAATCGAGGTTGAGGCTTTGTTGAATTCCAGACCCTTGTGCCCTCTTTCGGAGGATCCATAAGAGCCTTTGGCATTGACTCCTGCACACTTTTTGACACTTACACCCTTGAAATCATTACCTGTAGACACAGTGTTAGAATTGCCCTCCAATCGTCTCTCTCGGTATCAGTTATTGGACAAATTGCTACAGTCCTTCTGGTCCAGATGGAGCAAGGAGTATTTGCATGAGCTCCAGGTACGAGCAAAATGGACCCAACCTTCATGTGCCTTACGCGGGGGGACGGTGGTTCTCCTCGATCAGATTCCTATGGACCCCCTACAATGGCCGCTAGGTATAGTTGAGGAGGTTTATCCAGGTCAAGATGGAGTCGTGAGAGTGGCTGTTGTTCGGACAAATAAAGGCAAGTTGAGGCGACCGAGTGTTAAGCTCTGCCTCTTGCCCAGTCAGTAAAGGAGTAGAGAAATTGTAAATATGTAAATAAATAATCGTTATTTTGGTTTCAGTGGAATCGTTTTATTTTTATTTTCGGGTGAACTATCCAATTGTTTGTTGAAGTCAGAAGTTTTAAACATTTGGTTTTTGTTTTTGTTGGAATATCTCCAGCCATACAGTCGATTGTTCAGAAGAGGAGTCTTCATGGGTGGGGGTTTGTTTTAGCCAATCTCAAATTTGAAAACAAAAAACTTTATGTTAGAAAAAGAAGAAAATTATTTCATTAGCTATCGCTGCTACTACTACCTATGAGATACAGCAGGAACGGCCTCACGCGTTGGACACCTTTTTGGGGGTTTGTCGAGACCAGTCACTATGGATCCTAACTTCGTTGTAGTAGCATCAGAATCTGTCGAGTTCCAAAATTATATACATATTATAATAATAAGATATACAGATTTAGTCATATTGTAGAATATATAGCTCGTAAAATTCTATTCAAACCAAGTTAATCAAATGGCAAACAACATCTCTGGCTCAACCTATTCATGCAATTATCCCTAGAAATTGAAGTAGCATGGCCTATAGATATACTGTGGATACCTCGTTATTTTAACTCCAAAAACTGGCCAGCATTCACGCCTCGAGTCAGCTCATCGTCACCTATTAAACCTCCATTCAGTCCGTACTGCTACTACATTGCATTAAGTTAGTCGCGGAGCCAGGGTTAGGGATCTCTGCGAACACTGATTCAGTTTCGAATCATTGGAAAGTTTTATTGCCGCGTTTAAATTTCGGGAAATCCTAAAGACTTTTATGATCTATATTGGCAATTTTATTTTTGGATAGGAGGGGGGGAAGTTCTCATAGCGCCATTAAAAATAATTTTTTTTTTTACCTTTAAAAACTGTCTAATATTTAAGGATTCAAATATCTTGTAACGATGTAAATACATTGTTTGAAAGAAAATCTCCTAGCAATAAAATAAAAAATTAAATTAATTTAGCGTTTTGCTGGCCTTGGAGAAACTACATCCATATCATTAGAAGAATATTCCTCGTAAAGACGTAATCTAATACACTACTCATATATGAATCCACGTTTATTGGCAATGCACGAAAAGAACTGACTGTTGTTCCTCAATCCTACACTATTGCCAGATATTCCTTTGGACCATCCACAATACATTCTAACCGATAGGCTGCCTTAATTCGTTTAAGACTTTATGCAACATCCATGAGAAAAGCATTCCAAACCTCCACACAAAGAAGATCGAAGATTAATTTAACAGTAGGGCTCAAATAGGTATCGGGTGGTTTGTGCTTGGAAACCACCCTTTGCCTTTTGGGCGAAGCCTAAAAGGCAACGAGTCCACGGTTGTGCCTCCTGGGCGGACATGGAAACCAACCAATATTACAAAAAGACTTATTTTTGCAGATTCTTGAAATAGTTTTACATTTTATTTAAGTAAGGTGTAAGACTGTCTAAAACCTCAAAAAAATGTGCATCATATTCTTCCAATTTTATATGAATGTATGATATCATCTGTTCCTATTCGTCGTTATCGAAACTACGGCGAGTTATGGTTTATGTCTTGCGTTTCTCTCGGCTACTCCCTCACCAAGAGTTGATCACCTGAGAAGATTTGATCAAATCTGAACAGATTCTTTGTCGAATCATACAATCACAGCATTTCCAGCAGGACATTTGTGCCCTCCAAAATGGAAAACTTTGTTTCAATAGAATTCAGCGTTTAACTCCGTTCTTAGTCGATGGAGTTATTCGAGTTGGAGGTCGACTGCCAAATGCATCTGTTGGCTTCGAATATGCGCATCCCATAATCCTTCCCAAAATCGATCCATTTGTACGCATGTTGGTGCGTTATTATCATTTAGAGAATCTTCACACAGGTCCCCATTTGTTGATGTCGTTGTTGAGACAAAATTATTGGATTCTCTCCGCTCGATTTGTGGTCCGAAAAGTTAAAAGGGAGTGTAATATTTGTTTTCGAGTCAAACCGAAATCGTCTTTTCTACTTATGGGAAATCTCCGGAAGTGTCGATTGACCCAAGTCAAGGGATTTTGGAAAACGGGATTGGATTATGCCGGTCCTTGGCAAATAAGTATGGGACGTTTTCAGAATTTAGCCGTCCAGAAGGCTTATATTTGTCTTTTTGTCTGTTTGCTACGAATGCGATTCATTTATAACTTGTGACTAGCTTGTCGACTGCGGCTTTTCTGGCCGCATTTAAAAGGTTTTTGTTTCATCGTGGTGCTTGTTCCACGATATACTCGGATTGTGGAACAAATTTTGTTGGTGCTAAGAGAGAATTAAATGAACTCTCCAGCTTACTCTCTTTCCGAGAATTCAGAGAATCGGTAGTGGAAGGGCTGAGTGATTATAAAATTGAATGGCAATTCATTCCTCCAAGCAGTCCTCATTTTTGAGGAATTTGGGAATCCAACATTAAAAGTGTCAAATCCCACCCTGTTGCGTGTCGTCGGAGCGCAGCGCCTGACGTATGAGGAGTTCAACACTTTGTTAATCGAGGTTGAGGCTTTGTTGAATTCCAGACCCTTGTGCCCTCTTTCGGAGGATCCATAAGAGCCTTTGGCATTGACTCCTGCACACTTTTTGACACTTACACCCTTGAAATCATTACCTGTAGACACAGTGTTAGAATTGCCCTCCAATCGTCTCTCTCGGTATCAGTTATTGGACAAATTGCTACAGTCCTTCTGGTCCAGATGGAGCAAGGAGTATTTGCATGAGCTCCAGGTACGAGCAAAATGGACCCAACCTTCATGTGCCTTACGCGGGGGGACGGTGGTTCTCCTCGATCAGATTCCTATGGACCCCCTACAATGGCCGCTAGGTATAGTTGAGGAGGTTTATCCAGGTCAAGATGGAGTCGTGAGAATGGCTGTTGTTCGGACAAATAAAGGCAAGTTGAGGCGACCGAGTGTTAAGCTCTGCCTCTTGCCCAGTCAGTAAAGGAGTAGAGAAATTGTAAATATGTAAATAAATAATCGTTATTTTGGTTTCAGTGGAATCGTTTTATTTTTATTTTCGGGTGAACTATCCAATTGTTTGTTGAAGTCAGAAGTTTTAAACATTTGGTTTTTGTTTTTGTTGGAATATCTCCAGCCATACAGTCGATTGTTCAGAAGAGGAGTCTTCATGGGTGGGGGTTTGTTTGAGCCAATCTCAAATTTGAAAACAAAAAACTTTATGTTAGAAAAAGAAGAAAATTATTTCATTAGCTATCGCTGCTACTACTACCTATGAGATACAGCAGGAACGGCCTCACGCGTTGGACACCTTTTTGGGGGTTTGTCGAGACCAGTCACTATGGATCCTAACTTCGTTGTAGTAGCATCAGAATCTGTCGAGTTCCAAAATTATATACATATTATAATAATAAGATATACAGATTTAGTCATATTGTAGAATATATAGCTCGTAAAATTCTATTCAAACCAAGTTAATCAAATGGCAAACAACATCTCTGGCTCAACCTATTCATGCAATTATCCCTAGAAATTGAAGTAGCATGGCCTATAGATATACTGTGGATACCTCGTTATTTTAACTCCAAAAACTGGCCAGCATTCACGCCTCGAGTCAGCTCATCGTCACCTATTAAACCTCCATTCAGTCCGTACTGCTACTACATTGCATTAAGTTAGTCGCGGAGCCAGGGTTAGGGATCTCTGCGAACACTGATTCAGTTTCGAATCATTGGAAAGTTTTATTGCCGCGTTTAAATTTCGGGAAATCCTAAAGACTTTTATGATCTATATTGGCAATTTTATTTTTGGATAGGAGGGGGGGAAGTTCTCATAGCGCAATTAAAAATAATTTTTTTTTTACCTTTAAAAACTATCTAATATTTAAGGATTCAAATATCTTGTAACGATGTAAATACATTGTTTGAAAGAAAATCTCCTAGCAATAAAATAAAAAATTAAATTAATTTAGCGTTTTGCTGGCCTTGGAGAAACTACATCCATATCATTAGAAGAATATTCCTCGTAAAGACGTAATCTAATACACTACTCATATATGAATCCACGTTTATTGGCAATGCACGAAAAGAACTGACTGTTGTTCCTCAATCCTACACTATTGCCAGATATTCCTTTGGACCATCCACAATACATTCTAACCGATAGGCTGCCTTAATTCGTTTAAGACTTTATGCAACATCCATGAGAAAAGCATTCCAAACCTCCACACAAAGAAGATCGAAGATTAATTTAACAGTAGGGCTCAAATAGGTATCGGGTGGTTTGTGCTTGGAAACCACCCTTTGCCTTTTGGGCGAAGCCTAAAAGGCAACGAGTCCACGGTTGTGCCTCCTGGGCGGACATGGAAACCAACCAATATTACAAAAAGACTTATTTTTGCAGATTCTTGAAATAGTTTTACATTTTATTTAAGTAAGGTGAAAGACTGTCTAAAACCTCAAAAAAATGTGCATCATATTCTTCCACTTTTATATGAATGTATGATATCATCTGTTCCTATTCGTCGTTATCGAAACTACGGCGAGTTATGGTTTATGTCTTGCGTTTCTCTCGGCTACTCCCTCACCAAGAGTTGATCACCCGAGAAGATTTGATCAAATCTGAACAGATTCTTTGTCGAATCATACAATCACAGCATTTCCAGCAGGACATTTGTGCCCTCCGAAATGGAAAACTTTGTTTCAATAGAATTCAGCGTTTAACTCCGTTCTTAGTCGATGGAGTTGTTCGAGTTGGAGGTCGACTGCCAAATGCATCTGTTGGCTTCGAATATGCGCATCCCATAATCCTTCCCAAAATCGATCCATTTGTACGCATGTTGGTGCGTTATTATCATTTAGAGAATCTTCACACAGGTCCCCATTTGTTGATGTCATTGTTGAGACAAAATTATTGGATTCTCTCCGCTCGATTTGTGGTCCGAAAAGTGAAAAGGGAGTGTAATATTTGTTTTCGAGTCAAACCGAAATCGTCTTTTCTACTTATGGGAAATCTCCGGAAGTGTCGATTGACCCAAGTCAAGGGATTTTGGAAAACGGGATTGGATTATGCCGGTCCTTGGCAAATAAGTATGGGACGTTTTCAGAATTTAGCCGTCCAGAAGGCTTATATTTGTCTTTTTGTATGTTTGCTACGAATGCGAATCATTTAGAACTTGTGACTAGCTTGTCGACTGCGGCTTTTCTGGCCGCATTTAAAAGGTTTTTGTTTCATCGTGGTGCTTGTTCCACGATATACTCGGATTGTGGAACAAATTTTGTTGGTGCTAAGAGAGAATTAAATGAACTCTCCAGCTTACTCTCTTTCCGAGAATTCAGAGAATCGGTAGTGGAAGGGCTGAGTGATTATAAAATTGAATGGCAATTCATTCCTCCAAGCAGTCCTCATTTTTGAGGAATTTGGGAATCCAACATTAAAAGTGTCAAATCCCACCCTGTTGCGTGTCGTCGGAGCGCAGCGCCTGACGTATGAGGAGTTCAACACTTTGTTAATCGAGGTTGAGGCTTTGTTGAATTCCAGACCCTTGTGCCCTCTTTCGGAGGATCCATAAGAGCCTTTGGCATTGACTCCTGCACACTTTTTGACACTTACACCCTTGAAATCATTACCTGTAGACACAGTGTTAGAATTGCCCTCCAATCGTCTCTCTCGGTATCAGTTATTGGACAAATTGCTACAGTCCTTCTGGTCCAGATGGAGCAAGGAGTATTTGCATGAGCTCCAGGTACGAGCAAAATGGACCCAACCTTCATGTGCCTTACGCGGGGGGACGGTGGTTCTCCTCGATCAGATTCCTATGGACCCCCTACAATGGCCGCTAGGTATAGTTGAGGAGGTTTATCCAGGTCAAGATGGAGTCGTGAGAGTGGCTGTTGTTCGGACAAATAAAGGCAAGTTGAGGCGACCGAGTGTTAAGCTCTGCCTCTTGCCCAGTCAGTAAAGGAGTAGAGAAATTGTAAATATGTAAATAAATAATCGTTATTTTGGTTTCAGTGGAATCGTTTTATTTTTATTTTCGGGTGAACTATCCAATTGTTTGTTGAAGTCAGAAGTTTTAAACATTTGGTTTTTGTTTTTGTTGGAATATTTCCAGCCATACAGTCGATTGTTCAGAAGAGGAGTCTTCATGGGTGGGGGTTTGTTTGAGCCAATCTCAAATTTGAAAACAAAAAACTTTATGTTAGAAAAAGAAGAAAATTATTTCATTAGCTATCGCTGCTACTACTACCTATGAGATACAGCAGGAACGGCCTCACGCGTTGGACACCTTTTTGGGGGTTTGTCGAGACCAGTCACTATGGATCCTAACTTCGTTGTAGTAGCATCAGAATCTGTCGAGTTCCAAAATTATATACATATTATAATAATAAGATATACAGATTTAGTCATATTGTAGAATATATAGCTCGTAAAATTCTATTCAAACCAAGTTAATCAAATGGCAAACAACATCTCTGGCTCAACCTATTCATGCAATTATCCCTAGAAATTGAAGTAGCATGGCCTATAGATATACTGTGGATACCTCGTTATTTTAACTCCAAAAACTGGCCAGCATTCACGCCTCGAGTCAGCTCATCGTCACCTATTAAACCTTCATTCAGTCCGTACTGCTACTACATTGCATTAAGTTAGTCGCGGAGCCAGGGTTAGGGATCTCTGCGAACACTGATTCAGTTTCGAATCATTGGAAAGTTTTATTGCCGCGTTTAAATTTCGGGAAATCCTAAAGACTTTTATGATCTATATTGGCAATTTTATTTTTGGATAGGAGGGGGGGAAGTTCTCATAGCGCAACTAAAAATAATTTTTTTTTTTACCTTTAAAAACTGTCTAATATTTAAGGATTCAAATATCTTGTAACGATGTAAATACATTGTTTGAAAGAAAATCTCCTAGCAATAAAATAAAAAATTAAATTAATTTAGCGTTTTGCTGGCCTTGGAGAAACTACATCCATATCATTAGAAGAATATTCCTCGTAAAGACGTAATCTAATACACTACTCATATATGAATCCACGTTTATTGGCAATGCACGAAAAGAACTGACTGTTGTTCCTCAATCCTACACTATTGCCAGATATTCCTTTGGACCATCCACAATACATTCTAACCGATAGGCTGCCTTAATTCGTTTAAGACTTTATGCAACATCCATGAGAAAAGCATTCCAAACCTCCACACAAAGAAGATCGAAGATTAATTTAACAGTAGGGCTCAAAAAGGTATCGGGTGGTTTGTGCTTGGAAACCACCCTTTGCCTTTTGGGCGAAGCCTAAAAGGCAACGAGTCCACGGTTGTGCCTCCTGGGCGGACATGGAAACCAACCAATATTACAAAAAGACTTATTTTTGCAGATTCTTGAAATAGTTTTACATTTTATTTAAGTAAGGTGTAAGACTGTCTAAAACCTCAAAAAAATGTGCATCATATTCTTCCAATTTTATATGAATGTATGATATCATCTGTTCCTATTCGTCGTTATCGAAACTACGGCGAGTTATGGTTTATGTCTTGCGTTTCTCTCGGCTACTCCCTCACCAAGAGTTGATCACCCGAGAAGATTTGATCAAATCTGAACAGATTCTTTGTCGAATCATACAATCACAGCATTTCCAGCAGGACATTTGTGCCCTCCAAAATGGAAAACTTTGTTTCAATAGAATTCAGCGTTTAACTCCGTTCTTAGTCGATGGAGTTATTCGAGTTGGAGGTCGACTGCCAAATGCATCTGTTGGCTTCGAATATGCGCATCCCATAATCCTTCCCAAAATCGATCCATTTGTACGCATGTTGGTGCGTTATTATCATTTAGAGAATCTTCACACAGGTCCCCATTTGTTGATGTCGTTGTTGAGACAAAATTATTGGATTCTCTCCGCTCGATTTGTGGTCCGAAAAGTTAAAAGGGAGTGTAATATTTGTTTTCGAGTCAAACCGAAATCGTCTTTTCTACTTATGGGAAATCTCCGGAAGTGTCGATTGACCCAAGTCAAGGGATTTTGGAAAACGGGATTGGATTATGCCGGTCCTTGGCAAATAAGTATGGGACGTTTTCAGAATTTAGCCGTCCAGAAGGCTTATATTTGTCTTTTTGTCTGTTTGCTACGAATGCGATTCATTTAGAACTTGTGACTAGCTTGTCGACTGCGGCTTTTCTGGCTTCATTTAAAAGGTTTTTGTTTCATCGTGGTGCTTGTTCCACGATATACTCGGATTGTGGAACAAATTTTGTTGGTGCTAAGAGAGAATTAAATGAACTCTCCAGCTTACTCTCTTTCCGAGAATTCAGAGAATCGGTAGTGGAAGGGCTGAGTGATTATAAAATTGAATGGCAATTCATTCCTCCAAGCAGTCCTCATTTTTGAGGAATTTGGGAATCCAACATTAAAAGTGTCAAATCCCACCCTGTTGCGTGTCGTCGGAGCGCAGCGCCTGACGTATGAGGAGTTCAACACTTTGTTAATCGAGGTTGAGGCTTTGTTGAATTCCAGACCCTTGTGCCCTCTTTCGGAGGATCCATAAGAGCCTTTGGCATTGACTCCTGCACACTTTTTGACACTTACACCCTTGAAATCATTACCTGTAGACACAGTGTTAGAATTGCCCTCCAATCGTCTCTCTCGGTATCAGTTATTGGACAAATTGCTACAGTCCTTCTGGTCCAGATGGAGCAAGGAGTATTTGCATGAGCTCCAGGTACGAGCAAAATGGACCCAACCTTCATGTGCCTTACGCGGGGGGACGGTGGTTCTCCTCGATCAGATTCCTATGGACCCCCTACAATGGCCGCTAGGTATAGTTGAGGAGGTTTATCCAGGTCAAGATGGAGTCGTGAGAGTGGCTGTTGTTCGGACAAATAAAGGCAAGTTGAGGCGACCGAGTGTTAAGCTCTGCCTCTTGCCCAGTCAGTAAAGGAGTAGAGAAATTGTAAATATGTAAATAAATAATCGTTATTTTGGTTTCAGTGGAATCGTTTTATTTTTATTTTCGGGTGAACTATCCAATTGTTTGTTGAAGTCAGAAGTTTTAAACATTTGGTTTTTGTTTTTGTTGGAATATCTCCAGCCATACAGTCGATTGTTCAGAAGAGGAGTCTTCATGGGTGGGGGTTTGTTATAGCCAATCTCAAATTTGAAAACAAAAAACTTTATGTTAGAAAAAGAAGAAAATTATTTCATTAGCTATCGCTGCTACTACTACCTATGAGATACAGCAGGAATGGCCTCACGCGTTGGACACCTTTTTGGGGGTTTGTCGAGACCAGTCACTATGGATCCTAACTTCGTTGTAGTAGCATCAGAATCTGTCGAGTTCCAAAATTATATACATATTATAATAATAAGATATACAGATTTAGTCATATTGTAGAATATATAGCTCGTAAAATTCTATTCAAACCAAGTTAATCAAATGGCAAACAACATCTCTGGCTCAACCTATTCATGCAATTATCCCTAGAAATTGAAGTAGCATGGCCTATAGATATACTGTGGATACCTCGTTATTTTAACTCCAAAAACTGGCCAGCATTCACGCCTCGAGTCAGCTCATCGTCACCTATTAAACCTCCATTCAGTCCGTACTGCTACTACATTGCATTAAGTTAGTCGCGGAGCCAGGGTTAGGGATCTCTGCGAACACTGATTCAGTTTCGAATCATTGGAAAGTTTTATTGCCGCGTTTAAATTTCGGGAAATCCTAAAGACTTTTATGATCTATATTGGCAATTTTATTTTTGGATAGGAGGGGGGGAAGTTCTCATAGCGCAATTAAAAATAATTTTTTTTTTACCTTTAAAAACTATCTAATATTTAAGGATTCAAATATCTTGTAACGATGTAAATACATTGTTTGAAAGAAAATCTCCTAGCAATAAAATAAAAAATTAAATTAATTTAGCGTTTTGCTGGCCTTGGAGAAACTACATCCATATCATTAGAAGAATATTCCTCGTAAAGACGTAATCTAATACACTACTCATATATGAATCCACGTTTATTGGCAATGCACGAAAAGAACTGACTGTTGTTCCTCAATCCTACACTATTGCCAGATATTCCTTTGGACCATCCACAATACATTCTAACCGATAGGCTGCCTTAATTCGTTTAAGACTTTATGCAACATCCATGAGAAAAGCATTCCAAACCTCCACACAAAGAAGATCGAAGATTAATTTAACAGTAGGGCTCAAATAGGTATCGGGTGGTTTGTGCTTGGAAACCACCCTTTGCCTTTTGGGCGAAGCCTAAAAGGCAACGAGTCCACGGTTGTGCCTCCTGGGCGGACATGGAAACCAACCAATATTACAAAAAGACTTATTTTTGCAGATTCTTGAAATAGTTTTACATTTTATTTAAGTAAGGTGTAAGACTGTCTAAAACCTCAAAAAAATGTGCATCATATTCTTCCAATTTTATATGAATGTATGATATCATCTGTTCCTATTCGTCGTTATCGAAACTACGGCGAGTTATGGTTTATGTCTTGCGTTTCTCTCGGCTACTCCCTCACCAAGAGTTGATCACCCGAGAAGATTTGATCAAATCTGAACAGATTCTTTGTCGAATCATACAATCACAGCATTTCCAGCAGGACATTTGTGCCCTCCAAAATGGAAAACTTTGTTTCAATAGAATTCAGCGTTTAACTCCGTTCTTAGTCGATGGAGTTATTCGAGTTGGAGGTCGACTGCCAAATGCATCTGTTGGCTTCGAATATGCGCATCCCATAATCCTTCCCAAAATCGATCCATTTGTACGCATGTTGGTGCGTTATTATCATTTAGAGAATCTTCACACAGGTCCCCATTTGTTGATGTCGTTGTTGAGACAAAATTATTGGATTCTCTCCGCTCGATTTGTGGTCCGAAAAGTTAAAAGGGAGTGTAATATTTGTTTTCGAGTCAAACCGAAATCGTCTTTTCTACTTATGGGAAATCTCCGGAAGTGTCGATTGACCCAAGTCAAGGGATTTTGGAAAACGGGATTGGATTATGCCGGTCCTTGGCAAATAAGTATGGGACGTTTTCAGAATTTAGCCGTCCAGAAGGCTTATATTTGTCTTTTTGTCTGTTTGCTACGAATGCGATTCATTTAGAACTTGTGACTAGCTTGTCGACTGCGGCTTTTCTGGCTTCATTTAAAAGGTTTTTGTTTCATCGTGGTGCTTGTTCCACGATATAATCGGATTGTGGAACAAATTTTGTTGGTGCTAAGAGAGAATTAAATGAACTCTCCAGCTTACTCTCTTTCCGAGAATTCAGAGAATCGGTAGTGGAAGGGCTGAGTGATTATAAAATTGAATGGCAATTCATTCCTCCAAGCAGTCCTCATTTTTGAGGAATTTGGGAATCCAACATTAAAAGTGTCAAATCCCACCCTGTTGCGTGTCGTCGGAGCGCAGCGCCTGACGTATGAGGAGTTCAACACTTTGTTAATCGAGGTTGAGGCTTTGTTGAATTCCAGACCCTTGTGCCCTCTTTCGGAGGATCCATAAGAGCCTTTGGCATTGACTCCTGCACACTTTTTGACACTTACACCCTTGAAATCATTACCTGTAGACACAGTGTTAGAATTGCCCTCCAATCGTCTCTCTCGGTATCAGTTATTGGACAAATTGCTACAGTCCTTCTGGTCCAGATGGAGCAAGGAGTATTTGCATGAGCTCCAGGTACGAGCAAAATGGACCCAACCTTCATGTGCCTTACGCGGGGGGACGGTGGTTCTCCTCGATCAGATTCCTATGGACCCCCTACAATGGCCGCTAGGTATAGTTGAGGAGGTTTATCCAGGTCAAGATGGAGTCGTGAGAGTGGCTGTTGTTCGGACAAATAAAGGCAAGTTGAGGCGACCGAGTGTTAAGCTCTGCCTCTTGCCCAGTCAGTAAAGGAGTAGAGAAATTGTAAATATGTAAATAAATAATCGTTATTTTGGTTTCAGTGGAATCGTTTTATTTTTATTTTCGGGTGAACTATCCAATTGTTTGTTGAAGTCAGAAGTTTTAAACATTTGGTTTTTGTTTTTGTTGGAATATCTCCAGCCATACAGTCGATTGTTCAGAAGAGGAGTCTTCATGGGTGGGGGTTTGTTTGAGCCAATCTCAAATTTGAAAACAAAAAACTTTATGTTAGAAAAAGAAGAAAATTATTTCATTAGCTATAGCTGCTACTACTACCTATGAGATACAGCAGGAACGGCCTCACGCGTTGGACACCTTTTTGGGGGTTTGTCGAGACCAGTCACTATGGATCCTAACTTCGTTGTAGTAGCATCAGAATCTGTCGAGTTCCAAAATTATATACATATTATAATAATAAGATATACAGATTTAGTCATATTGTAGAATATATAGCTCGTAAAATTCTATTCAAACCAAGTTAATCAAATGGCAAACAACATCTCTGGCTCAACCTATTCATGCAATTATCCCTAGAAATTGAAGTAGCATGGCCTATAGATATACTGTGGATACCTCGTTATTTTAACTCCAAAAACTGGCCAGCATTCACGCCTCGAGTCAGCTCATCGTCACCTATTAAACCTCCATTCAGTCCGTACTGCTACTACATTGCATTAAGTTAGTCGCGGAGCCAGGGTTGGGATCTCTGCGAACACTGATTCAGTTTCGAATCATTGGAAAGTTTTATTGCCGCGTTTAAATTTCGGGAAATCCTAAAGACTTTTATGATCTATATTGGCAATTTTATTTTTGGATAGGAGGGGGGGAAGTTCTCATAGCGCAATTAAAAATAATTTTTTTTTTACCTTTAAAAACTATCTAATATTTAAGGATTCAAATATCTTGTAACGATGTAAATACATTGTTTGAAAGAAAATCTCCAAGCAATAAAATAAAAAATTAAATTAATTTAGCGTTTTGCTGGCCTTGGAGAAACTACATCCATATCATTAGAAGAATATTCCTCGTAAAGACGTAATCTAATACACTACTCATATATGAATCCACGTTTATTGGCAATGCACGAAAAGAACTGACTGTTGTTCCTCAATCCTACACTATTGCCAGATATTCCTTTGGACCATCCACAATACATTCTAACCGATAGGCTGCCTTAATTCGTTTAAGACTTTATGCAACATCCATGAGAAAAGCATTCCAAACCTCCACACAAAGAAGATCGAAGATTAATTTAACAGTAGGGCTCAAATAGGTATCGGGTGGTTTGTGCTTGGAAACCACCCTTTGCCTTTTGGGCGAAGCCTAAAAGGCAACGAGTCCACGGTTGTGCCTCCTGGGCGGACATGGAAACCAACCAATATTACAAAAAGACTTATTTTTGCAGATTCTTGAAATAGTTTTACATTTTATTTAAGTAAGGTGTAAGACTGTCTAAAACCTCAAAAAAATGTGCATCATATTCTTCCAATTTTATATGAATGTATGATATCATCTGTTCCTATTCGTCGTTATCGAAACTACGGCGAGTTATGGTTTATGTGTTGCGTTTCTCTCGGCTACTCCCTCACCAAGAGTTGATCACCCGAGAAGATTTGATCAAATCTGAACAGATTCTTTGTCGAATCATACAATCACAGCATTTCCAGCAGGACATTTGTGCCCTCCGAAATGGAAAACTTTGTTTCAATAGAATTCAGCGTTTAACTCCGTTCTTAGTCAATGGAGTTGTTCGAGTTGGAGGTCGACTGCCAAATGCATCTGTTGGCTTCGAATATGCGCATCCCATAATCCTTCCCAAAATCGATCCATTTGTACGCATGTTGGTGCGTTATTATCATTTAGAGAATCTTCACACAGGTCCCCATTTGTTGATGTCGTTGTTGAGACAAAATTATTGGATTCTCTCCGCTCGATTTGTGGTCCGAAAAGTTAAAAGGGAGTGTAATATTTGTTTTCGAGTCAAACCGAAATCGTCTTTTCTACTTATGGGAAATCTCCGGAAGTGTCGATTGACCCAAGTCAAGGGATTTTGGAAAACGGGATTGGATTATGCCGGTCCTTGGCAAATAAGTATGGGACGTTTTCAGAATTTAGCCGTCCAGAAGGCTTATATTTGTCTTTTTGTCTGTTTGCTACGAATGCGAATCATTTAGAACTTGTGACTAGCTTGTCGACTGCGGCTTTTCTGGCCGCATTTAAAAGGTTTTTGTTTCATCGTGGTGCTTGTTCCACGATATACTCGGATTGTGGAACAAATTTTGTTGGTGCTAAGAGAGAATTAAATGAACTCTCCAGCTTACTCTCTTTCCGAGAATTCAGAGAATCGGTAGTGGAAGGGCTGAGTGATTATAAAATTGAATGGCAATTCATTCCTCCAAGCAGTCCTCATTTTTGAGGAATTTGGGAATCCAACATTAAAAGTGTCAAATCCCACCCTGTTGCGTGTCGTCGGAGCGCAGCGCCTGACGTATGAGGAGTTCAACACTTTGTTAATCGAGGTTGAGGCTTTGTTGAATTCCAGACCCTTGTGCCCTCTTTCGGAGGATCCATAAGAGCCTTTGGCATTGACTCCTGCACACTTTTTGACACTTACACCCTTGAAATCATTACCTGTAGACACAGTGTTAGAATTGCCCTCCAATCGTCTCTCTCGGTATCAGTTATTGGACAAATTGCTACAGTCCTTCTGGTCCAGATGGAGCAAGGAGTATTTGCATGAGCTCCAGGTACGAGCAAAATGGACCCAACCTTCATGTGCCTTACGCGGGGGGACGGTGGTTCTCCTCGATCAGATTCCTATGGACCCCCTACAATGGCCGCTAGGTATAGTTGAGGAGGTTTATCCAGGTCAAGATGGAGTCGTGAGAGTGGCTGTTGTTCGGACAAATAAACGCAAGTTGAGGCGACCGAGTGTTAAGCTCTGCCTCTTGCCCAGTCAGTAAAGGAGTAGAGAAATTGTAAATATGTAAATAAATAATCGTTATTTTGGTTTCAGTGGAATCGTTTTATTTTTATTTTCGGGTGAACTATCCAATTGTTTGTTGAAGTCAGAAGTTTTAAACATTTGGTTTTTGTTTTTGTTGGAATATCTCCAGCCATACAGTCGATTGTTCAGAAGAGGAGTCTTCATGGGTGGGGGTTTGTTATAGCCAATCTCAAATTTGAAAACAAAAAACTTTATGTTAGAAAAAGAAGAAAATTATTTCATTAGCTATCGCTGCTACTACTACCTATGAGATACAGCAGGAACGGCCTCACGCGTTGGACACCTTTTTGGGGGTTTGTCGAGACCAGTCACTATGGATCCTAACTTCGTTGTAGTAGCATCAGAATCTGTCGAGTTCCAAAATTATATACATATTATAATAATAAGATATACAGATTTAGTCATATTGTAGAATATATAGCTCGTAAAATTCTATTCAAACCAAGTTAATCAAATGGCAAACAACATCTCTGGCTCAACCTATTCATGCAATTATCCCTAGAAATTGAAGTATCATGGCCTATAGATATACTGTGGATACCTCGTTATTTTAACTCCAAAAACTGGCCAGCATTCACGCCTCGAGTCAGCTCATCGTCACCTATTAAACCTCCATTCAGTCCGTACTGCTACTACATTGCATTAAGTTAGTCGCGGAGCCAGGGTTAGGGATCTCTGCGAACACTGATTCAGTTTCGAATCATTGGAAAGTTTTATTGCCGCGTTTAAATTTCGGGAAATCCTAAAGACTTTTATGATCTATATTGGCAATTTTATTTTTGGATAGGAGGGGGGGAAGTTCTCATAGCGCAATTAAAAATAATTTTTTTTTTTACCTTTAAAAACTGTCTAATATTTAAGGATTCAAATATCTTGTAACGATGTAAATACATTGTTTGAAAGAAAATCTCCTAGCAATAAAATAAAAAATTAAATTAATTTAGCGTTTTGCTGGCCTTGGAGAAACTACATCCATATCATTAGAAGAATATTCCTCGTAAAGACGTAATCTAATACACTACTCATATATGAATCCACGTTTATTGGCAATGCACGAAAAGAACTGACTGTTGTTCCTCAATCCTACACTATTGCCAGATATTCCTTTGGACCATCCACAATACATTCTAACCGATAGGCTGCCTTAATTCGTTTAAGACTTTATGCAACATCCATGAGAAAAGCATTCCAAACCTCCACACAAAGAAGATCGAAGATTAATTTAACAGTAGGGCTCAAATAGGTATCGGGTGGTTTGTGCTTGGAAACCACCCTTTGCCTTTTGGGCGAAGCCTAAAAGGCAACGAGTCCACGGTTGTGCCTCCTGGGCGGACATGGAAACCAACCAATATTACAAAAAGACTTATTTTTGCAGATTCTTGAAATAGTTTTACATTTTATTTAAGTAAGGTGAAAGACTGTCTAAAACCTCAAAAAAATGTGCATCATATTCTTCCACTTTTATATGAATGTATGATATCATCTGTTCCTATTCGTCGTTATCGAAACTACGGCGAGTTATGGTTTATGTCTTGCGTTTCTCTCGGCTACTCCCTCACCAAGAGTTGATCACCCGAGAAGATTTGATCAAATCTGAACAGATTCTTTGTCGAATCATACAATCACAGCATTTCCAGCAGGACATTTGTGCCCTCCAAAATGGAAAACTTTGTTTCAATAGAATTCAGCGTTTAACTCCGTTCTTAGTCGATGGAGTTGTTCGAGTTGGAGGTCGACTGCCAAATGCATCTGTTGGCTTCGAATATGCGCATCCCATAATCCTTCCCAAAATCGATCCATTTGTACGCATGTTGGTGCGTTATTATCATTTAGAGAATCTTCACACAGGTCCCCATTTGTTGATGTCATTGTTGAGACAAAATTATTGGATTCTCTCCGCTCGATTTGTGGTCCGAAAAGTGAAAAGGGAGTGTAATATTTGTTTTCGAGTCAAACCGAAATCGTCTTTTTTACTTATGGGAAATCTCCGGAAGTGTCGATTGACCCAAGTCAAGGGATTTTGGAAAACAGGATTGGATTATGCCGGTCCTTGGCAAATAAGTATGGGACGTTTTCAGAATTTAGCCGTCCAGAAGGCTTATATTTGTCTTTTTGTCTGTTTGCTACGAATGCGATTCATTTAGAACTTGTGACTAGCTTGTCGACTGCGGCTTTTCTGGCTTCATTTAAAAGGTTTTTGTTTCATCGTGGTGCTTGTTCCACGATATACTCGGATTGTGGAACAAATTTTGTTGGTGCTAGGAGAGAATTAAATGAACTCTCCAGCTTACTCTCTTTCCGAGAATTCAGAGAATCGGTAGTGGAAGGGCTGAGTGATTATAAAATTGAATGGCAATTCATTCCTCCAAGCAGTCCTCATTTTTGAGGAATTTGGGAATCCAACATTAAAAGTGTCAAATCCCACCCTGTTGCGTGTCGTCGGAGCGCAGCGCCTGACGTATGAGGAGTTCAACACTTTGTTAATCGAGGTTGAAGCTTTGTTGAATTCCAGACCCTTGTGCCCTCTTTCGGACATCCATAAGAGCCTTTGGCATTGACTCCTGCACACTTTTTGACACTTACACCCTTGAAATCATTACCTGTAGACACAGTGTTAGAATTGCCCTCCAATCGTCTCTCTCGGTATCAGTTATTGGACAAATTGCTACAGTCCTTCTGGTCCAGATGGAGCAAGGAGTATTTGCATGAGCTCCAGGTACGAGCAAAATGGACCCAACCTTCATGTGCCTTACGCGGGGGGACGGTGGTTCTCCTCGATCAGATTCCTATGGACCCCCTACAATGGCCGCTAGGTATAGTTGAGGAGGTTTATCCAGGTCAAGATGGAGTCGTGAGAGTGGCTGTTGTTCGGACAAATAAACGCAAGTTGAGGCGACCGAGTGTTAAGCTCTGCCTCTTGCCCAGTCAGTAAAGGAGTAGAGAAATTGTAAATATGTAAATAAATAACCGTTATTTTGGTTTCAGTGGAATCGTTTTATTTTTATTTTCGGGTGAACTATCCAATTGTTTGTTGAAGTCAGAAGTTTTAAACATTTGGTTTTTGTTTTTGTTGGAATATCTCCAGCCATACAGTCGATTGTTCAGAAGAGGAGTCTTCATGGGTGGGGGTTTGTTATAGCCAATCTCAAATTTGAAAACAAAAAACTTTATGTTAGAAAAAGAAGAAAATTATTTCATTAGCTATCGCTGCTACTACTACCTATGAGATACAGCAGGAACGGCCTCACGCGTTGGACACCTTTTTGGGGGTTTGTCGAGACCAGTCACTATGGATCCTAACTTCGTTGTAGTAGCATCAGAATCTGTCGAGTTCCAAAATTATATACATATTATAATAATAAGATATACAGATTTAGTCATATTGTAGAATATATAGCTCGTAAAATTCTATTCAAACCAAGTTAATCAAATGGCAAACAACATCTCTGGCTCAACCTATTCATGCAATTATCCCTAGAAATTGAAGTAGCATGGCCTATAGATATACTGTGGATACCTCGTTATTTTAACTCCAAAAACTGGCCAGCATTCACGCCTCGAGTCAGCTCATCGTCACCTATTAAACCTCCATTCAGTCCGTACTGCTACTACATTGCATTAAGTTAGTCGCGGAGCCAGGGTTAGGGATCTCTGCGAACACTGATTCAGTTTCGAATCATTGGAAAGTTTTATTGCCGCGTTTAAATTTCGGGAAATCCTAAAGACTTTTATGATCTATATTGGCAATTTTATTTTTGGATAGGAGGGGGGGAAGTTCTCATAGCGCAATTAAAAATAATTTTTTTTTTACCTTTAAAAACTGTCTAATATTTAAGGATTCAAATATCTTGTAACGATGTAAATACATTGTTTGAAAGAAAATCTCCTAGCAATAAAATAAAAAATTAAATTAATTTAGCGTTTTGCTGGCCTTGGAGAAACTACATCCATATCATTAGAAGAATATTCCTCGTAAAGACGTAATCTAATACACTACTCATATATGAATCCACGTTTATTGGCAATGCACGAAAAGAACTGACTGTTGTTCCTCAATCCTACACTATTGCCATATATTCCTTTGGACCATCCACAATACATTCTAACCGATAGGCTGCCTTAATTCGTTTAAGACTTTATGCAACATCCATGAGAAAAGCATTCCAAACCTCCACACAAAGAAGATCGAAGATTAATTTAACAGTAGGGCTCAAATAGGTATCGGGTGGTTTGTGCTTGGAAACCACCCTTTGCCTTTTGGGCGAAGCCTAAAAGGCAACGAGTCCACGGTTGTGCCTCCTGGGCGGACATGGAAACCAACCAATATTACAAAAAGACTTATTTTTGCAGATTCTTGAAATAGTTTTACATTTTATTTAAGTAAGGTGTAAGACTGTCTAAAACCTCAAAAAAATGTGCATCATATTCTTCCAATTTTATATGAATGTATGATATCATCTGTTCCTATTCGTCGTTATCGAAACTACGGCGAGTTATGGTTTATGTCTTGCGTTTCTCTCGGCTACTCCCTCACCAAGAGTTGATCACCCGAGAAGATTTGATCAAATCTGAACAGATTCTTTGTCGAATCATACAATCACAGCATTTCCAGCAGGACATTTGTGCCCTCCAAAATGGAAAACTTTGTTTCAATAGAATTCAGCGTTTAACTCCGTTCTTAGTCGATGGAGTTATTCGAGTTGGAGGTCGACTGCCAAATGCATCTGTTGGCTTCGAATATGCGCATCCCATAATCCTTCCCAAAATCGATCTATTTGTACGCATGTTGGTGCGTTATTATCATTTAGAGAATCTTCACACAGGTCCCCATTTGTTGATGTCGTTGTTGAGACAAAATTATTGGATTCTCTCCGCTCGATTTGTGGTCCGAAAAGTTAAAAGGGAGTGTAATATTTGTTTTCGAGTCAAACCGAAATCGTCTTTTCTACTTATGGGAAATCTCCGGAAGTGTCGATTGACCCAAGTCAAGGGATTTTGGAAAACGGGATTGGATTATGCCGGTCCTTGGCAAATAAGTATGGGACGTTTTCAGAATTTAGCCGTCCAGAAGGCTTATATTTGTCTTTTTGTCTGTTTGCTACGAATGCGAATCATTTAGAACTTGTGACTAGCTTGTCGACTGCGGCTTTTCTGGCCGCATTTAAAAGGTTTTTGTTTCATCGTGGTGCTTGTTCCACGATATACTCGGATTGTGGAACAAATTTTGTTGGTGCTAAGAGAGAATTAAATGAACTCTCCAGCTTACTCTCTTTCCGAGAATTCAGAGAATCGGTAGTGGAAGGGCTGAGTGATTATAAAATTGAATGGCAATTCATTCCTCCGAGCAGTCCTCATTTTTGAGGAATTTGGGAATCCAACATTAAAAGTGTCAAATCCCACCCTGTTGCGTGTCGTCGGAGCGCAGCGCCTGACGTATGAGGAGTTCAACACTTTGTTAATCGAGGTTGAGGCTTTGTTGAATTCCAGACCCTTGTGCCCTCTTTCGGAGGATCCATAAGAGCCTTTGGCATTGACTCCTGCACACTTTTTGACACTTACACCCTTGAAATCATTACCTGTAGACACAGTGTTAGAATTGCCCTCCAATCGTCTCTCTCGGTATCAGTTATTGGACAAATTGCTACAGTCCTTCTGGTCCAGATGGAGCAAGGAGTATTTGCATGAGCTCCAGGTACGAGCAAAATGGACCCAACCTTCATGTGCCTTACGCGGGGGGACGGTGGTTCTCCTCGATCAGATTCCTATGGACCCCCTACAATGGCCGCTAGGTATAGTTGAGGAGGTTTATCCAGGTCAAGATGGAGTGGTGAGAGTGGCTGTTGTTCGGACAAATAAAGGCAAGTTGAGGCGACCGAGTGTTAAGCTCTGCCTCTTGCCCAGTCAGTAAAGGAGTAGAGAAATCGTAAATATGTAAATAAATAATCGTTATTTTGGTTTCAGTGGAATCGTTTTATTTTTATTTTCGGGTGAACTATCCAATTGTTTGTTGAAGTCAGAAGTTTTAAACATTTGGTTTTTGTTTTTGTTGGAATATCTCCAGCCATACAGTCGATTGTTCAGAAGAGGAGTCTTAATGGGTGGGGGTTTGTTTGAGCCAATCTCAAATTTGAAAACAAAAAACTTTATGTTAGAAAAAGAAGAAAATTATTTCATTAGCTATCGCTGCCACTACTACCTACGAGATACAGCAGGAACGGCCTCACGCGTTGGACACCTTTTTGGGGGTTTGTCGAGACCAGTCACTATGGATCCTAACTTCGTTGTAGTAGCATCAGAATCTGTCGAGTTCCAAAATTATATACATATTATAATAATAAGATATACAGATTTAGTCATATTGTAGAATATATAGCTCGTAAAATTCTATTCAAACCAAGTTAATCAAATGGCAAACAACATCTCTGGCTCAACCTATTCATGCAATTATCCCTAGAAATTGAAGTAGCATGGCCTATAGATATACTGTGGATACCTCGTTATTTTAACTCCAAAAACTGGCCAGCATTCACGCCTCGAGTCAGCTCATCGTCACCTATTAAACCTTCATTCAGTCCGTACTGCTACTACATTGCATTAAGTTAGTCGCGGAGCCAGGGTTAGGGATCTCTGCGAACACTGATTCAGTTTCGAATCATTGGAAAGTTTTATTGCCGCGTTTAAATTTCGGGAAATCCTAAAGACTTTTATGATCTATATTGGCAATTTTATTTTTGGATAGGAGGGGGGGAAGGTCTCATAGCGCAACTAAAAATAATTTTTTTTTTTACCTTTAAAAACTGTCTAATATTTAAGGATTCAAATATCTTGTAACGATGTAAATACATTGTTTGAAAGAAAATCTCCTAGCAATAAAATAAAAAATTAAATTAATTTAGCGTTTTGCTGGCCTTGGAGAAACTACATCCATATCATTAGAAGAATATTCCTCGTAAAGACGTAATCTAATACACTACTCATATATGAATCCACGTTTATTGGCAATGCACGAAAAGAACTGACTGTTGTTCCTCAATCCTACACTATTGCCATATATTCCTTTGGACCATCCACAATACATTCTAACCGATAGGCTGCCTTAATTCGTTTAAGACTTTATGCAACATCCATGAGAAAAGCATTCCAAACCTCCACACAAAGAAGATCGAAGATTAATTTAACAGTAGGGCTCAAATAGGTATCGGGTGGTTTGTGCTTGGAAACCACCCTTTGCCTTTTGGGCGAAGCCTAAAAGGCAACGAGTCCACGGTTGTGCCTCCTGGGCGGACATGGAAACCAACCAATATTACAAAAAGACTTATTTTTGCAGATTCTTGAAATAGTTTTACATTTTATTTAAGTAAGGTGTAAGACTGTCTAAAACCTCAAAAAAATGTGCATCATATTCTTCCAATTTTATATGAATGTATGATATCATCTGTTCCTATTCTTCGTTATCGAAACTACGGCGAGTTATGGTTTATGTCTTGCGTTTCTCTCGGCTACTCCCTCACCAAGAGTTGATCACCCGAGAAGATTTGATCAAATCTGAACAGATTCTTTGTCGAATCATACAATCACAGCATTTCCAGCAGGACATTTGTGCCCTCCAAAATGGAAAACTTTGTTTCAATAGAATTCAGCGTTTAACTCCGTTCTTAGTCGATGGAGTTATTCGAGTTGGAGGTCGACTGCCAAATGCATCTGTTGGCTTCAAATATGCGCATCCCATAATCCTTCCCAAAATCGATCCATTTGTACGCATGTTGGTGCGTTATTATCATTTAGAGAATCTTCACACAGGTCCCCATTTGTTGATGTCGTTGTTGAGACAAAATTATTGGATTCTCTCCGCTCGATTTGTGGTCCGAAAAGTTAAAAGGGAGTGTAATATTTGTTTTCGAGTCAAACCGAAATCGTCTTTTCTACTTATGGGAAATCTCCGGAAGTGTCGATTGACCCAAGTCAAGGGATTTTGGAAAACGGGATTGGATTATGCCGGTCCTTGGCAAATAAGTATGGGACGTTTTCAGAATTTAGCCGTCCAGAAGGCTTATATTTGTCTTTTTGTCTGTTTGCTACGAATGCGATTCATTTAGAACTTGTGACTAGCTTGTCGACTGCGGCTTTTCTGGCCGCATTTAAAAGGTTTTTGTTTCATCGTGGTGCTTGTTCCACGATATACTCGGATTGTGGAACAAATTTTGTTGGTGCTAGGAGAGAATTAAATGAACTCTCCAGCTTACTCTCTTTCCGAGAATTCAGAGAATCGGTAGTGGAAGAGCTGAGTGATTATAAAATTGAATGGCAATTCACTCCTCCAAGCAGTCCTCATTTTTGAGGAATTTGAGAATCCAACATTCAAAGTGTCAAATCCCACCCTGTTGCGTGTCGTCGGAGCGCAGCGCCTGACGTATGAGGAGTTCAACACTTTGTTAATCGAGGTTGAGGCTTTGTTGAATTCCAGACCCTTGTGCCCTCTTTCGGAGGATCCATAAGAGCCTTTGGCATTGACTCCTGCACACTTTTTGACACTTACACCCTTGAAATCATTACCTGTAGACACAGTGTTAGAATTGCCCTCCAATCGTCTCTCTCGGTATCAGTTATTGGACAAATTGCTACAGTCCTTCTGGTCCAGATGGAGCAAGGAGTATTTGCATGAGCTCCAGGTACGAGCAAAATGGACCCAACCTTCATGTGCTTTACGCGGGGGGACGGTGGTTCTCCTCGATCAGATTCCTATGGACCCCCTACAATGGCCGCTAGGTATAGTTGAGGAGGTTTATCCAGGTCAAGATGGAGTCGTGAGAGTGGCTGTTGTTCGGACAAATAAAGGCAAGTTGAGGCGACCGAGTGTTAAGCTCTGCCTCTTGCCCAGTCAGTAAAGGAGTAGAGAAATTGTAAATATGTAAATAAATAATCGTTATTTTGGTTTCAGTGGAATCGTTTTATTTTTATTTTCGGGTGAACTATCCAATTGTTTGTTGAAGTCAGAAGTTTTAAACATTTGGTTTTTGTTTTTGTTGGAATATCTCCAGCCATACAGTCGATTGTTCAGAAGAGGAGTCTTCATGGGTGGGGGTTTGTTTGAGCCAATCTCAAATTTGAAAACAAAAAACTTTATGTTAGAAAAAGAAGAAAATTATTTCATTAGCTATCGCTGCTACTACTACCTATGAGATACAGCAGGAACGGCCTCACGCGTTGGACACCTTTTTGGGGGTTTGTCGAGACCAGTCACTATGGATCCTAACTTCGTTGTAGTAGCATCAGAATCTGTTGAGTTCCAAAATTATATACATATTATAATAATAAGATATACAGATTTAGTCATATTGTAGAATATATAGCTCGTAAAATTCTATTCAAACCAAGTTAATCAAATGGCAAACAACATCTCTGGCTCAACCTATTCATGCAATTATCCCTAGAAATTGAAGTAGCATGGCCTATAGATATACTGTGGATACCTCGTTATTTTAACTCCAAAAACTGGCCAGCATTCACGCCTCGAGTCAGCTCATCGTCACCTATTAAACCTCCATTCAGTCCGTACTGCTACTACATTGCATTAAGTTAGTCGCGGAGCCAGGGTTGGGATCTCTGCGAACACTGATTCAGTTTCGAATCATTGGAAAGTTTTATTGCCGCGTTTAAATTTCGGGAAATCCTAAAGACTTTTATGATCTATATTGGCAATTTTATTTTTGGATAGGAGGGGGGGAAGTTCTCATAGCGCAATTAAAAATAATTTTTTTTTTACCTTTAAAAACTATCTAATATTTAAGGATTCAAATATCTTGTAACGATGTAAATACATTGTTTGAAAGAAAATCTCCAAGCAATAAAATAAAAAATTAAATTAATTTAGCGTTTTGCTGGCCTTGGAGAAACTACATCCATATCATTAGAAGAATATTCCTCGTAAAGACGTAATCTAATACACTACTCATATATGAATCCACGTTTATTGGCAATGCACGAAAAGAACTGACTGTTGTTCCTCAATCCTACACTATTGCCAGATATTCCTTTGGACCATCCACAATACATTCTAACCGATAGGCTGCCTTAATTCGTTTAAGACTTTATGCAACATCCATGAGAAAAGCATTCCAAACCTCCACACAAAGAAGATCGAAGATTAATTTAACAGTAGGGCTCAAATAGGTATCGGGTGGTTTGTGCTTGGAAACCACCCTTTGCCTTTTGGGCGAAGCCTAAAAGGCAACGAGTCCACGGTTGTGCCTCCTGGGCGGACATGGAAACCAACCAATATTACAAAAAGACTTATTTTTGCAGATTCTTGAAATAGTTTTACATTTTATTTAAGTAAGGTGTAAGACTGTCTAAAACCTCAAAAAAATGTGCATCATATTCTTCCAATTTTATATGAATGTATGATATCATCTGTTCCTATTCGTCGTTATCGAAACTACGGCGAGTTATGGTTTATGTCTTGCGTTTCTCTCGGCTACTCCCTCACCAAGAGTTGATCACCCGAGAAGATTTGATCAAATCTGAACAGATTCTTTGTCGAATCATACAATCACAGCATTTCCAGCAGGACATTTGTGCCCTCCAAAATGGAAAACTTTGTTTCAATAGAATTCAGCGTTTAACTCCGTTCTTAGTCGATGGAGTTATTCGAGTTGGAGGTCGACTGCCAAATGCATCTGTTGGCTTCGAATATGCGCATCCCATAATCCTTCCCAAAATCGATCCATTTGTACGCATGTTGGTGCGTTATTATCATTTAGAGAATCTTCACACAGGTCCCCATTTGTTGATGTCGTTGTTGAGACAAAATTATTGGATTCTCTCCGCTCGATTTGTGGTCCGAAAAGTTAAAAGGGAGTGTAATATTTGTTTTCGAGTCAAACCGAAATCGTCTTTTCTACTTATGGGAAATCTCCGGAAGTGTCGATTGACCCAAGTCAAGGGATTTTGGAAAACGGGATTGGATTATGCCGGTCCTTGGCAAATAAGTATGGGACGTTTTCAGAATTTAGACGTCCAGAAGGCTTATATTTGTCTTTTTGTCTGTTTGCTACGAATGCGAATCATTTAGAACTTGTGACTAGCTTGTCGACTGCAGCTTTTCTGGCCGCATTTAAAAGGTTTTTGTTTCATCGTGGTGCTTGTTCCACGATATACTCGGATTGTGGAACAAATTTTGTTGGTGCTAAGAGAGAATTAAATGAACTCTCCAGCTTACTCTCTTTCCGAGAATTCAGAGAATCGGTAGTGGAAGGGCTGAGTGATTATAAAATTGAATGGCAATTCATTCCTCCGAGCAGTCCTCATTTTTGAGGAATTTGGGAATCCAACATTAAAAGTGTCAAATCCCACCCTGTTGCGTGTCGTCGGAGCGCAGCGCCTTACGTATGAGGAGTTCAACACTTTGTTAATCGAGGTTGAGGCTTTGTTGAATTCCAGACCCTTGTGCCCTCTTTCGGAGGATCCATAAGAGCCTTTGGCATTGACTTCTGCACACTTTTTGACACTTACACCCTTGAAATCATTACCTGTAGACACAGTGTTAGAATTGCCCTCCAATCGTCTCTCTCGGTATCAGTTATTGGACAAATTGCTACAGTCCTTCTGGTCCAGATGGAGCAAGGAGTATTTGCATGAGCTCCAGGTACGAGCAAAATGGACCCAACCTTCATGTGCCTTACGCGGGGGGACGGTGGTTCTCCTCGATCAGATTCCTATGGACCCCCTACAATGGCCGCTAGGTATAGTTGAGGAGGTTTATCCAGGTCAAGATGGAGTCGTGAGAGTGGCTGTTGTTCGGACAAATAAAGGCAAGTTGAGGCGACCGAGTGTTAAGCTCTGCCTCTTGCCCAGTCAGTAAAGGAGTAGAGAAATCGTAAATATGTAAATAAATAATCGTTATTTTGGTTTCAGTGGAATCGTTTTATTTTTATTTTCGGGTGAACTATCCAATTGTTTGTTGAAGTCAGAAGTTTTAAACATTTGGTTTTTGTTTTTGTTGGAATATCTCCAGCCATACAGTCGATTGTTCAGAAGAGGAGTCTTTATGGGTGGGGGTTTGTTATAGCCAATCTCAAATTTGAAAACAAAAAACTTTATGTTAGAAAAAGAACAAAATTATTTCATTAGCTATCGCTGCTACTACTACCTATGAGATACAGCAGGAACGGCCTCACGCGTTGGACACCTTTTTGGGGGTTTGTCGAGACCAGTCACTATGGATCCTAACTTCGTATTAGTAGCATCAGAATCTGTCGAGTTCCAAAATTATATACATATTATAATAATAAGATATACAGATTTAGTCATATTGTAGAATATATAGCTCGTAAAATTCTATTCAAACCAAATTAATCAAATGGCAAACAACATCTCTGGCTCAACCTATTCATGCAATTATCCCTAGAAATTGAAGTAGCATGGCCTATAGATATACTGTGGATACCTCGTTATTTTAACTCCAAAAACTGGCCAGCATTCACGCCTCGAGTCAGCTCATCGTCACCTATTAAACCTCCATTCAGTCCGTACTGCTACTACATTGCATTAAGTTAGTCGCGGAGCCAGGGTTGGGATCTCTGCGAACACTGATTTAGTTTCGAATCATTGGAAAGTTTTATTGCCGCGTTTAAATTTCGGGAAATCCTAAAGACTTTTATGATCTATATTGGCAATTTTATTTTTGGATAGGAGGGGGGGAAGTTCTCATAGCGCAATTAAAAATAATTTTTTTTTTACCTTTAAAAACTATCTAATATTTAAGGATTCAAATATCTTGTAACGATGTAAATACATTGTTTGAAAGAAAATCTCCAAGCAATAAAATAAAAAATTAAATTAATTTAGCGTTTTGCTGGCCTTGGAGAAACTACATCCATATCATTAGAAGAATATTCCTCGTAAAGACGTAATCTAATACACTACTCATATATGAATCCACGTTTATTGGCAATGCACGAAAAGAACTGACTGTTGTTCCTCAATCCTACACTATTGCCAGATATTCCTTTGGACCATCCACAATACATTCTAACCGATAGGCTGCCTTAATTCGTTTAAGACTTTATGCAACATCCATGAGAAAAGCATTCCAAACGTCCACACAAAGAAGATTGAAGATTAATTTAACAGTAGGGCTCAAATAGGTATCGGGTGGTTTGTGCTTGGAAACCACCCTTTGCCTTTTGGGCGAAGCCTAAAAGGCAACGAGTCCACGGTTGTGCCTCCTGGGCGGACATGGAAACCAACCAATATTACAAAAAGACTTATTTTTGCAGATTCTTGAAATAGTTTTACATTTTATTTAAGTAAGGTGTAAGACTGTCTAAAACCTCAAAAAAATGTGCATCATATTCTTCCAATTTTATATGAATGTATGATATCATCTGTTCCTATTCGTCGTTATCGAAACTACGGCGAGTTATGGTTTATGTCTTGCGTTTCTCTCGGCTACTCCCTCACCAAGAGTTGATCACCCGAGAAGATTTGATCAAATCTGAACAGATTCTTTGTCGAATCATACAATCACAGCATTTCCAGCAGGACATTTGTGCCCTCCAAAATGGAAAACTTTGTTTCAATAGAATTCAGCGTTTAACTCCGTTCTTAGTCGATGGAGTTATTCGAGTTGGAGGTCGACTGCCAAATGCATCTGTTGGCTTCGAATATGCGCATCCCATAATCCTTCCCAAAATCGATCCATTTGTACGCATGTTGGTGCGTTATTATCATTTAGAGAATCTTCACACAGGTCCCCATTTGTTGATGTCGTTGTTGAGACAAAATTATTGGATTCTCTCCGCTCGATTTGTGGTCCGAAAAGTTAAAAGGGAGTGTAATATTTGTTTTCGAGTCAAACCGAAATCGTCTTTTCTACTTATGGGAAATCTCCGGAAGTGTCGATTGACCCAAGTCAAGGGATTTTGGAAAACGGGATTGGATTATGCCGGTCCTTGGCAAATAAGTATGGGACGTTTTCAGAATTTAGCCGTCCAGAAGGCTTATATTTGTCTTTTTGTCTGTTTGCTACGAATGCGATTCATTTAGAACTTGTGACTAGCTTGTCGACTGCGGCTTTTCTGGCCGCATTTAAAAGGTTTTTGTTTCATCGTGGTGCTTGTTCCACGATATACTCGGATTGTGGAACAAATTTTGTTGGTGCTAAAAGAGAATTAAATGAACTCTCCAGCTTACTCTCTTTCCGAGAATTCAGAGAATCGGTAGTGGAAGGGCTGAGTGATTATAAAATTGAATGGCAATTCATTCCTCCAAGCAGTCCTCATTTTTGAGGAATTTGGGAATCCAACATTAAAAGTGTCAAATCCCACCCTGTTGCGTGTCGTCGGAGCGCAGCGCCTGACGTATGAGGAGTTCAACACTTTGTTAATCGAGGTTGAGGCTTTGTTGAATTCCAGACCCTTGTGCCCTCTTTCGGAGGATCCATAAGAGCCTTTGGCATTGACACCTGCACACTTTTTGACACTTACACCCTTGAAATCATTACCTGTAGACACAGTGTTAGAATTGCCCTCCAATCGTCTCTCTCGGTATCAGTTATTGGACAAATTGCTACAGTCCTTCTGGTCCAGATGGAGCAAGGAGTATTTGCATGAGCTCCAGGTACGAGCAAAATGGACCCAACCTTCATGTGCCTTACGCGGGGGGACGGTGGTTCTCCTCGATCAGATTCCTATGGACCCCCTACAATGGCCGCTAGGTATAGTTGAGGAGGTTTATTCAGGTCAAGATGGAGTCGTGAGAGTGGCTGTTGTTCGGACAAATAAAGGCAAGTTGAGGCGACCGAGTGTTAAGCTCTGCCTCTTGCCCAGTCAGTAAAGGAGTAGAGAAATCGTAAATATGTAAATAAATAATCGTTATTTTGGTTTCAGTGGAATCGTTTTATTTTTATTTTCGGGTGAACTATCCAATTGTTTGTTGAAGTCAGAAGTTTTAAACATTTGGTTTTTGTTTTTGTTGGAATATCTCCAGCCATACAGTCGATTGTTCAGAAGAGGAGTCTTTATGGGTGGGGGTTTGTTTGAGCCAATCTCAAATTTGAAAACAAAAAACTTTATGTTAGAAAAAGAACAAAATTATTTCATTAGCTATCGCTGCTACTACTACCTATGAGATACAGCAGGAACGGCCTCACGCGTTGGACACCTTTTTGGGGGTTTGTCGAGACCAGTCACTATGGATCCTAACTTCGTATTAGTAGCATCAGAATCTGTCGAGTTCCAAAATTATATACATATTATAATAATAAGATATACAGATTTAGTCATATTGTAGAATATATAGCTCGTAAAATTCTATTCAAACCAAGTTAATCAAATGGCAAACAACATCTCTGGCTCAACTTATTCATGCAATTATCCCTAGAAATTGAAGTAGCATGGCCTATAGATATACTGTGGATACCTCGTTATTTTAACTCCAAAAACTGGCCAGCATTCACGCCTCGAGTCAGCTCATCGTCACCTATTAAACCTCCATTCAGTCCGTACTGCTACTACATTGCATTAAGTTAGTCGCGGAGCCAGGGTTGGGATCTCTGCGAACACTGATTTAGTTTCGAATCATTGGAAAGTTTTATTGCCGCGTTTAAATTTCGGGAAATCCTAAAGACTTTTATGATCTATATTGGCAATTTTATTTTTGGATAGGAGGGGGGGAAGTTCTCATAGCGCAATTAAAAATAATTTTTTTTTTACCTTTAAAAACTATCTAATATTTAAGGATTCAAATATCTTGTAACGATGTAAATACATTGTTTGAAAGAAAATCTCCTAGCAATAAAATAAAAAATTAAATTAATTTAGCGTTTTGCTGGCCTTGGAGAAACTACATCCATATCATTAGAAGAATATTCCTCGTAAAGACGTAATCTAATACACTACTCATATATGAATCCACGTTTATTGGCAATGCACGAAAAGAACTGACTGTTGTTCCTCAATCCTACACTATTGCCAGATATTCCTTTGGACCATCCACAATACATTCTAACCGATAGGCTGCCTTAATTCGTTTAAGACTTTATGCAACATCCATGAGAAAAGCATTCCAAACCTCCACACAAAGAAGATCGAAGATTAATTTAACAGTAGGGCTCAAATAGGTATCGGGTGGTTTGTGCTTGGAAACCACCCTTTGCCTTTTGGGCGAAGCCTAAAAGGCAACGAGTCCACGGTTGTGCCTCCTGGGCGGACATGGAAACCAACCAATATTACAAAAAGACTTATTTTTGCAGATTCTTGAAATAGTTTTACATTTTATTTAAGTAAGGTGTAAGACTGTCTAAAACCTCAAAAAAATGTGCATCATATTCTTCCAATTTTATATGAATGTATGATATCATCTGTTCCTATTCTTCGTTATCGAAACTACGGCGAGTTATGGTTTATGTGTTGCGTTTCTCTCGGCTACTCCCTCACCAAGAGTTGATCACCCGAGAAGATTTGATCAAATCTGAACAGATTCTTTGTCGAATCATACAATCACAGCATTTCCAGCAGGACATTTGTGCCCTCCAAAATGGAAAACTTTGTTTCAATAGAATTCAGCGTTTAACTCCGTTCTTAGTCGATGGAGTTATTCGAGTTGGAGGTCGACTGCCAAATGCATCTGTTGGCTTCGAATATGCGCATCCCATAATCCTTCCCAAAATCGATCCATTTGTACGCATGTTGGTGCGTTATTATCATTTAGAGAATCTTCACACAGGTCCCCATTTGTTGATGTCGTTGTTGAGACAAAATTATTGGATTCTCTCCGCTCGATTTGTGGTCCGAAAAGTGAAAAGGGAGTGTAATATTTGTTTTCGAGTCAAACCGAAATCGTCTTTTCTACTTATGGGAAATCTCCGGAAGTGTCGATTGACCCAAGTCAAGGGATTTTGGAAAACGGGATTGGATTATGCCGGTCCTTGGCAAATAAGTATGGGACGTTTTCAGAATTTAGCCGTCCAGAAGGCTTATATTTGTCTTTTTGTCTGTTTGCTACGAATGCGATTCATTTAGAACTTGTGACTAGCTTGTCGACTGCGGCTTTTCTGGCTTCATTTAAAAGGTTTTTGTTTCATCGTGGTGCTTGTTCCACGATATACTCGGATTGTGGAACAAATTTTGTTGGTGCTAAGAGAGAATTAAATGAACTCTCCAGCTTACTCTCTTTCCGAGAATTCAGAGAATCGGTAGTGGAAGGGCTGAGTGATTATAAAATTGAATGGCAATTCATTCCTCCGAGCAGTCCTCATTTTTGAGGAATTTGGGAATCCAACATTAAAAGTGTCAAATCCCACCCTGTTGCGTGTCGTCGGAGCGCAGCGCCTGACGTATGAGGAGTTCAACACTTTGTTAATCGAGGTTGAGGCTTTGTTGAATTCCAGACCCTTGTGCCCTCTTTCGGAGGATCCATAAGAGCCTTTGGCATTGACTCCTGCACACTTTTTGACACTTACACCCTTGAAATCATTACCTGTAGACACAGTGTTAGAATTGCCCTCCAATCGTCTCTCTCGGTATCAGTTATTGGACAAATTGCTACAGTCCTTCTGGTCCAGATGGAGCAAGGAGTATTTGCATGAGCTCCAGGTACGAGCAAAATGGACCCAACCTTCATGTGCCTTACGCGGGGGGACGGTGGTTCTCCTCGATCAGATTCCTATGGACCCCCTACAATGGCCGCTAGGTATAGTTGAGGAGGTTTATCCAGGTCAAGATGGAGTCGTGAGAGTGGCTGTTGTTCGGACAAATAAAGGCAAGTTGAGGCGACCGAGTGTTAAGCTCTGCCTCTTGCCCAGTCAGTAAAGGAGTAGAGAAATCGTAAATATGTAAATAAATAATCGTTATTTTGGTTTCAGTGGAATCGTTTTATTTTTATTTTCGGGTGAACTATCCAATTGTTTGTTGAAGTCAGAAGTTTTAAACATTTGGTTTTTGTTTTTGTTGGAATATCTCCAGCCATACAGTCGATTGTTCAGAAGAGGAGTCTTTATGGGTGGGGGTTTGTTTGAGCCAATCTCAAATTTGAAAACAAAAAACTTTATGTTAGAAAAAGAACAAAATTATTTCATTAGCTATCGCTGCTACTACTACCTATGAGATACAGCAGGAACGGCCTCACGCGTTGGACACCTTTTTGGGGGTTTGTCGAGACCAGTCACTATGGATCCTAACTTCGTATTAGTAGCATCAGAATCTGTCGAGTTCCAAAATTATATACATATTATAATAATAAGATATACAGATTTAGTCATATTGTAGAATATATAGCTCGTAAAATTCTATTCAAACCAAGTTAATCAAATGGCAAACAACATCTCTGGCTCAACTTATTCATGCAATTATCCCTAGAAATTGAAGTAGCATGGCCTATAGATATACTGTGGATACCTCGTTATTTTAACTCCAAAAACTGGCCAGCATTCACGCCTCGAGTCAGCTCATCGTCACCTATTAAACCTCCATTCAGTCCGTACTGCTACTACATTGCATTAAGTTAGTCGCGGAGCCAGGGTTGGGATCTCTGCGAACACTGATTTAGTTTCGAATCATTGGAAAGTTTTATTGCCGCGTTTAAATTTCGGGAAATCCTAAAGACTTTTATGATCTATATTGGCAATTTTATTTTTGGATAGGAGGGGGGGAAGTTCTCATAGCGCAATTAAAAATAATTTTTTTTTTACCTTTAAAAACTATCTAATATTTAAGGATTCAAATATCTTGTAACGATGTAAATACATTGTTTGAAAGAAAATCTCCTAGCAATAAAATAAAAAATTAAATTAATTTAGCGTTTTGCTGGCCTTGGAGAAACTACATCCATATCATTAGAAGAATATTCCTCGTAAAGACGTAATCTAATACACTACTCATATATGAATCCACGTTTATTGGCAATGCACGAAAAGAACTGACTGTTGTTCCTCAATCCTACACTATTGCCAGATATTCCTTTGGACCATCCACAATACATTCTAACCGATAGGCTGCCTTAATTCGTTTAAGACTTTATGCAACATCCATGAGAAAAGCATTCCAAACCTCCACACAAAGAAGATCGAAGATTAATTTAACAGTAGGGCTCAAATAGGTATCGGGTGGTTTGTGCTTGGAAACCACCCTTTGCCTTTTGGGCGAAGCCTAAAAGGCAACGAGTCCACGGTTGTGCCTCCTGGGCGGACATGGAAACCAACCAATATTACAAAAAGACTTATTTTTGCAGATTCTTGAAATAGTTTTACATTTTATTTAAGTAAGGTGTAAGACTGTCTAAAACCTCAAAAAAATGTGCATCATATTCTTCCAATTTTATATGAATGTATGATATCATCTGTTCCTATTCTTCGTTATCGAAACTACGGCGAGTTATGGTTTATGTGTTGCGTTTCTCTCGGCTACTCCCTCACCAAGAGTTGATCACCCGAGAAGATTTGATCAAATCTGAACAGATTCTTTGTCGAATCATACAATCACAGCATTTCCAGCAGGACATTTGTGCCCTCCAAAATGGAAAACTTTGTTTCAATAGAATTCAGCGTTTAACTCCGTTCTTAGTCGATGGAGTTATTCGAGTTGGAGGTCGACTGCCAAATGCATCTGTTGGCTTCGAATATGCGCATCCCATAATCCTTCCCAAAATCGATCCATTTGTACGCATGTTGGTGCGTTATTATCATTTAGAGAATCTTCACACAGGTCCCCATTTGTTGATGTCGTTGTTGAGACAAAATTATTGGATTCTCTCCGCTCGATTTGTGGTCCGAAAAGTGAAAAGAGTGTGTAATATTTGTTTTCGAGTCAAACCGAAATCGTCTTTTCTACTTATGGGAAATCTCCGGAAGTGTCGATTGACCCAAGTCAAGGGATTTTGGAAAACGGGATTGGATTATGCCGGTCCTTGGCAAATAAGTATGGGACGTTTTCAGAATTTAGCCGTCCAGAAGGCTTATATTTGTCTTTTTGTCTGTTTGCTACGAATGCGATTCATTTAGAACTTGTGACTAGCTTGTCGACTGCGGCTTTTCTGGCTTCATTTAAAAGGTTTTTGTTTCATCGTGGTGCTTGTTCCACGATATACTCGGATTGTGGAACAAATTTTGTTGGTGCTAAGAGAGAATTAAATGAACTCTCCAGCTTACTCTCTTTCCGAGAATTCAGAGAATCGGTAGTGGAAGGGCTGAGTGATTATAAAATTGAATGGCAATTCATTCCTCCGAGCAGTCCTCATTTTTGAGGAATTTGGGAATCCAACATTAAAAGTGTCAAATCCCACCCTGTTGCGTGTCGTCGGAGCGCAGCGCCTGACGTATGAGGAGTTCAACACTTTGTTAATCGAGGTTGAGGCTTTGTTGGATTCCAGACCCTTGTGCCCTCTTTCGGAGGATCCATAAGAGCCTTTGGCATTGACTCCTGCACACTTTTTGACACTTACACCCTTGAAATCATTACCTGTAGACACAGTGTTAGAATTGCCCTCCAATCGTCTCTCTCGGTATCAGTTATTGGACAAATTGCTACAGTCCTTCTGGTCCAGATGGAGCAAGGAGTATTTGCATGAGCTCCAGGTACGAGCAAAATGGACCCAACCTTCATGTGCCTTACGCGGGGGGACGGTGGTTCTCCTCGATCAGATTCCTATGGACCCCCTACAATGGCCGCTAGGTATAGTTGAGGAGGTTTATCCAGGTCAAGATGGAGTCGTGAGAGTGGCTGTTGTTCGGACAAATAAAGGCAAGTTGAGGCGACCGAGTGTTAAGCTCTGCCTCTTGCCCAGTCAGTAAAGGAGTAGAGAAATCGTAAATATGTAAATAAATAATCGTTATTTTGGTTTCAGTGGAATCGTTTTATTTTTATTTTCGGGTGAACTATCCAATTGTTTGTTGAAGTCAGAAGTTTTAAACATTTGGTTTTTGTTTTTGTTGGAATATCTCCAGCCATACAGTCGATTGTTCAGAAGAGGAGTCTTCATGGGTGGGGGTTTGTTTGAGCCAATCTCAAATTTGAAAACAAAAAACTTTATGTTAGAAAAAGAAGAAAATTATTTCATTAGCTATCGCTGCTACTACTACCTATGAGATACAGCAGGAACGGCCTCACGCGTTGGACACCTTTTTGGGGGTTTGTCGAGACCAGTCACTATGGATCCTAACTTCGTTGTAGTAGCATCAGAATCTGTCGAGTTCCAAAATTATATACATATTATAATAATAAGATATACAGATTTAGTCATATTGTAGAATATATAGCTCGTAAAATTCTATTCAAACCAAGTTAATCAAATGGCAAACAACATCTCTGGCTCAACCTATTCATGCAATTATCCCTAGAAATTGAAGTAGCATGGCCTATAGATATACTGTGGATACCTCGTTATTTTAACTCCAAAAACTGGCCAGCATTCACGCCTCGAGTCAGCTCATCGTCACCTATTAAACCTTCATTCAGTCCGTACTGCTACTACATTGCATTAAGTTAGTCGCGGAGCCAGGGTTAGGGATCTCTGCGAACACTGATTCAGTTTCGAATCATTGGAAAGTTTTATTGCCGCGTTTAAATTTCGGGAAATCCTAAAGACTTTTATGATCTATATTGGCAATTTTATTTTTGGATAGGAGGGGGGGAAGTTCTCATAGCGCAACTAAAAATAATTTTTTTTTTTACCTTTAAAAACTGTCTAATATTTAAGGATTCAAATATCTTGTAACGATGTAAATACATTGTTTGAAAGAAAATCTCCTAGCAATAAAATAAAAAATTAAATTAATTTAGCGTTTTGCTGGCCTTGGAGAAACTACATCCATATCATTAGAAGAATATTCCTCGTAAAGACGTAATCTAATACACTACTCATATATGAATCCACGTTTATTGGCAATGCACGAAAAGAACTGACTGTTGTTCCTCAATCCTACACTATTGCCAGATATTCCTTTGGACCATCCACAATACATTCTAACCGATAGGCTGCCTTAATTCGTTTAAGACTTTATGCAACATCCATGAGAAAAGCATTCCAAACCTCCACACAAAGAAGATCGAAGATTAATTTAACAGTAGGGCTCAAATAGGTATCGGGTGGTTTGTGCTTGGAAACCACCCTTTGCCTTTTGGGCGAAGCCTAAAAGGCAACGAGTCCACGGTTGTGCCTCCTGGGCGGACATGGAAACCAACCAATATTACAAAAAGACTTATTTTTGCAGATTCTTGAAATAGTTTTACATTTTATTTAAGTAAGGTGTAAGACTGTCTAAAACCTCAAAAAAATGTGCATCATATTCTTCCAATTTTATATGAATGTATGATATCATCTGTTCCTATTCTTCGTTATCGAAACTACGGCGAGTTATGGTTTATGTGTTGCGTTTCTCTCGGCTACTCCCTCACCAAGAGTTGATCACCCGAGAAGATTTGATCAAATCTGAACAGATTCTTTGTCGAATCATACAATCACAGCATTTCCAGCAGGACATTTGTGCCCTCCAAAATGGAAAACTTTGTTTCAATAGAATTCAGCGTTTAACTCCGTTCTTAGTCGATGGAGTTATTCGAGTTGGAGGTCGACTGCCAAATGCATCTGTTGGCTTCGAATATGCGCATCCCATAATCCTTCCCAAAATCGATCCATTTGTACGCATGTTGGTGCGTTATTATCATTTAGAGAATCTTCACACAGGTCCCCATTTGTTGATGTCGTTGTTGAGACAAAATTATTGGATTCTCTCCGCTCGATTTGTGGTCCGAAAAGTTAAAAGGGAGAGTAATATTTGTTTTCGAGTCAAACCGAAATCGTCTTTTCTACTTATGGGAAATCTCCGGAAGTTTCGATTGACCCAAGTCAAGGGATTTTGGAAAACGGGATTGGATTATGCCGGTCCTTGGCAAATAAGTATGGGACGTTTTCAGAATTTAGCCGTCCAGAAGGCTTATATTTGTCTTTTTGTCTGTTTGCTACGAATGCGATTCATTTATAACTTGTGACTAGCTTGTCGACTGCGGCTTTTCTGGCTTCATTTAAAAGGTTTTTGTTTCATCGTGGTGCTTGTTCCACGATATACTCGGATTGTGGAACAAATTTTGTTGGTGCTAGGAGAGAATTAAATGAACTCTCCAGCTTACTCTCTTTCCGAGAATTCAGAGAATCGGTAGTGGAAGGGCTGAGTGATTATAAAATTGAATGGCAATTCACTCCTCCAAGCAGTCCTCATTTTTGAGGAATTTGAGAATCTAACATTCAAAGTGTCAAATCCCACCCTGTTGCGTGTCGTCGGAGCGCAGCGCCTGACGTATGAGGAGTTCAACACTTTGTTAATCGAGGTTGAGGCTTTGTTGAATTCCAGACCCTTGTGCCCTCTTTCGGAGGATCCATAAGAGCCTTTGGCATTGACTCCTGCACACTTTTTGACACTTACACCCTTGAAATCATTACCTGTAAACACAGTGTTAGAATTGCCCTCCAATCGTCTCTCTCGGTATCAGTTATTGGACAAATTGCTACAGTCCTTCTGGTCCAGATGGAGCAAGGAGTATTTGCATGAGCTCCAGGTACGAGCAAAATGGACCCAACCTTCATGTGCTTTACGCGGGGGGACGGTGGTTCTCCTCGATCAGATTCCTATGGACCCCCTACAATGGCCGCTAGGTATAGTTGAGGAGGTTTATCCAGGTCAAGATGGAGTCGTGAGAGTGGCTGTTGTTCGGACAAATAAAGGCAAGTTGAGGCGACCGAGTGTTAAGCTCTGCCTCTTGCCCAGTCAGTAAAGGAGTAGAGAAATTGTAAATATGTAAATAAATAATCGTTATTTTGGTTTCAGTGGAATCGTTTTATTTTTATTTTCGGGTGAACTATCCAATTGTTTGTTGAAGTCAGAAGTTTTAAACATTTGGTTTTTGTTTTTGTTGGAATATCTCCAGCCATACAGTCGATTGTTCAGAAGAGGAGTCTTCATGGGTGGGGGTTTGTTTGAGCCAATCTCAAATTTGAAAACAAAAAACTTTATGTTAGAAAAAGAAGAAAATTATTTCATTAGCTATCGCTGCTACTACTACCTATGAGATACAGCAGGAACGGCCTCACGCGTTGGACACCTTTTTGGGGGTTTGTCGAGACCAGTCACTATGGATCCTAACTTCGTTGTAGTAGCATCAGAATCTGTCGAGTTCCAAAATTATATACATATTATAATAATAAGATATACAGATTTAGTCATATTGTAGAATATATAGCTCGTAAAATTCTATTCAAACCAAGTTAATCAAATGGCAAACAACATCTCTGGCTCAACCTATTCATGCAATTATCCCTAGAAATTGAAGTAGCATGGCCTATAGATATACTGTGGATACCTCGTTATTTTAACTCCAAAAACTGGCCAGCATTCACGCCTCGAGTCAGCTCATCGTCACCTATTAAACCTTCATTCAGTCCGTACTGCTACTACATTGCATTAAGTTAGTCGCGGAGCCAGGGTTAGGGATCTCTGCGAACACTGATTCAGTTTCGAATCATTGGAAAGTTTTATTGCCGCGTTTAAATTTCGGGAAATCCTAAAGACTTTTATGATCTATATTGGCAATTTTACTTTTGGATAGGAGGGGGGGAAGTTCTCATAGCGCAATTAAAAATAATTTTTTTTTTTACCTTTAAAAACTATCTAATATTTAAGGATTCAAATATGTTGTAACGATGTAAATACATTGTTTGAAAGAAAATCTCCTAGCAATAAAATAAAAAATTAAATTAATTTAGCGTTTTGCTGGCCTTGGAGAAACTATATCCATATCATTAGAAGAATATTCCTCGTAAAGACGTAATCTAATACACTACTCATATATGAATCCACGTTTATTGGCAATGCACGAAAAGAACTGACTGTTGTTCCTCAATCCTACACTATTGCCAGATATTCCTTTGGACCATCCACAATACATTCTAACCGATAGGCTGCCTTAATTCGTTTAAGACTTTATGCAACATCCATGAGAAAAGCATTCCAAACCTCCACGCAAAGAAGATCAAAGATTAATTTAACAGTAGGGCTCAAAATGTATCGGGTGGTTTGTGCTCAGAAACCACCCTTTGCCTTTTGGGCGAAGCCTAAAAGGCAACGAGTCCACGGTTGTGCCTCCTGGGCGGACATGGAAACCAACCAATATTACAAAAAGACTTATTTTTGCAGATTCTTGAAATAGTTTTACATTTTATTTAAGTAAGGTGTAAGACTGTCTAAAACCTCAAAAAAATGTGCATCATATTCTTCCAATTTTATATGAATGTATGATATCATCTGTTCCTATTCTTCGTTATCGAAACTACGGCGAGTTATGGTTTATGTGTTGCGTTTCTCTCGGCTACTCCCTCACCAAGAGTTGATCACCCGAGAAGATTTGATCAAATCTGAACAGATTCTTTGTCGAATCATACAATCACAGCATTTCCAGCAGGACATTTGTGCCCTCCAAAATGGAAAACTTTGTTTCAATAGAATTCAGCATTTAACTCCGTTCTTAGTCGATGGAGTTATTCGAGTTGGAGGTCGACTGCCAAATGCATCTGTTGGCTTCGAATATGCGCATCCCATAATCCTTCCCAAAATCGATCCATTTGTACGCATGTTGGTGCGTTATTATCATTTAGAGAATCTTCACACAGGTCCCCATTTGTTGATGTCGTTGTTGAGACAAAATTATTGGATTCTCTCCGCTCGATTTGTGGTCCGAAAAGTTAAAAGGGAGTGTAATATTTGTTTTCGAGTCAAACCGAAATCGTCTTTTCTACTTATGGGAAATCTCCGGAAGTGTCGATTGACCCAAGTCAAGGGATTTTGGAAAACGGGATTGGATTATGCCGGTCCTTGGCAAATAAGTATGGGACGTTTTCAGAATTTAGCCGTCCAGAAGGCTTATATTTGTCTTTTTGTCTGTTTGCTACGAATGCGATTCATTTATAACTTGTGACTAGCTTGTCGACTGCGGCTTTTCTGGCTTCATTTAAAAAGTTTTTGTTTCATCGTGGTGCTTGTTCCACGATATACTCGGATTGTGGAACAAATTTTGTTGGTGCTAGGAGAGAATTAAATGAACTCTCCAGCTTACTCTCTTTCCGAGAATTCAGAGAATCGGTAGTGGAAGGGCTGAGTGATTATAAAATTGAATGGCAAATCACTCCTCCAAGCAGTCCTCATTTTTGAGGAATTTGAGAATCCAACATTCAAAGTGTCAAATCCCACCCTGTTGCGTGTCGTCGGAGCGCAGCGCCTGACGTATGAGGAGTTCAACACTTTGTTAATCGAGGTTGAGGCTTTGTTGAATTCCAGACCCTTGTGCCCTCTTTCGGAGGATCCATAAGAGCCTTTGGCATTGACTCCTGCACACTTTTTGACACTTACACCCTTGAAATCATTACCTGTAGACACAGTGTTAGAATTGCCCTCCAATCGTCTCTCTCGGTATCAGTTATTGGACAAATTGCTACAGTCCTTCTGGTCCAGATGGAGCAAGGAGTATTTGCATGAGCTCCAGGTACGAGCAAAATGGACCCAACCTTCATGTGCCTTACGCGGGGGGACGGTGGTTCTCCTCGATCAGATTCCTATGGACCCCCTACAATGGCCGCTAGGTATAGTTGAGGAGGTTTATCCAGGTCAAGATTGAGTCGTGAGAGTGGCTGTTGTTCGGACAAATAAAGGCAAGTTGAGGCGACCGAGTGTTAAGCTCTGCCTCTTGCCCAGTCAGTAAAGGAGTAGAGAAATTGTAAATATGTAAATAAATAATCGTTATTTTGGTTTCAGTGCAATCGTTTTATTTTTATTTTCGGGTGAACTATCCAATTGTTTGTTGAAGTCAGAAGTTTTAAACATTTGGTTTTTGTTTTTGTTGGAATATCTCCAGCCATACAGTCGATTGTTCAGAAGAGGAGTCTTCATGGGTGGGGGTTTGTTTGAGCCAATCTCAAATTTGAAAACAAAAAACTTTATGTTAGAAAAAGAAGAAAATTATTTCATTAGCTATCGCTGCTACTACTACCTATGAGATACAGCAGGAACGGCCTCACGCGTTGGACACCTTTTTGGGGGTTTGTCGAGACCAGTCACTATGGATCCTAACTTCGTTGTAGTAGCATCAGAATCTGTCGAGTTCCAAAATTATATACATATTATAATAATAAGATATACAGATTTAGTCATATTGTAGAATATATAGCTCGTAAAATTCTATTCAAACCAAGTTAATCAAATGGCAAACAACATCTCTGGCTCAACCTATTCATGCAATTATCCCTAGAAATTGAAGTAGCATGGCCTATAGATATACTGTGGATACCTCGTTATTTTAACTCCAAAAACTGGCCAGCATTCACGCCTCGAGTCAGCTCATCGTCACCTATTAAACCTCCATTCAGTCCGTACTGCTACTACATTGCATTAAGTTAGTCGCGGAGCCAGGGTTAGGGATCTCTGCGAACACTGATTCAGTTTCGAATCATTGGAAAGTTTTATTGCCGCGTTTAAATTTCGGGAAATCCTAAAGACTTTTATGATCTATATTGGCAATTTTATTTTTGGATAGGAGGGGGGGAAGTTCTCATAGCGCCATTAAAAATAATTTTTTTTTTTACCTTTAAAAACTGTCTAATATTTAAGGATTCAAATATCTTGTAACGATGTAAATACATTGTTTGAAAGAAAATCTCCTCGCAATAAAATAAAAAATTAAATTAATTTAGCGTTTTGCTGGCCTTGGAGAAACTACATCCATATCATTAGAAGAATATTCCTCGTAAAGACGTAATCTAATACACTACTCATATATGAATCCACGTTTATTGGCAATGCACGAAAAGAACTGACTGTTGTTCCTCAATCCTACACTATTGCCAGATATTCCTTTGGACCATCCACAATACATTCTAACCGATAGGCTGCCTTAATTCGTTTAAGACTTTATGCAACATCCATGAGAAAAGCATTCCAAACCTCCACACAAAGAAGATCGAAGATTAATTTAACAGTAGGGCTCAAATAGGTATCGGGTGGTTTGTGCTTGGAAACCACCCTTTGCCTTTTGGGCGAAGCCTAAAAGGCAACGAGTCCACGGTTGTGCCTCCTGGGCGGACATGGAAACCAACCAATATTACAAAAAGACTTATTTTTGCAGATTCTTGAAATAGTTTTACATTTTATTTAAGTAAGGTGTAAGACTGTCTAAAACCTCAAAAAAATGTGCATCATATTCTTCCAATTTTATATGAATGTATGATATCATCTGTTCCTATTCTTCGTTATCGAAACTACGGCGAGTTATGGTTTATGTGTTGCGTTTCTCTCGGCTACTCCCTCACCAAGAGTTGATCACCCGAGAAGATTTGATCAAATCTGAACAGATTCTTTGTCGAATCATACAATCACAGCATTTCCAGCAGGACATTTGTGCCCTCCAAAATGGAAAACTTTGTTTCAATAGAATTCAGCGTTTAACTCCGTTCTTAGTCGATGGAGTTATTCGAGTTGGAGGTCGACTGCCAAATGCATCTGTTGGCTTCGAATATGCGCATCCCATAATCCTTCCCAAAATCGATCCATTTGTACGCATGTTGGTGCGTTATTATCATTTAGAGAATCTTCACACAGGTCCCCATTTGTTGATGTCGTTGTTGAGACAAAATTATTGGATTCTCTCCGCTCGATTTGTGGTCCGAAAAGTGAAAAGAGTGTGTAATATTTGTTTTCGAGTCAAACCGAAATCGTCTTTTCTACTTATGGGAAATCTCCGGAAGTGTCGATTGACCCAAGTCAAGGGATTTTGGAAAACGGGATTGGATTATGCCGGTCCTTGGCAAATAAGTATGGGACGTTTTCAGAATTTAGCCGTCCAGAAGGCTTATATTTGTCTTTTTGTCTGTTTGCTACGAATGCGATTCATTTAGAACTTGTGACTAGCTTGTCGACTGCGGCTTTTCTGGCTTCATTTAAAAGGTTTTTGTTTCATCGTGGTGCTTGTTCCACGATATACTCGGATTGTGGAACAAATTTTGTTGGTGCTAAGAGAGAATTAAATGAACTCTCCAGCTTACTCTCTTTCCGAGAATTCAGAGAATCGGTAGTGGAAGGGCTGAGTGATTATAAAATTGAATGGCAATTCATTCCTCCGAGCAGTCCTCATTTTTGAGGAATTTGGGAATCCAACATTAAAAGTGTCAAATCCCACCCTGTTGCGTGTCGTCGGAGCGCAGCGCCTGACGTATGAGGAGTTCAACACTTTGTTAATCGAGGTTGAGGCTTTGTTGAATTCCAGACCCTTGTGCCCTCTTTCGGAGGATCCATAAGAGCCTTTGGCATTGACTCCTGCACACTTTTTGACACTTACACCCTTGAAATCATTACCTGTAGACACAGTGTTAGAATTGCCCTCCAATCGTCTCTCTCGGTATCAGTTATTGGACAAATTGCTACAGTCCTTCTGGTCCAGATGGAGCAAGGAGTATTTGCATGAGCTCCAGGTACGAGCAAAATGGACCCAACCTTCATGTGCCTTACGCGGGGGGACGGTGGTTCTCCTCGATCAGATTCCTATGGACCCCCTACAATGGCCGCTAGGTATAGTTGAGGAGGTTTATCCAGGTCAAGATGGAGTCGTGAGAGTGGCTGTTGTTCGGACAAATAAAGGCAAGTTGAGGCGACCGAGTGTTAAGCTCTGCCTCTTGCCCAGTCAGTAAAGGAGTAGAGAAATCGTAAATATGTAAATAAATAATCGTTATTTTGGTTTCAGTGGAATCGTTTTATTTTTATTTTCGGGTGAACTATCCAATTGTTTGTTGAAGTCAGAAGTTTTAAACATTTGGTTTTTGTTTTTGTTGGAATATCTCCAGCCATACAGTCGATTGTTCAGAAGAGGAGTCTTCATGGGTGGGGGTTTGTTTGAGCCAATCTCAAATTTGAAAACAAAAAACTTTATGTTAGAAAAAGAAGAAAATTATTTCATTAGCTATCGCTGCTACTACTACCTATGAGATACAGCAGGAACGGCCTCACGCGTTGGACACCTTTTTGGGGGTTTGTCGAGACCAGTCACTATGGATCCTAACTTCGTTGTAGTAGCATCAGAATCTGTCGAGTTCCAAAATTATATACATATTATAATAATAAGATATACAGATTTAGTCATATTGTAGAATATATAGCTCGTAAAATTCTATTCAAACCAAGTTAATCAAATGGCAAACAACATCTCTGGCTCAACCTATTCATGCAATTATCCCTAGAAATTGAAGTAGCATGGCCTATAGATATACTGTGGATACCTCGTTATTTTAACTCCAAAAACTGGCCAGCATTCACGCCTCGAGTCAGCTCATCGTCACCTATTAAACCTTCATTCAGTCCGTACTGCTACTACATTGCATTAAGTTAGTCGCGGAGCCAGGGTTAGGGATCTCTGCGAACACTGATTCAGTTTCGAATCATTGGAAAGTTTTATTGCCGCGTTTAAATTTCGGGAAATCCTAAAGACTTTTATGATCTATATTGGCAATTTTATTTTTGGATAGGAGGGGGGGAAGTTCTCATAGCGCAACTAAAAATAATTTTTTTTTTTACCTTTAAAAACTGTCTAATATTTAAGGATTCAAATATCTTGTAACGATGTAAATACATTGTTTGAAAGAAAATCTCCTAGCAATAAAATAAAAAATTAAATTAATTTAGCGTTTTGCTGGCCTTGGAGAAACTACATCCATATCATTAGAAGAATATTCCTCGTAAAGACGTAATCTAATACACTACTCATATATGAATCCACGTTTATTGGCAATGCACGAAAAGAACTGACTGTTGTTCCTCAATCCTACACTATTGCCAGATATTCCTTTGGACCATCCACAATACATTCTAACCGATAGGCTGCCTTAATTCGTTTAAGACTTTATGCAACATCCATGAGAAAAGCATTCCAAACCTCCACACAAAGAAGATCGAAGATTAATTTAACAGTAGGGCTCAAATAGGTATCGGGTGGTTTGTGCTTGGAAACCACCCTTTGCCTTTTGGGCGAAGCCTAAAAGGCAACGAGTCCACGGTTGTGCCTCCTGGGCGGACATGGAAACCAACCAATATTACAAAAAGACTTATTTTTGCAGATTCTTGAAATAGTTTTACATTTTATTTAAGTAAGGTGTAAGACTGTCTAAAACCTCAAAAAAATGTGCATCATATTCTTCCAATTTTATATGAATGTATGATATCATCTGTTCCTATTCTTCGTTATCGAAACTACGGCGAGTTATGGTTTATGTGTTGCGTTTCTCTCGGCTACTCCCTCACCAAGAGTTGATCACCCGAGAAGATTTGATCAAATCTGAACAGATTCTTTGTCGAATCATACAATCACAGCATTTCCAGCAGGACATTTGTGCCCTCCAAAATGGAAAACTTTGTTTCAATAGAATTCAGCGTTTAACTCCGTTCTTAGTCGATGGAGTTATTCGAGTTGGAGGTCGACTGCCAAATGCATCTGTTGGCTTCGAATATGCGCATCCCATAATCCTTCCCAAAATCGATCCATTTGTACGCATGTTGGTGCGTTATTATCATTTAGAGAATCTTCACACAGGTCCCCATTTGTTGATGTCGTTGTTGAGACAAAATTATTGGATTCTCTCCGCTCGATTTGTGGTCCGAAAAGTTAAAAGGGAGAGTAATATTTGTTTTCGAGTCAAACCGAAATCGTCTTTTCTACTTATGGGAAATCTCCGGAAGTTTCGATTGACCCAAGTCAAGGGATTTTGGAAAACGGGATTGGATTATGCCGGTCCTTGGCAAATAAGTATGGGACGTTTTCAGAATTTAGCCGTCCAGAAGGCTTATATTTGTCTTTTTGTCTGTTTGCTACGAATGCGATTCATTTATAACTTGTGACTAGCTTGTCGACTGCGGCTTTTCTGGCTTCATTTAAAAGGTTTTTGTTTCATCGTGGTGCTTGTTCCACGATATACTCGGATTGTGGAACAAATTTTGTTGGTGCTAGGAGAGAATTAAATGAACTCTCCAGCTTACTCTCTTTCCGAGAATTCAGAGAATCGGTAGTGGAAGGGCTGAGTGATTATAAAATTGAATGGCAATTCACTCCTCCAAGCAGTCCTCATTTTTGAGGAATTTGAGAATCTAACATTCAAAGTGTCAAATCCCACCCTGTTGCGTGTCGTCGGAGCGCAGCGCCTGACGTATGAGGAGTTCAACACTTTGTTAATCGAGGTTGAGGCTTTGTTGAATTCCAGACCCTTGTGCCCTCTTTCGGAGGATCCATAAGAGCCTTTGGCATTGACTCCTGCACACTTTTTGACACTTACACCCTTGAAATCATTACCTGTAGACACAGTGTTAGAATTGCCCTCCAATCGTCTCTCTCGGTATCAGTTATTGGACAAATTGCTACAGTCCTTCTGGTCCAGATGGAGCAAGGAGTATTTGCATGAGCTCCAGGTACGAGCAAAATGGACCCAACCTTCATGTGCTTTACGCGGGGGGACGGTGGTTCTCCTCGATCAGATTCCTATGGACCCCCTACAATGGCCGCTAGGTATAGTTGAGGAGGTTTATCCAGGTCAAGATGGAGTCGTGAGAGTGGCTGTTGTTCGGACAAATAAAGGCAAGTTGAGGCGACCGAGTGTTAAGCTCTGCCTCTTGCCCAGTCAGTAAAGGAGTAGAGAAATCGTAAATATGTAAATAAATAATCGTTATTTTGGTTTCAGTGGAATCGTTTTATTTTTATTTTCGGGTGAACTATCCAATTGTTTGTTGAAGTCAGAAGTTTTAAACATTTGGTTTTTGTTTTTGTTGGAATATCTCCAGCCATACAGTCGATTGTTCAGAAGAGGAGTCTTCATGGGTGGGGGTTTGTTTGAGCCAATCTCAAATTTGAAAACAAAAAACTTTATGTTAGAAAAAGAAGAAAATTATTTCATTAGCTATCGCTGCTACTACTACCTATGAGATACAGCAGGAACGGCCTCACGCGTTGGACACCTTTTTGGGGGTTTGTCGAGACCAGTCACTATGGATCCTAACTTCGTTGTAGTAGCATCAGAATCTGTCGAGTTCCAAAATTATATACATATTATAATAATAAGATATACAGATTTAGTCATATTGTAGAATATATAGCTCGTAAAATTCTATTCAAACCAAGTTAATCAAATGGCAAACAACATCTCTGGCTCAACCTATTCATGCAATTATCCCTAGAAATTGAAGTAGCATGGCCTATAGATATACTGTGGATACCTCGTTATTTTAACTCCAAAAACTGGCCAGCATTCACGCCTCGAGTCAGCTCATCGTCACCTATTAAACCTTCATTCAGTCCGTACTGCTACTACATTGCATTAAGTTAGTCGCGGAGCCAGGGTTAGGGATCTCTGCGAACACTGATTCAGTTTCGAATCATTGGAAAGTTTTATTGCCGCGTTTAAATTTCGGGAAATCCTAAAGACTTTTATGATCTATATTGGCAATTTTATTTTTGGATAGGAGGGGGGGAAGTTCTCATAGCGCAACTAAAAATAATTTTTTTTTTTACCTTTAAAAACTGTCTAATATTTAAGGATTCAAATATCTTGTAACGATGTAAATACATTGTTTGAAAGAAAATCTCCTAGCAATAAAATAAAAAATTAAATTAATTTAGCGTTTTGCTGGCCTTGGAGAAACTACATCCATATCATTAGAAGAATATTCCTCGTAAAGACGTAATCTAATACACTACTCATATATGAATCCACGTTTATTGGCAATGCACGAAAAGAACTGACTGTTGTTCCTCAATCCTACACTATTGCCAGATATTCCTTTGGACCATCCACAATACATTCTAACCGATAGGCTGCCTTAATTCGTTTAAGACTTTATGCAACATCCATGAGAAAAGCATTCCAAACCTCCACACAAAGAAGATCGAAGATTAATTTAACAGTAGGGCTCAAATAGGTATCGGGTGGTTTGTGCTTGGAAACCACCCTTTGCCTTTTGGGCGAAGCCTAAAAGGCAACGAGTCCACGGTTGTGCCTCCTGGGCGGACATGGAAACCAACCAATATTACAAAAAGACTTATTTTTGCAGATTCTTGAAATAGTTTTACATTTTATTTAAGTAAGGTGTAAGACTGTCTAAAACCTCAAAAAAATGTGCATCATATTCTTCCAATTTTATATGAATGTATGATATCATCTGTTCCTATTCTTCGTTATCGAAACTACGGCGAGTTATGGTTTATGTGTTGCGTTTCTCTCGGCTACTCCCTCACCAAGAGTTGATCACCCGAGAAGATTTGATCAAATCTGAACAGATTCTTTGTCGAATCATACAATCACAGCATTTCCAGCAGGACATTTGTGCCCTCCAAAATGGAAAACTTTGTTTCAATAGAATTCAGCGTTTAACTCCGTTCTTAGTCGATGGAGTTATTCGAGTTGGAGGTCGACTGCCAAATGCATCTGTTGGCTTCGAATATGCGCATCCCATAATCCTTCCCAAAATCGATCCATTTGTACGCATGTTGGTGCGTTATTATCATTTAGAGAATCTTCACACAGGTCCCCATTTGTTGATGTCGTTGTTGAGACAAAATTATTGGATTCTCTCCGCTCGATTTGTGGTCCGAAAAGTTAAAAGGGAGTGTAATATTTGTTTTCGAGTCAAACCGAAATCGTCTTTTCTACTTATGGGAAATCTCCGGAAGTGTCGATTGACCCAAGTCAAGGGATTTTGGAAAACGGGATTGGATTATGCCGGTCCTTGGCAAATAAGTATGGGACGTTTTCAGAATTTAGCCGTCCAGAAGGCTTATATTTGTCTTTTTGTCTGTTTGCTACGAATGCGATTCATTTATAACTTGTGACTAGCTTGTCGACTGCGGCTTTTCTGGCTTCATTTAAAAAGTTTTTGTTTCATCGTGGTGCTTGTTCCACGATATACTCGGATTGTGGAACAAATTTTGTTGGTGCTAGGAGAGAATTAAATGAACTCTCCAGCTTACTCTCTTTCCGAGAATTCAGAGAATCGGTAGTGGAAGGGCTGAGTGATTATAAAATTGAATGGCAAATCACTCCTCCAAGCAGTCCTCATTTTTGAGGAATTTGAGAATCCAACATTCAAAGTGTCAAATCCCACCCTGTTGCGTGTCGTCGGAGCGCAGCGCCTGACGTATGAGGAGTTCAACACTTTGTTAATCGAGGTTGAGGCTTTGTTGAATTCCAGACCCTTGTGCCCTCTTTCGGAGGATCCATAAGAGCCTTTGGCATTGACTCCTGCACACTTTTTGACACTTACACCCTTGAAATCATTACCTGTAGACACAGTGTTAGAATTGCCCTCCAATCGTCTCTCTCGGTATCAGTTATTGGACAAATTGCTACAGTCCTTCTGGTCCAGATGGAGCAAGGAGTATTTGCATGAGCTCCAGGTACGAGCAAAATGGACCCAACCTTCATGTGCTTTACGCGGGGGGACGGTGGTTCTCCTCGATCAGATTCCTATGGACCCCCTACAATGGCCGCTAGGTATAGTTGAGGAGGTTTATCCAGGTCAAGATGGAGTCGTGAGAGTGGCTGTTGTTCGGACAAATAAAGGCAAGTTGAGGCGACCGAGTGTTAAGCTCTGCCTCTTGCCCAGTCAGTAAAGGAGTAGAGAAATTGTAAATATGTAAATAAATAATCGTTATTTTGGTTTCAGTGGAATCGTTTTATTTTTATTTTCGGGTGAACTATCCAATTGTTTGTTGAAGTCAGAAGTTTTAAACATTTGGTTTTTGTTTTTGTTGGAATATCTCCAGCCATACAGTCGATTGTTCAGAAGAGGAGTCTTCATGGGTGGGGGTTTGTTTGAGCCAATCTCAAATTTGAAAACAAAAAACTTTATGTTAGAAAAAGAAGAAAATTATTTCATTAGCTATCGCTGCTACTACTACCTATGAGATACAGCAGGAACGGCCTCACGCGTTGGACACCTTTTTGGGGGTTTGTCGAGACCAGTCACTATGGATCCTAACTTCGTTGTAGTAGCATCAGAATCTGTCGAGTTCCAAAATTATATACATATTATAATAATAAGATATACAGATTTAGTCATATTGTAGAATATATAGCTCGTAAAATTCTATTCAAACCAAGTTAATCAAATGGCAAACAACATCTCTGGCTCAACCTATTCATGCAATTATCCCTAGAAATTGAAGTAGCATGGCCTATAGATATACTGTGGATACCTCGTTATTTTAACTCCAAAAACTGGCCAGCATTCACGCCTCGAGTCAGCTCATCGTCACCTATTAAACCTTCATTCAGTCCGTACTGCTACTACATTGCATTAAGTTAGTCGCGGAGCCAGGGTTAGGGATCTCTGCGAACACTGATTCAGTTTCGAATCATTGGAAAGTTTTATTGCCGCGTTTAAATTTCGGGAAATCCTAAAGACTTTTATGATCTATATTGGCAATTTTACTTTTGGATAGGAGGGGGGGAAGTTCTCATAGCGCAATTAAAAATAATTTTTTTTTTTACCTTTAAAAACTATCTAATATTTAAGGATTCAAATATGTTGTAACGATGTAAATACATTGTTTGAAAGAAAATCTCCTAGCAATAAAATAAAAAATTAAATTAATTTAGCGTTTTGCTGGCCTTGGAGAAACTATATCCATATCATTAGAAGAATATTCCTCGTAAAGACGTAATCTAATACACTACTCATATATGAATCCACGTTTATTGGCAATGCACGAAAAGAACTGACTGTTGTTCCTCAATCCTACACTATTGCCAGATATTCCTTTGGACCATCCACAATACATTCTAACCGATAGGCTGCCTTAATTCGTTTAAGACTTTATGCAACATCCATGAGAAAAGCATTCCAAACCTCCACACAAAGAAGATCGAAGATTAATTTAACAGTAGGGCTCAAATAGGTATCGGGTGGTTTGTGCTTGGAAACCACCCTTTGCCTTTTGGGCGAAGCCTAAAAGGCAACGAGTCCACGGTTGTGCCTCCTGGGCGGACATGGAAACCAACCAATATTACAAAAAGACTTATTTTTGCAGATTCTTGAAATAGTTTTACATTTTATTTAAGTAAGGTGTAAGACTGTCTAAAACCTCAAAAAAATGTGCATCATATTCTTCCAATTTTATATGAATGTATGATATCATCTGTTCCTATTCTTCGTTATCGAAACTACGGCGAGTTATGGTTTATGTGTTGCGTTTCTCTCGGCTACTCCCTCACCAAGAGTTGATCACCCGAGAAGATTTGATCAAATCTGAACAGATTCTTTGTCGAATCATACAATCACAGCATTTCCAGCAGGACATTTGTGCCCTCCAAAATGGAAAACTTTGTTTCAATAGAATTCAGCATTTAACTCCGTTCTTAGTCGATGGAGTTATTCGAGTTGGAGGTCGACTGCCAAATGCATCTGTTGGCTTCGAATATGCGCATCCCATAATCCTTCCCAAAATCTATCCATTTGTACGCATGTTGGTGCGTTATTATCATTTAGAGAATCTTCACACAGGTCCCCATTTGTTGATGTCGTTGTTGAGACAAAATTATTGGATTCTCTCCGCTCGATTTGTGGTCCGAAAAGTTAAAAGGGAGTGTAATATTTGTTTTCGAGTCAAACCGAAATCGTCTTTTCTACTTATGGGAAATCTCCGGAAGTGTCGATTGACCCAAGTCAAGGGATTTTGGAAAACGGGATTGGATTATGCCGGTCCTTGGCAAATAAGTATGGGACGTTTTCAGAATTTAGCCGTCCAGAAGGCTTATATTTGTCTTTTTGTCTGTTTGCTACGAATGCGATTCATTTATAACTTGTGACTAGCTTGTCGACTGCGGCTTTTCTGGCTTCATTTAAAAAGTTTTTGTTTCATCGTGGTGCTTGTTCCACGATATACTCGGATTGTGGAACAAATTTTGTTGGTGCTAGGAGAGAATTAAATGAACTCTCCAGCTTACTCTCTTTCCGAGAATTCAGAGAATCGGTAGTGGAAGGGCTGAGTGATTATAAAATTGAATGGCAAATCACTCCTCCAAGCAGTCCTCATTTTTGAGGAATTTGAGAATCCAACATTCAAAGTGTCAAATCCCACCCTGTTGCGTGTCGTCGGAGCGCAGCGCCTGACGTATGAGGAGTTCAACACTTTGTTAATCGAGGTTGAGGCTTTGTTGAATTCCAGACCCTTGTGCCCTCTTTCGGAGGATCCATAAGAGCCTTTGGCATTGACTCCTGCACACTTTTTGACACTTACACCCTTGAAATCATTACCTGTAGACACAGTGTTAGAATTGCCCTCCAATCGTCTCTCTCGGTATCAGTTATTGGACAAATTGCTACAGTCCTTCTGGTCCAGATGGAGCAAGGAGTATTTGCATGAGCTCCAGGTACGAGCAAAATGGACCCAACCTTCATGTGCCTTACGCGGGGGGACGGTGGTTCTCCTCGATCAGATTCCTATGGACCCCCTACAATGGCCGCTAGGTATAGTTGAGGAGGTTTATCCAGGTCAAGATGGAGTCGTGAGAGTGGCTGTTGTTCGGACAAATAAAGGCAAGTTGAGGCGACCGAGTGTTAAGCTCTGCCTCTTGCCCAGTCAGTAAAGGAGTAGAGAAATTGTAAATATGTAAATAAATAATCGTTATTTTGGTTTCAGTGGAATCGTTTTATTTTTATTTTCGGGTGAACTATCCAATTGTTTGTTGAAGTCAGAAGTTTTAAACATTTGGTTTTTGTTTTTGTTGGAATATCTCCAGCCATACAGTCGATTGTTCAGAAGAGGAGTCTTCATGGGTGGGGGTTTGTTTGAGCCAATCTCAAATTTGAAAACAAAAAACTTTATGTTAGAAAAAGAAGAAAATTATTTCATTAGCTATCGCTGCTACTACTACCTATGAGATACAGCAGGAACGGCCTCACGCGTTGGACACCTTTTTGGGGGTTTGTCGAGACCAGTCACTATGGATCCTAACTTCGTTGTAGTAGCATCAGAATCTGTCGAGTTCCAAAATTATATACATATTATAATAATAAGATATACAGATTTAGTCATATTGTAGAATATATAGCTCGTAAAATTCTATTCAAACCAAGTTAATCAAATGGCAAACAACATCTCTGGCTCAACCTATTCATGCAATTATCCCTAGAAATTGAAGTAGCATGGCCTATAGATATACTGTGGATACCTCGTTATTTTAACTCCAAAAACTGGCCAGCATTCACGCCTCGAGTCAGCTCATCGTCACCTATTAAACCTCCATTCAGTCCGTACTGCTACTACATTGCATTAAGTTAGTCGCGGAGCCAGGGTTAGGGATCTCTGCGAACACTGATTCAGTTTCGAATCATTGGAAAGTTTTATTGCCGCGTTTAAATTTCGGGAAATCCTAAAGACTTTTATGATCTATATTGGCAATTTTATTTTTGGATAGGAGGGGGGGAAGTTCTCATAGCGCCATTAAAAATAATTTTTTTTTTTACCTTTAAAAACTGTCTAATATTTAAGGATTCAAATATCTTGTAACGATGTAAATACATTGTTTGAAAGAAAATCTCCTAGCAATAAAATAAAAAATTAAATTAATTTAGCGTTTTGCTGGCCTTGGAGAAACTACATCCATATCATTAGAAGAATATTCCTCGTAAAGACGTAATCTAATACACTACTCATATATGAATCCACGTTTATTGGCAATGCACGAAAAGAACTGACTGTTGTTCCTCAATCCTACACTATTGCCAGATATTCCTTTGGACCATCCACAATACATTCTAACCGATAGGCTGCCTTAATTCGTTTAAGACTTTATGCAACATCCATGAGAAAAGCATTCCAAACCTCCACACAAAGAAGATCGAAGATTAATTTAACAGTAGGGCTCAAATAGGTATCGGGTGGTTTGTGCTTGGAAACCACCCTTTGCCTTTTGGGCGAAGCCTAAAAGGCAACGAGTCCACGGTTGTGCCTCCTGGGCGGACATGGAAACCAACCAATATTACAAAAAGACTTATTTTTGCAGATTCTTGAAATAGTTTTACATTTTATTTAAGTAAGGTGTAAGACTGTCTAAAACCTCAAAAAAATGTGCATCATATTCTTCCAATTTTATATGAATGTATGATATCATCTGTTCCTATTCTTCGTTATCGAAACTACGGCGAGTTATGGTTTATGTGTTGCGTTTCTCTCGGCTACTCCCTCACCAAGAGTTGATCACCCGAGAAGATTTGATCAAATCTGAACAGATTCTTTGTCGAATCATACAATCACAGCATTTCCAGCAGGACATTTGTGCCCTCCAAAATGGAAAACTTTGTTTCAATAGAATTCAGCGTTTAACTCCGTTCTTAGTCGATGGAGTTATTCGAGTTGGAGGTCGACTGCCAAATGCATCTGTTGGCTTCGAATATGCGCATCCCATAATCCTTCCCAAAATCGATCCATTTGTACGCATGTTGGTGCGTTATTATCATTTAGAGAATCTTCACACAGGTCCCCATTTGTTGATGTCGTTGTTGAGACAAAATTATTGGATTCTCTCCGCTCGATTTGTGGTCCGAAAAGTTAAAAGGGAGAGTAATATTTGTTTTCGAGTCAAACCGAAATCGTCTTTTCTACTTATGGGAAATCTCCGGAAGTTTCGATTGACCCAAGTCAAGGGATTTTGGAAAACGGGATTGGATTATGCCGGTCCTTGGCAAATAAGTATGGGACGTTTTCAGAATTTAGCCGTCCAGAAGGCTTATATTTGTCTTTTTGTCTGTTTGCTACGAATGCGATTCATTTATAACTTGTGACTAGCTTGTCGACTGCGGCTTTTCTGGCTTCATTTAAAAGGTTTTTGTTTCATCGTGGTGCTTGTTCCACGATATACTCGGATTGTGGAACAAATTTTGTTGGTGCTAGGAGAGAATTAAATGAACTCTCCAGCTTACTCTCTTTCCGAGAATTCAGAGAATCGGTAGTGGAAGGGCTGAGTGATTATAAAATTGAATGGCAATTCACTCCTCCAAGCAGTCCTCATTTTTGAGGAATTTGAGAATCTAACATTCAAAGTGTCAAATCCCACCCTGTTGCGTGTCGTCGGAGCGCAGCGCCTGACGTATGAGGAGTTCAACACTTTGTTAATCGAGGTTGAGGCTTTGTTGAATTCCAGACCCTTGTGCCCTCTTTCGGAGGATCCATAAGAGCCTTTGGCATTGACTCCTGCACACTTTTTGACACTTACACCCTTGAAATCATTACCTGTAGACACAGTGTTAGAATTGCCCTCCAATCGTCTCTCTCGGTATCAGTTATTGGACAAATTGCTACAGTCCTTCTGGTCCAGATGGAGCAAGGAGTATTTGCATGAGCTCCAGGTACGAGCAAAATGGACCCAACCTTCATGTGCTTTACGCGGGGGGACGGTGGTTCTCCTCGATCAGATTCCTATGGACCCCCTACAATGGCCGCTAGGTATAGTTGAGGAGGTTTATCCAGGTCAAGATGGAGTCGTGAGAGTGGCTGTTGTTCGGACAAATAAAGGCAAGTTGAGGCGACCGAGTGTTAAGCTCTGCCTCTTGCCCAGTCAGTAAAGGAGTAGAGAAATTGTAAATATGTAAATAAATAATCGTTATTTTGGTTTCAGTGGAATCGTTTTATTTTTATTTTCGGGTGAACTATCCAATTGTTTGTTGAAGTCAGAAGTTTTAAACATTTGGTTTTTGTTTTTGTTGGAATATCTCCAGCCATACAGTCGATTGTTCAGAAGAGGAGTCTTCATGGGTGGGGGTTTGTTTGAGCCAATCTCAAATTTGAAAACAAAAAACTTTATGTTAGAAAAAGAAGAAAATTATTTCATTAGCTATCGCTGCTACTACTACCTATGAGATACAGCAGGAACGGCCTCACGCGTTGGACACCTTTTTGGGGGTTTGTCGAGACCAGTCACTATGGATCCTAACTTCGTTGTAGTAGCATCAGAATCTGTCGAGTTCCAAAATTATATACATATTATAATAATAAGATATACAGATTTAGTCATATTGTAGAATATATAGCTCGTAAAATTCTATTCAAACCAAGTTAATCAAATGGCAAACAACATCTCTGGCTCAACCTATTCATGCAATTATCCCTAGAAATTGAAGTAGCATGGCCTATAGATATACTGTGGATACCTCGTTATTTTAACTCCAAAAACTGGCCAGCATTCACGCCTCGAGTCAGCTCATCGTCACCTATTAAACCTTCATTCAGTCCGTACTGCTACTACATTGCATTAAGTTAGTCGCGGAGCCAGGGTTAGGGATCTCTGCGAACACTGATTCAGTTTCGAATCATTGGAAAGTTTTATTGCCGCGTTTAAATTTCGGGAAATCCTAAAGACTTTTATGATCTATATTGGCAATTTTACTTTTGGATAGGAGGGGGGGAAGTTCTCATAGCGCAATTAAAAATAATTTTTTTTTTTACCTTTAAAAACTATCTAATATTTAAGGATTCAAATATGTTGTAACGATGTAAATACATTGTTTGAAAGAAAATCTCCTAGCAATAAAATAAAAAATTAAATTAATTTAGCGTTTTGCTGGCCTTGGAGAAACTATATCCATATCATTAGAAGAATATTCCTCGTAAAGACGTAATCTAATACACTACTCATATATGAATCCACGTTTATTGGCAATGCACGAAAAGAACTGACTGTTGTTCCTCAATCCTACACTATTGCCAGATATTCCTTTGGACCATCCACAATACATTCTAACCGATAGGCTGCCTTAATTCGTTTAAGACTTTATGCAACATCCATGAGAAAAGCATTCCAAACCTCCACACAAAGAAGATCGAAGATTAATTTAACAGTAGGGCTCAAATAGGTATCGGGTGGTTTGTGCTTGGAAACCACCCTTTGCCTTTTGGGCGAAGCCTAAAAGGCAACGAGTCCACGGTTGTGCCTCCTGGGCGGACATGGAAACCAACCAATATTACAAAAAGACTTATTTTTGCAGATTCTTGAAATAGTTTTACATTTTATTTAAGTAAGGTGTAAGACTGTCTAAAACCTCAAAAAAATGTGCATCATATTCTTCCAATTTTATATGAATGTATGATATCATCTGTTCCTATTCGTCGTTATTGAAACTACGGCGAGTTATGGTTTATGTCTTGCGTTTCTCTCGGCTACTCCCTCACCAAGAGTTGATCACCCGAGAAGATTTGATCAAATCTGAACAGATTCTTTGTCGAATCATACAATCACAGCATTTCCAGCAGGACATTTGTGCCCTCCAAAATGGAAAACTTTGTTTCAATAGAATTCAGCGTTTAACTCCGTTCTTAGTCGATGGAGTTATTCGAGTTGGAGGTCGACTGCCAAATGCATCTGTTGGCTTCGAATATGCGCATCCCATAATCCTTCCCAAAATCGATCCATTTGTACGCATGTTGGTGCGTTATTATCATTTAGAGAATCTTCACACAGGTCCCCATTTGTTGATGTCGTTGTTGAGACAAAATTATTGGATTCTCTCCGCTCGATTTGTGGTCCGAAAAGTGAAAAGGGAGTGTAATATTTGTTTTCGAGTCAAACCGAAATCGTCTTTTCTACTTATGGGAAATCTCCGGAAGTGTCGATTGACCCAAGTCAAGGGATTTTGGAAAACGGGATTGGATTATGCCGGTCCTTGGCAAATAAGTATGGGACGTTTTCAGAATTTAGCCGTCCAGAAGGCTTATATTTGTCTTTTTGTCTGTTTGCTACGAATGCGATTCATTTAGAACTTGTGACTAGCTTGTCGACTGCGGCTTTTCTGGCTTCATTTAAAAGGTTTTTGTTTCATCGTGGTGCTTGTTCCACGATATACTCGGATTGTGGAACAAATTTTGTTGGTGCTAAGAGAGAATTAAATGAACTCTCCAGCTTACTCTCTTTCCGAGAATTCAGAGAATCGGTAGTGGAAGGGCTGAGTGATTATAAAATTGAATGGCAATTCATTCCTCCAAGCAGTCCTCATTTTTGAGGAATTTGGGAATCCAACATTAAAAGTGTCAAATCCCACCCTGTTGCGTGTCGTCGGAGCGCAGCGCCTGACGTATGAGGAGTTCAACACTTTGTTAATCGAGGTTGAGGCTTTGTTGAATTCCAGACCCTTGTGCCCTCTTTCGGAGGATCCATAAGAGCCTTTGGCATTGACTCCTGCACACTTTTTGACACTTACACCCTTGAAATCATTACCTGTAGACACAGTGTTAGAATTGCCCTCCAATCGTCTCTCTCGGTATCAGTTATTGGACAAATTGCTACAGTCCTTCTGGTCCAGATGGAGCAAGGAGTATTTGCATGAGCTCCAGGTACGAGCAAAATGGACCCAACCTTCATGTGCCTTACGCGGGGGGACGGTGGTTCTCCTCGATCAGATTCCTATGGACCCCCTACAATGGCCGCTAGGTATAGTTGAGGAGGTTTATCCAGGTCAAGATGGAGTCGTGAGAGTGGCTGTTGTTCGGACAAATAAAGGCAAGTTGAGGCGACCGAGTGTTAAGCTCTGCCTCTTGCCCAGTCAGTAAAGGAGTAGAGAAATTGTAAATATGTAAATAAATAATCGTTATTTTGGTTTCAGTGGAATCGTTTTATTTTTATTTTCGGGTGAACTATCCAATTGTTTGTTGAAGTCAGAAGTTTTAAACATTTGGTTTTTGTTTTTGTTGGAATATCTCCAGCCATACAGTCGATTGTTCAGAAGAGGAGTCTTCATGGGTGGGGGTTTGTTTGAGCCAATCTCAAATTTGAAAACAAAAAACTTTATGTTAGAAAAAGAAGAAAATTATTTCATTAGCTATCGCTGCTACTACTACCTATGAGATACAGCAGGAACGGCCTCACGCGTTGGACACCTTTTTGGGGGTTTGTCGAGACCAGTCACTATGGATCCTAACTTCGTTGTAGTAGCATCAGAATCTGTCGAGTTCCAAAATTATATACATATTATAATAATAAGATATACAGATTTAGTCATATTGTAGAATATATAGCTCGTAAAATTCTATTCAAACCAAGTTAATCAAATGGCAAACAACATCTCTGGCTCAACCTATTCATGCAATTATCCCTAGAAATTGAAGTAGCATGGCCTATAGATATACTGTGGATACCTCGTTATTTTAACTCCAAAAACTGGCCAGCATTCACGCCTCGAGTCAGCTCATCGTCACCTATTAAACCTCCATTCAGTCCGTACTGCTACTACATTGCATTAAGTTAGTCGTGGAGCCAGGGTTAGGGATCTCTGCGAACACTGATTCAGTTTCGAATCATTGGAAAGTTTTATTGCCGCGTTTAAATTTCGGGAAATCCTAAAGACTTTTATGATCTATATTGGCAATTTTATTTTTGGATAGGAGGGGGGGAAGTTCTTATAGCGCAATTAAAAATAATTTTTTTTTACCTTTAAAAACTATCTAATATTTAAGGATTCAAATATCTTGTAACGATGTAAATACATTGTTTGAAAGAAAATCTCCTAGCAATAAAATAAAAAATTAAATTAATTTAGCGTTTTGCTGGCCTTGGAGAAACTACATCCATATCATTAGAAGAATATTCCTCGTAAAGACGTAATCTAATACACTACTCATATATGAATCCACGTTTATTGGCAATGCACGAAAAGAACTGACTGTTGTTCCTCAATCCTACACTATTGCCAGATATTCCTTTGGACCATCCACAATACATTCTAACCGATAGGCTGCCTTAATTCGTTTAAGACTTTATGCAACATCCATGAGAAAAGCATTCCAAACCTCCACACAAAGAAGATCGAAGATTAATTTAACAGTAGGGCTCAAATAGGTATCGGGTGGTTTGTGCTTGGAAACCACCCTTTGCCTTTTGGGCGAAGCCTAAAAGGCAACGAGTCCACGGTTGTGCCTCCTGGGCGGACATGGAAACCAACCAATATTACAAAAAGACTTATTTTTGCAGATTCTTGAAATAGTTTTACATTTTATTTAAGTAAGGTGTAAGACTGTCTAAAACCTCAAAAAAATGTGCATCATATTCTTCCAATTTTATATGAATGTATGATATCATCTGTTCCTATTCTTCGTTATCGAAACTACTGCGAGTTATGGTTTATGTGTTGCGTTTCTCTCGGCTACTCCCTCACCAAGAGTTGATCACCCGAGAAGATTTGATCAAATCTGAACAGATTCTTTGTCGAATCATACAATCACAGCATTTCCAGCAGGACATTTGTGCCCTCCAAAATGGAAAACTTTGTTTCAATAGAATTCAGCGTTTAACTCCGTTCTTAGTCGATGGAGTTATTCGAGTTGGAGGTCGACTGCCAAATGCATCTGTTGGCTTCGAATATGCGCATCCCATAATCCTTCCCAAAATCGATCCATTTGTACGCATGTTGGTGCGTTATTATCATTTAGAGAATCTTCACACAGGTCCCCATTTGTTGATGTCGTTGTTGAGACAAAATTATTGGATTCTCTCCGCTCGATTTGTGGTCCGAAAAGTTAAAAGGGAGTGTAATATTTGTTTTCGAGTCAAACCGAAATCGTCTTTTCTACTTATGGGAAATCTCCGGAAGTGTCGATTGACCCAAGTCAAGGGATTTTGGAAAACGGGATTGGATTATGCCGGTCCTTGGCAAATAAGTATGGGACGTTTTCAGAATTTAGCCGTCCAGAAGGCTTATATTTGTCTTTTTGTCTGTTTGCTACGAATGCGATTCATTTATAACTTGTGACTAGCTTGTCGACTGCGGCTTTTCTGGCTTCATTTAAAAAGTTTTTGTTTCATCGTGGTGCTTGTTCCACGATATACTCGGATTGTGGAACAAATTTTGTTGGTGCTAGGAGAGAATTAAATGAACTCTCCAGCTTACTCTCTTTCCGAGAATTCAGAGAATCGGTAGTGGAAGGGCTGAGTGATTATAAAATTGAATGGCAAATCACTCCTCCAAGCAGTCCTCATTTTTGAGGAATTTGAGAATCCAACATTCAAAGTGTCAAATCCCACCCTGTTGCGTGTCGTCGGAGCGCAGCGCCTGACGTATGAGGAGTTCAACACTTTGTTAATCGAGGTTGAGGCTTTGTTGAATTCCAGACCCTTGTGCCCTCTTTCGGAGGATCCATAAGAGCCTTTGGCATTGACTCCTGCACACTTTTTGACACTTACACCCTTGAAATCATTACCTGTAGACACAGTGTTAGAATTGCCCTCCAATCGTCTCTCTCGGTATCAGTTATTGGACAAATTGCTACAGTCCTTCTGGTCCAGATGGAGCAAGGAGTATTTGCATGAGCTCCAGGTACGAGCAAAATGGACCCAACCTTCATGTGCCTTACGCGGGGGGACGGTGGTTCTCCTCGATCAGATTCCTATGGACCCCCTACAATGGCCGCTAGGTATAGTTGAGGAGGTTTATCCAGGTCAAGATTGAGTCGTGAGAGTGGCTGTTGTTCGGACAAATAAAGGCAAGTTGAGGCGACCGAGTGTTAAGCTCTGCCTCTTGCCCAGTCAGTAAAGGAGTAGAGAAATTGTAAATATGTAAATAAATAATCGTTATTTTGGTTTCAGTGGAATCGTTTTATTTTTATTTTCGGGTGAACTATCCAATTGTTTGTTGAAGTCAGAAGTTTTAAACATTTGGTTTTTGTTTTTGTTGGAATATCTCCAGCCATACAGTCGATTGTTCAGAAGAGGAGTCTTCATGGGTGGGGGTTTGTTTGAGCCAATCTCAAATTTGAAAACAAAAAACTTTATGTTAGAAAAAGAAGAAAATTATTTCATTAGCTATCGCTGCTACTACTACCTATGAGATACAGCAGGAACGGCCTCACGCGTTGGACACCTTTTTGGGGGTTTGTCGAGACCAGTCACTATGGATCCTAACTTCGTTGTAGTAGCATCAGAATCTGTCGAGTTCCAAAATTATATACATATTATAATAATAAGATATACAGATTTAGTCATATTGTAGAATATATAGCTCGTAAAATTCTATTCAAACCAAGTTAATCAAATGGCAAACAACATCTCTGGCTCAACCTATTCATGCAATTATCCCTAGAAATTGAAGTAGCATGGCCTATAGATATACTGTGGATACCTCGTTATTTTAACTCCAAAAACTGGCCAGCATTCACGCCTCGAGTCAGCTCATCGTCACCTATTAAACCTCCATTCAGTCCGTACTGCTACTACATTGCATTAAGTTAGTCGCGGAGCCAGGGTTAGGGATCTCTGCGAACACTGATTCAGTTTCGAATCATTGGAAAGTTTTATTGCCGCGTTTAACTTTCGGGAAATCCTAAAGACTTTTATGATCTATATTGGCAATTTTATTTTTGGATAGGAGGGGGGGAAGTTCTTATAGCGCAATTAAAAATAATTTTTTTTTTACCTTTAAAAACTATCTAATATTTAAGGATTCAAATATCTTGTAACGATGTAAATACATTGTTTGAAAGAAAATCTCCTAGCAATAAAATAAAAAATTAAATTAATTTAGCGTTTTGCTGGCCTTGGAGAAACTACATCCATATCATTAGAAGAATATTCCTCGTAAAGATGTAATCTAATACACTACTCATATATGAATCCACGTTTATTGGCAATGCACGAAAAGAACTGACTGTTGTTCCTCAATCCTACACTATTGCCAGATATTCCTTTGGACCATCCACAATACATTCTAACCGATAGGCTGCCTTAATTCGTTTAAGACTTTATGCAACATCCATGAGAAAAGCATTCCAAACCTCCACACAAAGAAGATCGAAGATTAATTTAACAGTAGGGCTCAAATAGGTATCGGGTGGTTTGTGCTTGGAAACCACCCTTTGCCTTTTGGGCGAAGCCTAAAAGGCAACGAGTCCACGGTTGTGCCTCCTGGGCGGACATGGAAACCAACCAATATTACAAAAAGACTTATTTTTGCAGATTCTTGAAATAGTTTTACATTTTATTTAAGTAAGGTGTAAGACTGTCTAAAACCTCAAAAAAATGTGCATCATATTCTTCCAATTTTATATGAATGTATGATATCATCTGTTCCTATTCGTCGTTATCGAAACTACGGCGAGTTATGGTTTATGTCTTGCGTTTCTCTCGGCTACTCCCTCACCAAGAGTTGATCACCCGAGAATATTTGATTAAATCTGAACAGATTCTTTGTCGAATCATACAATCACAGCATTTCCAGCAGGACATTTGTGCCCTCCAAAATGGAAAACTTTGTTTCAATAGAATTCAGCGTTTAACTCCGTTCTTAGTCGATGGAGTTATTCGAGTTGGAGGTCGACTGCCAAATGCATCTGTTGGCTTCGAATATGCGCATCCCATAATCCTTCCCAAAATCGATCCATTTGTACGCATGTTGGTGCGTTATTATCATTTAGAGAATCTTCACACAGGTCCCCATTTGTTGATGTCGTTGTTGAGACAAAATTATTGGATTCTCTCCGCTCGATTTGTGGTCCGAAAAGTGAAAAGGGAGTGTAATATTTGTTTTCGAGTCAAACCGAAATCGTCTTTTCTACTTATGGGAAATCTCCGGAAGTGTCGATTGACCCAAGTCAAGGGATTTTGGAAAACGGGATTGGATTATGCCGGTCCTTGGCAAATAAGTATGGGACGTTTTCAGAATTTAGCCGTCCAGAAGGCTTATATTTGTCTTTTTGTCTGTTTGCTACGAATGCGATTCATTTAGAACTTGTGACTAGCTTGTCGACTGCGGCTTTTCTGGCTTCATTTAAAAGGTTTTTGTTTCATCGTGGTGCTTGTTCCACGATATACTCGGATTGTGGAACAAATTTTGTTGGTGCTAAGAGAGAATTAAATGAACTCTCCAGCTTACTCTCTTTCCGAGAATTCAGAGAATCGGTAGTGGAAGGGCTGAGTGATTATAAAATTGAATGGCAATTCATTCCTCCAAGCAGTCCTCATTTTTGAGGAATTTGGGAATCCAACATTAAAAGTGTCAAATCCAACCCTGTTGCGTGTCGTCGGAGCGCAGCGCCTGACGTATGAGGAGTTCAACACTTTGTTAATCGAGGTTGAGGCTTTGTTGAATTCCAGACCCTTGTGCCCTCTTTCGGAGGATCCATAAGAGCCTTTGGCATTGACTCCTGCACACTTTTTGACACTTACACCCTTGAAATCATTACCTGTAGACACAGTGTTAGAATTGCCCTCCAATCGTCTCTCTCGGTATCAGTTATTGGACAAATTGCTACAGTCCTTCTGGTCCAGATGGAGCAAGGAGTATTTGCATGAGCTCCAGGTACGAGCAAAATGGACCCAACCTTCATGTGCCTTACGCGGAGGGACGGTGGTTCTCCTCGATCAGATTCCTATGGACCCCCTACAATGGCCGCTAGGTATAGTTGAGGAGGTTTATCCAGGTCAAGATGGAGTCGTGAGAGTGGCTGTTGTTCGGACAAATAAAGGCAAGTTGAGGCGACCGAGTGTTAAGCTCTGCCTCTTGCCCAGTCAGTAAAGGAGTAGAGAAATTGTAAATATGTAAATAAATAATCGTTATTTTGGTTTCAGTGGAATCGTTTTATTTTTATTTTCGGGTGAACTATCCAATTGTTTGTTGAAGTCAGAAGTTTTAAACATTTGGTTTTTGTTTTTGTTGGAATATCTCCAGCCATACAGTCGATTGTTCAGAAGAGGAGTCTTCATGGGTGGGGGTTTGTTTGAGCCAATCTCAAATTTGAAAACAAAAAACTTTATGTTAGAAAAAGAAGAAAATTATTTCATTAGCTATCGCTGCTACTACTACCTATGAGATACAGCAGGAACGGCCTCACGCGTTGGACACCTTTTTGGGGGTTTGTCGAGACCAGTCACTATGGATCCTAACTTCGTTGTAGTAGCATCAGAATCTGTCGAGTTCCAAAATTATATACATATTATAATAATAAGATATACAGATTTAGTCATATTGTAGAATATATAGCTCGTAAAATTCTATTCAAACCAAGTTAATCAAATGGCAAACAACATCTCTGGCTCAACCTATTCATGCAATTATCCCTAGAAATTGAAGTAGCATGGCCTATAGATATACTGTGGATACCTCGTTATTTTAACTCCAAAAACTGGCCAGCATTCACGCCTCGAGTCAGCTCATCGTCACCTATTAAACCTCCATTCAGTCCGTACTGCTACTACATTGCATTAAGTTAGTCGCGGAGCCAGGGTTAGGGATCTCTGCGAACACTGATTCAGTTTCGAATCATTGGAAAGTTTTATTGCCGCGTTTAAATTTCGGGAAATCCTAAAGACTTTTATGATCTATATTGGCAATTTTATTTTTGGATAGGAGGGGGGGAAGTTCTCATAGCGCAATTAAAAATAATTTTTTTTTTTACCTTTAAAAACTATCTAATATGTAAGGATTCAAATATCTTGTAACGATGTAAATACATTGTTTGAAAGAAAATCTCCTAGCAATAAAATAAAAAATTAAATTAATTTAGCGTTTTGCTGGCCTTGGAGAAACTACATCCATATCATTAGAAGAATATTCCTCGTAAAGACGTAATCTAATACACTACTCATATATGAATCCACGTTTATTGGCAATGCACGAAAAGAACTGACTGTTGTTCCTCAATCCTACACTATTGCCAGATATTCCTTTGGACCATCCACAATACATTCTAACCGATAGGCTGCCTTAATTCGTTTAAGACTTTATGCAACATCCATGAGAAAAGCATTCCAAACCTCCACACAAAGAAGATCGAAGATTAATTTAACAGTAGGGCTCAAATAGGTATCGGGTGGTTTGTGCTTGGAAACCACCCTTTGCCTTTTGGGCGAAGCCTAAAAGGCAACGAGTCCACGGTTGTGCCTCCTGGGCGGACATGGAAACCAACAAATATTACAAAAAGACTTATTTTTGCAGATTCTTGAAATAGTTTTACATTTTATTTAAGTAAGGTGTAAGACTGTCTAAAACCTCAAAAAAATGTGCATCATATTCTTCCAATTTTATATGAATGTATGATATCATCTGTTCCTATTCGTCGTTATCGAAACTACGGCGAGTTATGGTTTATGTCTTGCGTTTCTCTCGGCTACTCCCTCACCAAGAGTTGATCACCCGAGAAGATTTGATCAAATCTGAACAGATTCTTTGTCGAATCATACAATCACAGCATTTCCAGCAGGACATTTGTGCCCTCCAAAATGGAAAACTTTGTTTCAATAGAATTCAGCGTTTAACTCCGTTCTTAGTCGATGGAGTTATTCGAGTTGGAGGTCGACTGCCAAATGCATCTGTTGGCTTCGAATATGCGCATCCCATAATCCTTCCCAAAATCGATCCATTTGTACGCATGTTGGTGCGTTATTATCATTTAGAGAATCTTCACACAGGTCCCCATTTGTTGATGTCGTTGTTGAGACAAAATTATTGGATTCTCTCCGCTCGATTTGTGGTCCGAAAAGTTAAAAGGGAGTGTAATATTTGTTTTTGAGTCAAACCGAAATCGTCTTTTCTACTTATGGGAAATCTCCGGAAGTGTCGATTGACCCAAGTCAAGGGATTTTGGAAAACGGGATTGGATTATGCCGGTCCTTGGCAAATAAGTATGGGACGTTTTCAGAATTTAGCCGTCCAGAAGGCTTATATTTGTCTTTTTGTCTGTTTGCTACGAATGCGAATCATTTAGAACTTGTGACTAGCTTGTCGACTGCGGCTTTTCTGGCCACATTTAAAAGGTTTTTGTTTCATCGTGGTGCTTGTTCCACGATATACTCGGATTGTGGAACAAATTTTGTTGGTGCTAAGAGAGAATTAAATGAACTCTCCAGCTTACTCTCTTTCCGAGAATTCAGAGAATCGGTAGTGGAAGGGCTGAGTGATTATAAAATTGAATGGCAATTCATTCCTCCAAGCAGTCCTCATTTTTGAGGAATTTGGGAATCCAACATTAAAAGTGTCAAATCCCACCCTGTTGCGTGTCGTCGGAGCGCAGCGCCTGACGTATGAGGAGTTCAACACTTTGTTAATCGAGGTTGAGGCTTTGTTGAATTCCAGACCCTTGTGCCCTCTTTCGGAGGATCCATAAGAGCCTTTGGCATTGACTCCTGCACACTTTTTGACACTTACACCCTTGAAATCATTACCTGTAGACACAGTGTTAGAATTGCCCTCCAATCGTCTCTCTCGGTATCAGTTATTGGACAAATTGCTACAGTCCTTCTGGTCCAGATGGAGCAAGGAGTATTTGCATGAGCTCCAGGTACGAGCAAAATGGACCCAACCTTCATGTGCCTTACGCGGGGGGACGGTGGTTCTCCTCGATCAGATTCCTATGGACCCCCTACAATGGCCGCTAGGTATAGTTGAGGAGGTTTATCCAGGTCAAGATGGAGTCGTGAGAGTGGCTGTTGTTCGGACAAATAAAGGCAAGTTGAGGCGACCGAGTGTTAAGCTCTGCCTCTTGCCCAGTCAGTAAAGGAGTAGAGAAATCGTAAATATGTAAATAAATAATCGTTATTTTGGTTTCAGTGGAATCGTTTTATTTTTATTTTCGGGTGAACTATCCAATTGTTTGTTGAAGTCAGAAGTTTTAAACATTTGGTTTTTGTTTTTGTTGGAATATCTCCAGCCATACAGTCGATTGTTCAGAAGAGGAGTCTTCATGGGTGGGGGTTTGTTTGAGCCAATCTCAAATTTGAAAACAAAAAACTTTATGTTAGAAAAAGAAGAAAATTATTTCATTAGCTATCGCTGCTACTACTACCTATGAGATACAGCAGGAACGGCCTCACGCGTTGGACACCTTTTTGGGGGTTTGTCGAGACCAGTCACTATGGATCCTAACTTCGTTGTAGTAGCATCAGAATCTGTCGAGTTCCAAAATTATATACATATTATAATAATAAGATATACAGATTTAGTCATATTGTAGAATATATAGCTCGTAAAATTCTATTCAAACCAAGTTAATCAAATGGCAAACAACATCTCTGGCTCAACCTATTAATGCAATTATCCCTAGAAATTGAAGTAGCATGGCCTATAGATATACTGTGGATACCTCGTTATTTTAACTCCAAAAACTGGCCAGCATTCACGCCTCGAGTCAGCTCATCGTCACCTATTAAACCTTCATTCAGTCCGTACTGCTACTACATTGCATTAAGTTAGTCGCGGAGCCAGGGTTAGGGATCTCTGCGAACACTGATTCAGTTTCGAATCATTGGAAAGTTTTATTGCCGCGTTTAAATTTCGGGAAATCCTAAAGACTTTTATGATCTATATTGGCAATTTTACTTTTGGATAGGAGGGGGGGAAGTTCTCATAGCGCAATTAAAAATAATTTTTTTTTTTACCTTTAAAAACTATCTAATATTTAAGGATTCAAATATGTTGTAACGATGTAAATACATTGTTTGAAAGAAAATCTCCTAGCAATAAAATAAAAAATTAAATTAATTTAGCGTTTTGCTGGCCTTGGAGAAACTATATCCATATCATTAGAAGAATATTCCTCGTAAAGACGTAATCTAATACACTACTCATATATGAATCCACGTTTATTGGCAATGCACGAAAAGAACTGACTGTTGTTCCTCAATCCTACACTATTGCCAGATATTCCTTTGGACCATCCACAATACATTCTAACCGATAGGCTGCCTTAATTCGTTTAAGACTTTATGCAACATCCATGAGAAAAGCATTCCAAACCTCCACACAAAGAAGATCGAAGATTAATTTAACAGTAGGGCTCAAATAGGTATCGGGTGGTTTGTGCTTGGAAACCACCCTTTGCCTTTTGGGCGAAGCCTAAAAGGCAACGAGTCCACGGTTGTGCCTCCTGGGCGGACATGGAAACCAACAAATATTACAAAAAGACTTATTTTTGCAGATTCTTGAAATAGTTTTACATTTTATTTAAGTAAGGTGTAAGACTGTCTAAAACCTCAAAAAAATGTGCATCATATTCTTCCAATTTTATATGAATGTATGATATCATCTGTTCCTATTCGTCGTTATCGAAACTACGGCGAGTTATGGTTTATGTCTTGCGTTTCTCTCGGCTACTCCCTCACCAAGAGTTGATCACCCGAGAAGATTTGATCAAATCTGAACAGATTCTTTGTCGAATCATACAATCACAGCATTTCCAGCAGGACATTTGTGCCCTCCAAAATGGAAAACTTTGTTTCAATAGAATTCAGCGTTTAACTCCGTTCTTAGTCGATGGAGTTATTCGAGTTGGAGGTCGACTGCCAAATGCATCTGTTGGCTTCGAATATGCGCATCCCATAATCCTTCCCAAAATCGATCCATTTGTACGCATGTTGGTGCGTTATTATCATTTAGAGAATCTTCACACAGGTCCCCATTTGTTGATGTCGTTGTTGAGACAAAATTATTGGATTCTCTCCGCTCGATTTGTGGTCCGAAAAGTTAAAAGGGAGTGTAATATTTGTTTTTGAGTCAAACCGAAATCGTCTTTTCTACTTATGGGAAATCTCCGGAAGTGTCGATTGACCCAAGTCAAGGGATTTTGGAAAACGGGATTGGATTATGCCGGTCCTTGGCAAATAAGTATGGGACGTTTTCAGAATTTAGCCGTCCAGAAGGCTTATATTTGTCTTTTTGTCTGTTTGCTACGAATGCGAATCATTTAGAACTTGTGACTAGCTTGTCGACTGCGGCTTTTCTGGCCACATTTAAAAGGTTTTTGTTTCATCGTGGTGCTTGTTCCACGATATACTCGGATTGTGGAACAAATTTTGTTGGTGCTAAGAGAGAATTAAATGAACTCTCCAGCTTACTCTCTTTCCGAGAATTCAGAGAATCGGTAGTGGAAGGGCTGAGTGATTATAAAATTGAATGGCAATTCATTCCTCCAAGCAGTCCTCATTTTTGAGGAATTTGGGAATCCAACATTAAAAGTGTCAAATCCCACCCTGTTGCGTGTCGTCGGAGCGCAGCGCCTGACGTATGAGGAGTTCAACACTTTGTTAATCGAGGTTGAGGCTTTGTTGAATTCCAGACCCTTGTGCCCTCTTTCGGAGGATCCATAAGAGCCTTTGGCATTGACTCCTGCACACTTTTTGACACTTACACCCTTGAAATCATTACCTGTAGACACAGTGTTAGAATTGCCCTCCAATCGTCTCTCTCGGTATCAGTTATTGGACAAATTGCTACAGTCCTTCTGGTCCAGATGGAGCAAGGAGTATTTGCATGAGCTCCAGGTACGAGCAAAATGGACCCAACCTTCATGTGCCTTACGCGGGGGGACGGTGGTTCTCCTCGATCAGATTCCTATGGACCCCCTACAATGGCCGCTAGGTATAGTTGAGGAGGTTTATCCAGGTCAAGATGGAGTCGTGAGAGTGGCTGTTGTTCGGACAAATAAAGGCAAGTTGAGGCGACCGAGTGTTAAGCTCTGCCTCTTGCCCAGTCAGTAAAGGAGTAGAGAAATCGTAAATATGTAAATAAATAATCGTTATTTTGGTTTCAGTGGAATCGTTTTATTTTTATTTTCGGGTGAACTATCCAATTGTTTGTTGAAGTCAGAAGTTTTAAACATTTGGTTTTTGTTTTTGTTGGAATATCTCCAGCCATACAGTCGATTGTTCAGAAGAGGAGTCTTCATGGGTGGGGGTTTGTTTGAGCCAATCTCAAATTTGAAAACAAAAAACTTTATGTTAGAAAAAGAAGAAAATTATTTCATTAGCTATCGCTGCTACTACTACCTATGAGATACAGCAGGAACGGCCTCACGCGTTGGACACCTTTTTGGGGGTTTGTCGAGACCAGTCACTATGGATCCTAACTTCGTTGTAGTAGCATCAGAATCTGTCGAGTTCCAAAATTATATACATATTATAATAATAAGATATACAGATTTAGTCATATTGTAGAATATATAGCTCGTAAAATTCTATTCAAACCAAGTTAATCAAATGGCAAACAACATCTCTGGCTCAACCTATTAATGCAATTATCCCTAGAAATTGAAGTAGCATGGCCTATAGATATACTGTGGATACCTCGTTATTTTAACTCCAAAAACTGGCCAGCATTCACGCCTCGAGTCAGCTCATCGTCACCTATTAAACCTTCATTCAGTCCGTACTGCTACTACATTGCATTAAGTTAGTCGCGGAGCCAGGGTTAGGGATCTCTGCGAACACTGATTCAGTTTCGAATCATTGGAAAGTTTTATTGCCGCGTTTAAATTTCGGGAAATCCTAAAGACTTTTATGATCTATATTGGCAATTTTACTTTTGGATAGGAGGGGGGGAAGTTCTCATAGCGCAATTAAAAATAATTTTTTTTTTTACCTTTAAAAACTATCTAATATTTAAGGATTCAAATATGTTGTAACGATGTAAATACATTGTTTGAAAGAAAATCTCCTAGCAATAAAATAAAAAATTAAATTAATTTAGCGTTTTGCTGGCCTTGGAGAAACTATATCCATATCATTAGAAGAATATTCCTCGTAAAGACGTAATCTAATACACTACTCATATATGAATCCACGTTTATTGGCAATGCACGAAAAGAACTGACTGTTGTTCCTCAATCCTACACTATTGCCAGATATTCCTTTGGACCATCCACAATACATTCTAACCGATAGGCTGCCTTAATTCGTTTAAGACTTTATGCAACATCCATGAGAAAAGCATTCCAAACCTCCACACAAAGAAGATCGAAGATTAATTTAACAGTAGGGCTCAAATAGGTATCGGGTGGTTTGTGCTTGGAAACCACCCTTTGCCTTTTGGGCGAAGCCTAAAAGGCAACGAGTCCACGGTTGTGCCTCCTGGGCGGACATGGAAACCAACAAATATTACAAAAAGACTTATTTTTGCAGATTCTTGAAATAGTTTTACATTTTATTTAAGTAAGGTGTAAGACTGTCTAAAACCTCAAAAAAATGTGCATCATATTCTTCCAATTTTATATGAATGTATGATATCATCTGTTCCTATTCGTCGTTATCGAAACTACGGCGAGTTATGGTTTATGTCTTGCGTTTCTCTCGGCTACTCCCTCACCAAGAGTTGATCACCCGAGAAGATTTGATTAAATCTGAACAGATTCTTTGTCGAATCATACAATCACAGCATTTCCAGCAGGACATTTGTGCCCTCCAAAATGGAAAACTTTGTTTCAATAGAATTCAGCGTTTAACTCCGTTCTTAGTCGATGGAGTTATTCGAGTTGGAGGTCGACTGCCAAATGCATCTGTTGGCTTCGAATATGCGCATCCCATAATCCTTCCCAAAATCGATCCATTTGTACGCATGTTGGTGCGTTATTATCATTTAGAGAATCTTCACACAGGTCCCCATTTGTTGATGTCGTTGTTGAGACAAAATTATTGGATTCTCTCCGCTCGATTTGTGGTCCGAAAAGTGAAAAGGGAGTGTAATATTTGTTTTCGAGTCAAACCGAAATCGTCTTTTCTACTTATGGGAAATCTCCGGAAGTGTCGATTGACCCAAGTCAAGGGATTTTGGAAAACGGGATTGGATTATGCCGGTCCTTGGCAAATAAGTATGGGACGTTTTCAGAATTTAGCCGTCCAGAAGGCTTATATTTGTCTTTTTGTCTGTTTGCTACGAATGCGATTCATTTAGAACTTGTGACTAGCTTGTCGACTGCGGCTTTTCTGGCTTCATTTAAAAGGTTTTTGTTTCATCGTGGTGCTTGTTCCACGATATACTCGGATTGTGGAACAAATTTTGTTGGTGCTAAGAGAGAATTAAATGAACTCTCCAGCTTACTCTCTTTCCGAGAATTCAGAGAATCGGTAGTGGAAGGGCTGAGTGATTATAAAATTGAATGGCAATTCATTCCTCCAAGCAGTCCTCATTTTTGAGGAATTTGGGAATCCAACATTAAAAGTGTCAAATCCCACCCTGTTGCGTGTCGTCGGAACGCAGCGCCTGACGTATGAGGAGTTCAACACTTTGTTAATCGAGGTTGAGGCTTTGTTGAATTCCAGACCCTTGTGCCCTCTTTCGGAGGATCCATAAGAGCCTTTGGCATTGACTCCTGCACACTTTTTGACACTTACACCCTTGAAATCATTACCTGTAGACACAGTGTTAGAATTGCCCTCCAATCGTCTCTCTCGGTATCAGTTATTGGACAAATTGCTACAGTCCTTCTGGTCCAGATGGAGCAAGGAGTATTTGCATGAGCTCCAGGTACGAGCAAAATGGACCCAACCTTCATGTGCCTTACGCGGGGGGACGGTGGTTCTCCTCGATCAGATTCCTATGGACCCCCTACAATGGCCGCTAGGTATAGTTGAGGAGGTTTATCCAGGTCAAGATGGAGTCGTGAGAGTGGCTGTTGTTCGGACAAATAAAGGCAAGTTGAGGCGACCGAGTGTTAAGCTCTGCCTCTTGCCCAGTCAGTAAAGGAGTAGAGAAATTGTAAATATGTAAATAAATAATCGTTATTTTGGTTTCAGTGGAATCGTTTTATTTTTATTTTCGGGTGAACTATCCAATTGTTTGTTGAAGTCAGAAGTTTTAAACATTTGGTTTTTGTTTTTGTTGGAATATCTCCAGCCATACAGTCGATTGTTCAGAAGAGGAGTCTTCATGGGTGGGGGTTTGTTTGAGCCAATCTCAAATTTGAAAACAAAAAACTTTATGTTAGAAAAAGAAGAAAATTATTTCATTAGCTATCGCTGCTACTACTACCTATGAGATACAGCAGGAACGGCCTCACGCGTTGGACACCTTTTTGGGGGTTTGTCGAGACCAGTCACTATGGATCCTAACTTCGTTGTAGTAGCATCAGAATCTGTCGAGTTCCAAAATTATATACATATTATAATAATAAGATATACAGATTTAGTCATATTGTAGAATATATAGCTCGTAAAATTCTATTCAAACCAAGTTAATCAAATGGCAAACAACATCTCTGGCTCAACCTATTAATGCAATTATCCCTAGAAATTGAAGTAGCATGGCCTATAGATATACTGTGGATACCTCGTTATTTTAACTCCAAAAACTGGCCAGCATTCACGCCTCGAGTCAGCTCATCGTCACCTATTAAACCTCCATTCAGTCCGTACTGCTACTACATTGCATTAAGTTAGTCGCGGAGCCAGGGTTAGGGATCTCTGCGAACACTGATTCAGTTTCGAATCATTGGAAAGTTTTATTGCCGCGTTTAAATTTCGGGAAATCCTAAAGACTTTTATGATCTATATTGGCAATTTTACTTTTGGATGGGAGGGGGGGAAGTTCTCATAGCGCAATTAAAAATAATTTTTTTTTTTACCTTTAAAAACTATCTAATATTTAAGGATTCAAATATGTTGTAACGATGTAAATACATTGTTTGAAAGAAAATCTCCTAGCAATAAAATAAAAAATTAAATTAATTTAGCGTTTTGCTGGCCTTGGAGAAACTACATCCATATCATTAGAAGAATATTCCTCGTAAAGACGTAATCTAATACACTACTCATATATGAATCCACGTTTATTGGCAATGCACGAAAAGAACTGACTGTTGTTCCTCAATCCTACACTATTGCCAGATATTCCTTTGGACCATCCACAATACATTCTAACCGATAGGCTGCCTTAATTCGTTTAAGACTTTATGCAACATCCATGAGAAAAGCATTCCAAACCTCCACACAAAGAAGATCGAAGATTAATTTAACAGTAGGGCTCAAATAGGTATCGGGTGGTTTGTGCTTGGAAACCACCCTTTGCCTTTTGGGCGAAGCCTAAAAGGCAACGAGTCCACGGTTGTGCCTCCTGGGCGGACATGGAAACCAACCAATATTACAAAAAGACTTATTTTTGCAGATTCTTGAAATAGTTTTACATTTTATTTAAGTAAGGTGTAAGACTGTCTAAAACCTCAAAAAAATGTGCATCATATTCTTCCAATTTTATATGAATGTATGATATCATCTGTTCCTATTCGTCGTTATCGAAACTACGGCGAGTTATGGTTTATGTCTTGCGTTTCTCTCGGCTACTCCCTCACCAAGAGTTGATCACCCGAGAAGATTTGATCAAATCTGAACAGATTCTTTGTCGAATCATACAATCACAGCATTTCCAGCAGGACATTTGTGCCCTCAAAAATGGAAAACTTTGTTTCAATAGAATTCAGCGTTTAACTCCGTTCTTAGTCGATGGAGTTATTCGAGTTGGAGGTCGACTGCCAAATGCATCTGTTGGCTTCGAATATGCGCATCCCATAATCCTTCCCAAAATCGATCCATTTGTACGCATGTTGGTGCGTTATTATCATTTAGAGAATCTTCACACAGGTCCCCATTTGTTGATGTCGTTGTTGAGACAAAATTATTGGATTCTCTCCGCTCGATTTGTGGTCCGAAAAGTGAAAAGGGAGTGTAATATTTGTTTTCGAGTCAAACCGAAATCCTCTTTTCTACTTATGGGAAATCTCCGGAAGTGTCGATTGACCCAAGTCAAGAGAGTTTGGAAAACGGGATTGGATTATGCCGGTCCTTGGCAAATAAGTATGGGACATTTTCAGAATTTAGCCGTCCAGAAGGCTTATATTTGTCTTTTTGTCGGTTTGCTACGAATGCGATTCATTTAGAACTTGTGACTAGCTTGTCGACTGCGGCTTTTCTGGCTTCATTTAAAAGGTTTTTGTTTCATCGTGGTGCTTGTTCCACGATATACTCGGATTGTGGAACAAATTTTGTTGGTGCTAAGAGAGAATTAAATGAACTCTCCAGCTTACTCTCTTTCCGAGAATTCAGAGAATCGGTAGTGGAAGGGCTGAGTGATTATAAAATTGAATGGCAATTCATTCCTCCAAGCAGTCCTCATTTTTGAGGAATTTGGGAATCCAACATTAAAAGTGTCAAATCCCACCCTGTTGCGTGTCGTCGGAGCGCAGCGCCTGACGTATGAGGAGTTCAACACTTTGTTAATCGAGGTTGAGGCTTTGTTGAATTCCAGACCCTTGTGCCCTCTTTCGGAGGATCCATAAGAGCCTTTGGCATTGACTCCTGCACACTTTTTGACACTTACACCCTTGAAATCATTACCTGTAGACACAGTGTTAGAATTGCCCTCCAATCGTCTCTCTCGGTATCAGTTATTGGACAAATTGCTACAGTCCTTCTGGTCCAGATGGAGCAAGGAGTATTTGCATGAGCTCCAGGTACGAGCAAAATGGACCCAACCTTCATGTGCCTTACGCGGGGGGACGGTGGTTCTCCTCGATCAGATTCCTATGGACCCCCTACAATGGCCGCTAGGTATAGTTGAGGAGGTTTATCCAGGTCAAGATGGAGTCGTGAGAGTGGCTGTTGTTCGGACAAATAAAGGCAAGTTGAGGCGACCGAGTGTTAAGCTCTGCCTCTTGCCCAGTCAGTAAAGGAGTAGAGAAATTGTAAATATGTAAATAAATAATCGTTATTTTGGTTTCAGTGGAATCGTTTTATTTTTATTTTCGGGTGAACTATCCAATTGTTTGTTGAAGTCAGAAGTTTTAAACATTTGGTTTTTGTTTTTGTTGGAATATCTCCAGCCATACAGTCGATTGTTCAGAAGAGGAGTCTTCATGGGTGGGGGTTTGTTTGAGCCAATCTCAAATTTGAAAACAAAAAACTTTATGTTAGAAAAAGAAGAAAATTATTTCATTAGCTATCGCTGCTACTACTACCTATGAGATACAGCAGGAACGGCCTCACGCGTTGGACACCTTTTTGGGGGTTTGTCGAGACCAGTCACTATGGATCCTAACTTCGTTGTAGTAGCATCAGAATCTGTCGAGTTCCAAAATTATATACATATTATAATAATAAGATATACAGATTTAGTCATATTGTAGAATATATAGCTCGTAAAATTCTATTCAAACCAAGTTAATCAAATGGCAAACAACATCTCTGGCTCAACCTATTCATGCAATTATCCCTAGAAATTGAAGTAGCATGGCCTATAGATATACTGTGGATACCTCGTTATTTTAACTCCAAAAACTGGCCAGCATTCACGCCTCGAGTCAGCTCATCGTCACCTATTAAACCTCCATTCAGTCCGTACTGCTACTACATTGCATTAAGTTAGTCGCGGAGCCAGGGTTAGGGATCTCTGCGAACACTGATTCAGTTTCGAATCATTGGAAAGTTTTATTGCCGCGTTTAAATTTCGGGAAATCCTAAAGACTTTTATGATCTATATTGGCAATTTTATTTTTGGATAGGAGGGGGGGAAGTTCTCATAGCGCAATTAAAAATAATTTTTTTTTTTACCTTTAAAAACTATCTAATATGTAAGGATTCAAATATCTTGTAACGATGTAAATACATTGTTTGAAAGAAAATCTCCTAGCAATAAAATAAAAAATTAAATTAATTTAGCGTTTTGCTGGCCTTGGAGAAACTACATCCATATCATTAGAAGAATATTCCTCGTAAAGACGTAATCTAATACACTACTCATATATGAATCCACGTTTATTGGCAATGCACGAAAAGAACTGACTGTTGTTCCTCAATCCTACACTATTGCCAGATATTCCTTTGGACCATCCACAATACATTCTAACCGATAGGCTGCCTTAATTCGTTTAAGACTTTATGCAACATCCATGAGAAAAGCATTCCAAACCTCCACACAAAGAAGATCGAAGATTAATTTAACAGTAGGGCTCAAATAGGTATCGGGTGGTTTGTGCTTGGAAACCACCCTTTGCCTTTTGGGCGAAGCCTAAAAGGCAACGAGTCCACGGTTGTGCCTCCTGGGCGGACATGGAAACCAACCAATATTACAAAAAGACTTATTTTTGCAGATTCTTGAAATAGTTTTACATTTTATTTAAGTAAGGTGTAAGACTGTCTAAAACCTCAAAAAAATGTGCATCATATTCTTCCAATTTTATATGAATGTATGATATCATCTGTTCCTATTTGTCGTTATCGAAACTACGGCGAGTTATGGTTTATGTCTTGCGTTTCTCTCGGCTACTCCCTCACCAAGAGTTGATCACCCGAGAAGATTTGATCAAATCTGAACAGATTCTTTGTCGAATCATACAATCACAGCATTTCCAGCAGGACATTTGTGCCCTCCAAAATGGAAAACTTTGTTTCAATAGAATTCAGCGTTTAACTCCGTTCTTAGTCGATGGAGTTATTCGAGTTGGAGGTCGACTGCCAAATGCATCTGTTGGCTTCGAATATGCGCATCCCATAATCCTTCCCAAAATCGATCCATTTGTACGCATGTTGGTGCGTTATTATCATTTAGAGAATCTTCACACAGGTCCCCATTTGTTGATGTCGTTGTTGAGACAAAATTATTGGATTCTCTCCGCTCGATTTGTGGTCCGAAAAGTGAAAAGGGAGTGTAATATTTGTTTTCGAGTCAAACCGAAATCCTCTTTTCTACTTATGGGAAATCTCCGGAAGTGTCGATTGACCCAAGTCAAGGGATTTTGGAAAACGGGATTGGATTATGCCGGTCCTTGGCAAATAAGTATGGGACATTTTCAGAATTTAGCCGTCCAGAAGGCTTATATTTGTCTTTTTGTCGGTTTGCTACGAATGCGATTCACTTAGAACTTGTGACTAGCTTGTCGACTGCGGCTTTTCTGGCTTCATTTAAAAGGTTTTTGTTTCATCGTGGTGCTTGTTCCACGATATACTCGGATTGTGGAACAAATTTTGTTGGTGCTAAGAGAGAATTAAATGAACTCTCCAGCTTACTCTCTTTCCGAGAATTCAGAGAATCGGTAGTGGAAGGGCTGAGTGATTATAAAATTGAATGGCAATTCATTCCTCCAAGCAGTCCTCATTTTTGAGGAATTTGGGAATCCAACATTAAAAGTGTCAAATCCCACCCTGTTGCGTGTCGTCGGAGCGCAGCGCCTGACGTATGAGGAGTTCAACACTTTGTTAATCGAGGTTGAGGCTTTGTTGAATTCCAGACCCTTGTGCCCTCTTTCGGAGGATCCATAAGAGCCTTTGGCATTGACTCCTGCACACTTTTTGACACTTACACCCTTGAAATCATTACCTGTAGACACAGTGTTAGAATTGCCCTCCAATCGTCTCTCTCGGTATCAGTTATTGGACAAATTGCTACAGTCCTTCTGGTCCAGATGGAGCAAGGAGTATTTGCATGAGCTCCAGGTACGAGCAAAATGGACCCAACCTTCATGTGCCTTACGCGGGGGGACGGTGGTTCTCCTCGATCAGATTCCTATGGACCCCCTACAATGGCCGCTAGGTATAGTTGAGGAGGTTTATCCAGGTCAAGATGGAGTCGTGAGAGTGGCTGTTGTTCGGACAAATAAAGGCAAGTTGAGGCGACCGAGTGTTAAGCTCTGCCTCTTGCCCAGTCAGTAAAGGAGTAGAGAAATTGTAAATATGTAAATAAATAATCGTTATTTTGGTTTCAGTGGAATCGTTTTATTTTTATTTTCGGGTGAACTATCCAATTGTTTGTTGAAGTCAGAAGTTTTAAACATTTGGTTTTTGTTTTTGTTGGAATATCTCCAGCCATACAGTCGATTGTTCAGAAGAGGAGTCTTCATGGGTGGGGGTTTGTTTGAGCCAATCTCAAATTTGAAAACAAAAAACTTTATGTTAGAAAAAGAAGAAAATTATTTCATTAGCTATCGCTGCTACTACTACCTATGAGATACAGCAGGAACGGCCTCACGCGTTGGACACCTTTTTGGGGGTTTGTCGAGACCAGTCACTATGGATCCTAACTTCGTTGTAGTAGCATCAGAATCTGTCGAGTTCCAAAATTATATACATATTATAATAATAAGATATACAGATTTAGTCATATTGTAGAATATATAGCTCGTAAAATTCTATTCAAACCAAGTTAATCAAATGGCAAACAACATCTCTGGCTCAACCTATTCATGCAATTATCCCTAGAAATTGAAGTAGCATGGCCTATAGATATACTGTGGATACCTCGTTATTTTAACTCCAAAAACTGGCCAGCATTCACGCCTCGAGTCAGCTCATCGTCACCTATTAAACCTCCATTCAGTCCGTACTGCTACTACATTGCATTAAGTTAGTCGCGGAGCCAGGGTTGGGATCTCTGCGAACACTGATTTAGTTTCGAATCATTGGAAAGTTTTATTGCCGCGTTTAAATTTCGGGAAATCCTAAAGACTTTTATGATCTATATTGGCAATTTTATTTTTGGATAGGAGGGGGGGAAGTTCTCATAGCGCAATTAAAAATAATTTTTTTTTTTACCTTTAAAAACTATCTAATATGTAAGGATTCAAATATCTTGTAACGATGTAAATACATTGTTTGAAAGAAAATCTCCTAGCAATAAAATAAAAAATTAAATTAATTTAGCGTTTTGCTGGCCTTGGAGAAACTACATCCATATCATTAGAAGAATATTCCTCGTAAAGACGTAATCTAATACACTACTCATATATGAATCCACGTTTATTGGCAATGCACGAAAAGAACTGACTGTTGTTCCTCAATCCTACACTATTGCCAGATATTCCTTTGGACCATCCACAATACATTCTAACCGATAGGCTGCCTTAATTCGTTTAAGACTTTATGCAACATCCATGAGAAAAGCATTCCAAACCTCCACACAAAGAAGATCGAAGATTAATTTAACAGTAGGGCTCAAATAGGTATCGGGTGGTTTGTGCTTGGAAACCACCCTTTGCCTTTTGGGCGAAGCCTAAAAGGCAACGAGTCCACGGTTGTGCCTCCTGGGCGGACATGGAAACCAACCAATATTACAAAAAGACTTATTTTTGCAGATTCTTGAAATAGTTTTACATTTTATTTAAGTAAGGTGTAAGACTGTCTAAAACCTCAAAAAAATGTGCATCATATTCTTCCAATTTTATATGAATGTATGATATCATCTGTTCCTATTTGTCGTTATCGAAACTACGGCGAGTTATGGTTTATGTCTTGCGTTTCTCTCGGCTACTCCCTCACCAAGAGTTGATCACCCGAGAAGATTTGATCAAATCTGAACAGATTCTTTGTCGAATCATACAATCACAGCATTTCCAGCAGGACATTTGTGCCCTCCAAAATGGAAAACTTTGTTTCAATAGAATTCAGCGTTTAACTCCGTTCTTAGTCGATGGAGTTATTCGAGTTGGAGGTCGACTGCCAAATGCATCTGTTGGCTTCGAATATGCGCATCCCATAATCCTTCCCAAAATCGATCCATTTGTACGCATGTTGGTGCGTTATTATCATTTAGAGAATCTTCACACAGGTCCCCATTTGTTGATGTCGTTGTTGAGACAAAATTATTGGATTCTCTCCGCTCGATTTGTGGTCCGAAAAGTGAAAAGGGAGTGTAATATTTGTTTTCGAGTCAAACCGAAATCCTCTTTTCTACTTATGGGAAATCTCCGGAAGTGTCGATTGACCCAAGTCAAGGGATTTTGGAAAACGGGATTGGATTATGCCGGTCCTTGGCAAATAAGTATGGGACATTTTCAGAATTTAGCCGTCCAGAAGGCTTATATTTGTCTTTTTGTCGGTTTGCTACGAATGCGATTCACTTAGAACTTGTGACTAGCTTGTCGACTGCGGCTTTTCTGGCTTCATTTAAAAGGTTTTTGTTTCATCGTGGTGCTTGTTCCACGATATACTCGGATTGTGGAACAAATTTTGTTGGTGCTAAGAGAGAATTAAATGAACTCTCCAGCTTACTCTCTTTCCGAGAATTCAGAGAATCGGTAGTGGAAGGGCTGAGTGATTATAAAATTGAATGGCAATTCATTCCTCCAAGCAGTCCTCATTTTTGAGGAATTTGGGAATCCAACATTAAAAGTGTCAAATCCCACCCTGTTGCGTGTCGTCGGAGCGCAGCGCCTGACGTATGAGGAGTTCAACACTTTGTTAATCGAGGTTGAGGCTTTGTTGAATTCCAGACCCTTGTGCCCTCTTTCGGAGGATCCATAAGAGCCTTTGGCATTGACTCCTGCACACTTTTTGACACTTACACCCTTGAAATCATTACCTGTAGACACAGTGTTAGAATTGCCCTCCAATCGTCTCTCTCGGTATCAGTTATTGGACAAATTGCTACAGTCCTTCTGGTCCAGATGGAGCAAGGAGTATTTGCATGAGCTCCAGGTACGAGCAAAATGGACCCAACCTTCATGTGCCTTACGCGGGGGGACGGTGGTTCTCCTCGATCAGATTCCTATGGACCCCCTACAATGGCCGCTAGGTATAGTTGAGGAGGTTTATCCAGGTCAAGATGGAGTCGTGAGAGTGGCTGTTGTTCGGACAAATAAAGGCAAGTTGAGGCGACCGAGTGTTAAGCTCTGCCTCTTGCCCAGTCAGTAAAGGAGTAGAGAAATTGTAAATATGTAAATAAATAATCGTTATTTTGGTTTCAGTGGAATCGTTTTATTTTTATTTTCGGGTGAACTATCCAATTGTTTGTTGAAGTCAGAAGTTTTAAACATTTGGTTTTTGTTTTTGTTGGAATATCTCCAGCCATACAGTCGATTGTTCAGAAGAGGAGTCTTCATGGGTGGGGGTTTGTTTGAGCCAATCTCAAATTTGAAAACAAAAAACTTTATGTTAGAAAAAGAAGAAAATTATTTCATTAGCTATCGCTGCTACTACTACCTATGAGATACAGCAGGAACGGCCTCACGCGTTGGACACCTTTTTGGGGGTTTGTCGAGACCAGTCACTATGGATCCTAACTTCGTTGTAGTAGCATCAGAATCTGTCGAGTTCCAAAATTATATACATATTATAATAATAAGATATACAGATTTAGTCATATTGTAGAATATATAGCTCGTAAAATTCTATTCAAACCAAGTTAATCAAATGGCAAACAACATCTCTGGCTCAACCTATTCATGCAATTATCCCTAGAAATTGAAGTAGCATGGCCTATAGATATACTGTGGATACCTCGTTATTTTAACTCCAAAAACTGGCCAGCATTCACGCCTCGAGTCAGCTCATCGTCACCTATTAAACCTCCATTCAGTCCGTACTGCTACTACATTGCATTAAGTTAGTCGCGGAGCCAGGGTTAGGGATCTCTGCGAACACTGATTCAGTTTCGAATCATTGGAAAGTTTTATTGCCGCGTTTAAATTTCGGGAAATCCTAAAGACTTTTATGATCTATATTGGCAATTTTATTTTTGGATAGGAGGGGGGGAAGTTCTCATAGCGCAATTAAAAATAATTTTTTTTTTTACCTTTAAAAACTATCTAATATGTAAGGATTCAAATATCTTGTAACGATGTAAATACATTGTTTGAAAGAAAATCTCCTAGCAATAAAATAAAAAATTAAATTAATTTAGCGTTTTGCTGGCCTTGGAGAAACTACATCCATATCATTAGAAGAATATTCCTCGTAAAGACGTAATCTAATACACTACTCATATATGAATCCACGTTTATTGGCAATGCACGAAAAGAACTGACTGTTGTTCCTCAATCCTACACTATTGCCAGATATTCCTTTGGACCATCCACAATACATTCTAACCGATAGGCTGCCTTAATTCGTTTAAGACTTTATGCAACATCCATGAGAAAAGCATTCCAAACCTCCACACAAAGAAGATCGAAGATTAATTTAACAGTAGGGCTCAAATAGGTATCGGGTGGTTTGTGCTTGGAAACCACCCTTTGCCTTTTGGGCGAAGCCTAAAAGGCAACGAGTCCACGGTTGTGCCTCCTGGGCGGACATGGAAACCAACCAATATTACAAAAAGACTTATTTTTGCAGATTCTTGAAATAGTTTTACATTTTATTTAAGTAAGGTGTAAGACTGTCTAAAACCTCAAAAAAATGTGCATCATATTCTTCCAATTTTATATGAATGTATGATATCATCTGTTCCTATTCGTCGTTATCGAAACTACGGCGAGTTATGGTTTATGTCTTGCGTTTCTCTCGGCTACTCCCTCACCAAGAGTTGATCACCCGAGAAGATTTGATCAAATCTGAACAGATTCTTTGTCGAATCATACAATCACAGCATTTCCAGCAGGACATTTGTGCCCTCCAAAATGGAAAACTTTGTTTCAATAGAATTCAGCGTTTAACTCCGTTCTTAGTCGATGGAGTTATTCGAGTTGGAGGTCGACTGCCAAATGCATCTGTTGGCTTCGAATATGCGCATCCCATAATCCTTCCCAAAATCGATCCATTTGTACGCATGTTGGTGCGTTATTATCATTTAGAGAATCTTCACACAGGTCCCCATTTGTTGATGTCGTTGTTGAGACAAAATTATTGGATTCTCTCCGCTCGATTTGTGGTCCGAAAAGTGAAAAGGGAGTGTAATATTTGTTTTCGAGTCAAACCGAAATCCTCTTTTCTACTTATGGGAAATCTCCGGAAGTGTCGATTGACCCAAGTCAAGGGATTTTGGAAAACGGGATTGGATTATGCCGGTCCTTGGCAAATAAGTATGGGACATTTTCAGAATTTAGCCGTCCAGAAGGCTTATATTTGTCTTTTTGTCGGTTTGCTACGAATGCGATTCACTTAGAACTTGTGACTAGCTTGTCGACTGCGGCTTTTCTGGCTTCATTTAAAAGGTTTTTGTTTCATCGTGGTGCTTGTTCCACGATATACTCGGATTGTGGAACAAATTTTGTTGGTGCTAAGAGAGAATTAAATGAACTCTCCAGCTTACTCTCTTTCCGAGAATTCAGAGAATCGGTAGTGGAAGGGCTGAGTGATTATAAAATTGAATGGCAATTCATTCCTCCAAGCAGTCCTCATTTTTGAGGAATTTGGGAATCCAACATTAAAAGTGTCAAATCCCACCCTGTTGCGTGTCGTCGGAGCGCAGCGCCTGACGTATGAGGAGTTCAACACTTTGTTAATCGAGGTTGAGGCTTTGTTGAATTCCAGACCCTTGTGCCCTCTTTCGGAGGATCCATAAGAGCCTTTGGCATTGACTCCTGCACACTTTTTGACACTTACACCCTTGAAATCATTACCTGTAGACACAGTGTTAGAATTGCCCTCCAATCGTCTCTCTCGGTATCAGTTATTGGACAAATTGCTACAGTCCTTCTGGTCCAGATGGAGCAAGGAGTATTTGCATGAGCTCCAGGTACGAGCAAAATGGACCCAACCTTCATGTGCCTTACGCGGGGGGACGGTGGTTCTCCTCGATCAGATTCCTATGGACCCCCTACAATGGCCGCTAGGTATAGTTGAGGAGGTTTATCCAGGTCAAGATGGAGTCGTGAGAGTGGCTGTTGTTCGGACAAATAAAGGCAAGTTGAGGCGACCGAGTGTTAAGCTCTGCCTCTTGCCCAGTCAGTAAAGGAGTAGAGAAATTGTAAATATGTAAATAAATAATCGTTATTTTGGTTTCAGTGGAATCGTTTTATTTTTATTTTCGGGTGAACTATCCAATTGTTTGTTGAAGTCAGAAGTTTTAAACATTTGGTTTTTGTTTTTGTTGGAATATCTCCAGCCATACAGTCGATTGTTCAGAAGAGGAGTCTTCATGGGTGGGGGTTTGTTTGAGCCAATCTCAAATTTGAAAACAAAAAACTTTATGTTAGAAAAAGAAGAAAATTATTTCATTAGCTATCGCTGCTACTACTACCTATGAGATACAGCAGGAACGGCCTCACGCGTTGGACACCTTTTTGGGGGTTTGTCGAGACCAGTCACTATGGATCCTAACTTCGTTGTAGTAGCATCAGAATCTGTCGAGTTCCAAAATTATATACATATTATAATAATAAGATATACAGATTTAGTCATATTGTAGAATATATAGCTCGTAAAATTCTATTCAAACCAAGTTAATCAAATGGCAAACAACATCTCTGGCTCAACCTATTCATGCAATTATCCCTAGAAATTGAAGTAGCATGGCCTATAGATATACTGTGGATACCTCGTTATTTTAACTCCAAAAACTGGCCAGCATTCACGCCTCGAGTCAGCTCATCGTCACCTATTAAACCTCCATTCAGTCCGTACTGCTACTACATTGCATTAAGTTAGTCGCGGAGCCAGGGTTAGGGATCTCTGCGAACACTGATTCAGTTTCGAATCATTGGAAAGTTTTATTGCCGCGTTTAAATTTCGGGAAATCCTAAAGACTTTTATGATCTATATTGGCAATTTTATTTTTGGATAGGAGGGGGGGAAGTTCTCATAGCGCAATTAAAAATAATTTTTTTTTTTACCTTTAAAAACTATCTAATATGTAAGGATTCAAATATCTTGTAACGATGTAAATACATTGTTTGAAAGAAAATCTCCTAGCAATAAAATAACAAATTAAATTAATTTAGCGTTTTGCTGGCCTTGGAGAAACTACATCCATATCATTAGAAGAATATTCCTCGTAAAGACGTAATCTAATACACTACTCATATATGAATCCACGTTTATTGGCAATGCACGAAAAGAACTGACTGTTGTTCCTCAATCCTACACTATTGCCAGATATTCCTTTGGACCATCCACAATACATTCTAACCGATAGGCTGCCTTAATTCGTTTAAGACTTTATGCAACATCCATGAGAAAAGCATTCCAAACCTCCACACAAAGAAGATCGAAGATTAATTTAACAGTAGGGCTCAAATAGGTATCGGGTGGTTTGTGCTTGGAAACCACCCTTTGCCTTTTGGGCGAAGCCTAAAAGGCAACGAGTCCACGGTTGTGCCTCCTGGGCGGACATGGAAACCAACCAATATTACAAAAAGACTTATTTTTGCAGATTCTTGAAATAGTTTTACATTTTATTTAAGTAAGGTGTAAGACTGTCTAAAACCTCAAAAAAATGTGCATCATATTCTTCCAATTTTATATGAATGTATGATATCATCTGTTCCTATTCGTCGTTATCGAAACTACGGCGAGTTATGGTTTATGTCTTGCGTTTCTCTCGGCTACTCCCTCACCAAGAGTTGATCACCCGAGAAGATTTGATCAAATCTGAACAGATTCTTTGTCGAATCATACAATCACAGCATTTCCAGCAGGACATTTGTGCCCTCCAAAATGGAAAACTTTGTTTCAATAGAATTCAGCGTTTAACTCCGTTCTTAGTCGATGGAGTTATTCGAGTTGGAGGTCGACTGCCAAATGCATCTGTTGGCTTCGAATATGCGCATCCCATAATCCTTCCCAAAATCGATCCATTTGTACGCATGTTGGTGCGTTATTATCATTTAGAGAATCTTCACACAGGTCCCCATTTGTTGATGTCGTTGTTGAGACAAAATTATTGGATTCTCTCCGCTCGATTTGTGGTCCGAAAAGTGAAAAGGGAGTGTAATATTTGTTTTCGAGTCAAACCGAAATCCTCTTTTCTACTTATGGGAAATCTCCGGAAGTGTCGATTGACCCAAGTCAAGGGATTTTGGAAAACGGGATTGGATTATGCCGGTCCTTGGCAAATAAGTATGGGACATTTTCAGAATTTAGCCGTCCAGAAGGCTTATATTTGTCTTTTTGTCGGTTTGCTACGAATGCGATTCACTTAGAACTTGTGACTAGCTTGTCGACTGCGGCTTTTCTGGCTTCATTTAAAAGGTTTTTGTTTCATCGTGGTGCTTGTTCCACGATATACTCGGATTGTGGAACAAATTTTGTTGGTGCTAAGAGAGAATTAAATGAACTCTCCAGCTTACTCTCTTTCCGAGAATTCAGAGAATCGGTAGTGGAAGGGCTGAGTGATTATAAAATTGAATGGCAATTCATTCCTCCAAGCAGTCCTCATTTTTGAGGAATTTGGGAATCCAACATTAAAAGTGTCAAATCCCACCCTGTTGCGTGTCGTCGGAGCGCAGCGCCTGACGTATGAGGAGTTCAACACTTTGTTAATCGAGGTTGAGGCTTTGTTGAATTCCTGACCCTTGTGCCCTCTTTCGGAGGATCCATAAGAGCCTTTGGCATTGACTCCTGCACACTTTTTGACACTTACACCCTTGAAATCATTACCTGTAGACACAGTGTTAGAATTGCCCTCCAATCGTCTCTCTCGGTATCAGTTATTGGACAAATTGCTACAGTCCTTCTGGTCCAGATGGAGCAAGGAGTATTTGCATGAGCTCCAGGTACGAGCAAAATGGACCCAACCTTCATGTGCCTTACGCGGAGGGACGGTGGTTCTCCTCGATCAGATTTCTATGGACCCCCTACAATGGCCGCTAGGTATAGTTGAGGAGGTTTATCCAGGTCAAGATGGAGTCGTGAGAGTGGCTGTTGTTCGGACAAATAAAGGCAAGTTGAGGCGACCGAGTGTTAAGCTCTGCCTCTTGCCCAGTCAGTAAAGGAGTAGAGAAATTGTAAATATGTAAATAAATAATCGTTATTTTGGTTTCAGTGGAATCGTTTTATTTTTATTTTCGGGTGAACTATCCAATTGTTTGTTGAAGTCAGAAGTTTTAAACATTTGGTTTTTGTTTTTGTTGGAATATCTCCAGCCATACAGTCGATTGTTCAGAAGAGGAGTCTTCATGGGTGGGGGTTTGTTTGAGCCAATCTCAAATTTGAAAACAAAAAACTTTATGTTAGAAAAAGAAGAAAATTATTTCATTAGCTATCGCTGCTACTACTACCTATGAGATACAGCAGGAACGGCCTCACGCGTTGGACACCTTTTTGGGGGTTTGTCGAGACCAGTCACTATGGATCCTAACTTCGTTGTAGTAGCATCAGAATCTGTCGAGTTCCAAAATTATATACATATTATAATAATAAGATATACAGATTTAGTCATATTGTAGAATATATAGCTCGTAAAATTCTATTCAAACCAAGTTAATCAAATGGCAAACAACATCTCTGGCTCAACCTATTCATGCAATTATCCCTAGAAATTGAAGTAGCATGGCCTATAGATATACTGTGGATACCTCGTTATTTTAACTCCAAAAACTGGCCAGCATTCACGCCTCGAGTCAGCTCATCGTCACCTATTAAACCTCCATTCAGTCCGTACTGCTACTACATTGCATTAAGTTAGTCGCGGAGCCAGGGTTAGGGATCTCTGCGAACACTGATTCAGTTTCGAATCATTGGAAAGTTTTATTGCCGCGTTTAAATTTCGGGAAATCCTAAAGACTTTTATGATCTATATTGGCAATTTTATTTTTGGATAGGAGGGGGGGAAGTTCTCATAGCGCAATTAAAAATAATTTTTTTTTTTACCTTTAAAAACTATCTAATATTTAAGGATTCAAATATCTTGTAACGATGTAAATACATTGTTTGAAAGAAAATCTCCTAGCAATAAAATAAAAAATTAAATTAATTTAGCGTTTTGCTGGCCTTGGAGAAACTACATCCATATCATTAGAAGAATATTCCTCGTAAAGACGTAATCTAATACACTACTCATATATGAATCCACGTTTATTGGCAATGCACGAAAAGAACTGACTGTTGTTCCTCAATCCTACACTATTGCCAGATATTCCTTTGGACCATCCACAATACATTCTAACCGATAGGCTGCCTTAATTCGTTTAAGACTTTATGCAACATCCATGAGAAAAGCATTCCAAACCTCCACACAAAGAAGATCGAAGATTAATTTAACAGTAGGGCTCAAATAGGTATCGGGTGGTTTGTGCTCAGAAACCACCCTTTGCCTTTTGGGCGAAGCCTAAAAGGCAACGAGTCCACGGTTGTGCCTCCTGGGCGGACATGGAAACCAACCAATATTACAAAAAGACTTATTTTTGCAGATTCTTGAAATAGTTTTACATTTTATTTAAGTAAGGTGTAAGACTGTCTAAAACCTCAAAAAAATGTGCATCATATTCTTCCAATTTTATATGAATGTATGATATCATCTGTTCCTATTCGTCGTTATCGAAACTACGGCGAGTTATGGTTTATGTCTTGCGTTTCTCTCGGCTACTCCCTCACCAAGAGTTGATCACCCGAGAAGATTTGATCAAATCTGAACAGATTCTTTGTCGAATCATACAATCACAGCATTTCCAGCAGGACATTTGTGCCCTCCAAAATGGAAAACTTTGTTTCAATAGAATTCAGCGTTTAACTCCGTTCTTAGTCGATGGAGTTATTCGAGTTGGAGGTCGACTGCCAAATGCATCTGTTGGCTTCGAATATGCGCATCCCATAATCCTTCCCAAAATCGATCCATTTGTACGCATGTTGGTGCGTTATTATCATTTAGAGAATCTTCACACAGGTCCCCATTTGTTGATGTCGTTGTTGAGACAAAATTATTGGATTCTCTCCGCTCGATTTGTGGTCCGAAAAGTTAAAAGGGAGTGTAATATTTGTTTTCGAGTCAAACCGAAATCGTCTTTTCTACTTATGGGAAATCTCCGGAAGTGTCGATTGACCCAAGTCAAGGGATTTTGGAAAACGGGATTGGATTATGCCGGTCCTTGGCAAATAAGTATGGGACGTTTTCAGAATTTAGCCGTCCAGAAGGCTTATATTTGTCTTTTTGTCTGTTTGCTACGAATGCGAATCATTTAGAACTTGTGACTAGCTTGTCGACTGCGGCTTTTCTGGCCGCATTTAAAAGGTTTTTGTTTCATCGTGGTGCTTGTTCCACGATATACTCGGATTGTGGAACAAATTTTGTTGGTGCTAAGAGAGAATTAAATGAACTCTCCAGCTTACTCTCTTTCCGAGAATTCAGAGAATCGGTAGTGGAAGGGCTGAGTGATTATAAAATTGAATGGCAATTCATTCCTCCAAGCAGTCCTCATTTTTGAGGAATTTGGGAATCCAACATTAAAAGTGTCAAATCCCACCCTGTTGCGTGTCGTCGGAGCGCAGCGCCTGACGTATGAGGAGTTCAACACTTTGTTAATCGAGGTTGAGGCTTTGTTGAATTCCAGACCCTTGTGCCCTCTTTCGGAGGATCCATAAGAGCCTTTGGCATTGACTCCTGCACACTTTTTGACACTTACACCCTTGAAATCATTACCTGTAGACACAGTGTTAGGATTGCCCTCCAATCGTCTCTCTCGGTATCAGTTATCGGACAAATTGCTACAGTCCTTCTGGTCCAGATGGAGCAAGGAGTATTTGCATGAGCTCAAAGGTACGAGCAAAATGGACCCAACCTTCATGTGCCTTACGCGGGGGGACGGTGGTTCTCCTCGATCAGATTCCTATGGACCCCCTACAATGGCCGCTAGGTATAGTTGAGGAGGTTTATCCAGGTCAAGATGGAGTCGTGAGAGTGGCTGTTGTTCGGACAAATAAAGGCAAGTTGAGGCGACCGAGTGTTAAGCTCTGCCTCTTGCCCAGTCAGTAAAGGAGTAGAGAAATTGTAAATATGTAAATAAATAATCGTTATTTTGGTTTCAGTGGAATCGTTTTATTTTTATTTTCGGGTGAACTATCCAATTGTTTGTTGAAGTCAGAAGTTTTAAACATTTGGTTTTTGTTTTTGTTGGAATATCTCCAGCCATACAGTCGATTGTTCAGAAGAGGAGTCTTCATGGGTGGGGGTTTGTTTGAGCCAATCTCAAATTTGAAAACAAAAAACTTTATGTTAGAAAAAGAAGAAAATTATTTCATTAGCTATCGCTGCTACTACTACCTATGAGATACAGCAGGAACGGCCTCACGCGTTGGACACCTTTTTGGGGGTTTGTCGAGACCAGTCACTATGGATCCTAACTTCGTTGTAGTAGCATCAGAATCTGTTGAGTTCCAAAATTATATACATATTATAATAATAAGATATACAGATTTAGTCATATTGTAGAATATATAGCTCGTAAAATTCTATTCAAACCAAGTTAATCAAATGGCAAACAACATCTCTGGCTCAACCTATTCATGCAATTATCCCTAGAAATTGAAGTAGCATGGCCTATAGATATACTGTGGATACCTCGTTATTTTAACTCCAAAAACTGGCCAGCATTCACGCCTCGAGTCAGCTCATCGTCACCTATTAAACCTCCATTCAGTCCGTACTGCTACTACATTGCATTAAGTTAGTCGCGGAGCCAGGGTTAGGGATCTCTGCGAACACTGATTCAGTTTCGAATCATTGGAAAGTTTTATTGCCGCGTTTAAATTTCGGGAAATCCTAAAGACTTTTATGATCTATATTGGCAATTTTATTTTTGGATAGGAGGGGGGGAAGTTCTCATAGCGCAATTAAAAATAATTTTTTTTTTTACCTTTAAAAACTATCTAATATTTAAGGATTCAAATATCTTGTAACGATGTAAATACATTGTTTGAAAGAAAATCTCCTAGCAATAAAATAAAAAATTAAATTAATTTAGCGTTTTGCTGGCCTTGGAGAAACTACATCCATATCATTAGAAGAATATTCCTCGTAAAGACGTAATCTAATACACTACTCATATATGAATACACGTTTATTGGCAATGCACGAAAAGAACTGACTGTTGTTCCTCAATCCTACACTATTGCCAGATATTCCTTTGGACCATCCACAATACATTCTAACCGATAGGCTGCCTTAATTCGTTTAAGACTTTATGCAACATCCATGAGAAAAGCATTCCAAACCTCCACACAAAGAAGATCGAAGATTAATTTAACAGTAGGGCTCAAATAGGTATCGGGTGGTTTGTGCTTGGAAACCACCCTTTGCCTTTTGGGCGAAGCCTAAAAGGCAACGAGTCCACGGTTGTGCCTCCTGGGCGGACATGGAAACCAACCAATATTACAAAAAGACTTATTTTTGCAGATTCTTGAAATAGTTTTACATTTTATTTAAGTAAGGTGTAAGACTGTCTAAAACCTCAAAAAAATGTGCATCATATTCTTCCAATTTTATATGAATGTATGATATCATCTGTTCCTATTCGTCGTTATCGAAACTACGGCGAGTTATGGTTTATGTCTTACGTTTCTCTCGGCTACTCCCTCACCAAGAGTTGATCACCCGAGAAGATTTGATCAAATCTGAACAGATTCTTTGTCGAATCATACAATCACAGCATTTCCAGCAGGACATTTGTGCCCTCCAAAATGGAAAACTTTGTTTCAATAGAATTCAGCGTTTAACTCCGTTCTTAGTCGATGGAGTTATTCGAGTTGGAGGTCGACTGCCAAATGCATCTGTTGGCTTCGAATATGCGCATCCCATAATCCTTCCCAAAATCGATCCATTTGTACGCATGTTGGTGCGTTATTATCATTTAGAGAATCTTCACACAGGTCCCCATTTGTTGATGTCGTTGTTGAGAAAAAATTATTGGATTCTCTCCGCTTGATTTGTGGTCCGAAAAGTGAAAAGGGAGTGTAATATTTGTTTTCGAGTCAAACCGAAATCCTCTTTTCTACTTATGGGAAATCTCCGGAAGTGTCGATTGACCCAAGTCAAGGGATTTTGGAAAACGGGATTGGATTATGCCGGTCCTTGGCAAATAAGTATGGGACGTTTTCAGAATTTAGCCGTCCAGAAGGCTTATATTTGTCTTTTTGTCTGTTTGCTACGAATGCGATTCATTTAGAACTTGTGACTAGCTTGTCGACTGCGGCTTTTCTGGCTTCATTTAAAAGGTTTTTGTTTCATCGTGGTGCTTGTTCCACGATATACTCGGATTGTGGAACAAATTTTGTTGGTGCTAAGAGAGAATTAAATGAACTCTCCAGCTTACTCTCTTTCCGAGAATTCAGAGAATCGGTAGTGGAAGGGCTGAGTGATTATAAAATTGAATGGCAATTCATTCCTCCAAGCAGTCCTCATTTTTGAGGAATTTGGGAATCCAACATTAAAAGTGTCAAATCCCACCCTGTTGCGTGTCGTCGGAGCGCAGCGCCTGACGTATGAGGAGTTCAACACTTTGTTAATCGAGGTTGAGGCTTTGTTGAATTCCTGACCCTTGTGCCCTCTTTCGGAGGATCCATAAGAGCCTTTGGCATTGACTCCTGCACACTTTTTGACACTTACACCCTTGAAATCATTACCTGTAGACACAGTGTTAGAATTGCCCTCCAATCGTCTCTCTCGGTATCAGTTATTGGACAAATTGCTACAGTCCTTCTGGTCCAGATGGAGCAAGGAGTATTTGCATGAGCTCCAGGTACGAGCAAAATGGACCCAACCTTCATGTGCCTTACGCGGAGGGACGGTGGTTCTCCTCGATCAGATTTCTATGGACCCCCTACAATGGCCGCTAGGTATAGTTGAGGAGGTTTATCCAGGTCAAGATGGAGTCGTGAGAGTGGCTGTTGTTCGGACAAATAAAGGCAAGTTGAGGCGACCGAGTGTTAAGCTCTGCCTCTTGCCCAGTCAGTAAAGGAGTAGAGAAATTGTAAATATGTAAATAAATAATCGTTATTTTGGTTTCAGTGGAATCGTTTTATTTTTATTTTCGGGTGAACTATCCAATTGTTTGTTGAAGTCAGAAGTTTTAAACATTTGGTTTTTGTTTTTGTTGGAATATCTCCAGCCATACAGTCGATTGTTCAGAAGAGGAGTCTTCATGGGTGGGGGTTTGTTTGAGCCAATCTCAAATTTGAAAACAAAAAACTTTATGTTAGAAAAAGAAGAAAATTATTTCATTAGCTATCGCTGCTACTACTACCTATGAGATACAGCAGGAACGGCCTCACGCGTTGGACACCTTTTTGGGGGTTTGTCGAGACCAGTCACTATGGATCCTAACTTCGTTGTAGTAGCATCAGAATCTGTCGAGTTCCAAAATTATATACATATTATAATAATAAGATATACAGATTTAGTCATATTGTAGAATATATAGCTCGTAAAATTCTATTCAAACCAAGTTAATCAAATGGCAAACAACATCTCTGGCTCAACCTATTCATGCAATTATCCCTAGAAATTGAAGTAGCATGGCCTATAGATATACTGTGGATACCTCGTTATTTTAACTCCAAAAACTGGCCAGCATTCACGCCTCGAGTCAGCTCATCGTCACCTATTAAACCTCCATTCAGTCCGTACTGCTACTACATTGCATTAAGTTAGTCGCGGAGCCAGGGTTAGGGATCTCTGCGAACACTGATTCAGTTTCGAATCATTGGAAAGTTTTATTGCCGCGTTTAAATTTCGGGAAATCCTAAAGACTTTTATGATCTATATTGGCAATTTTATTTTTGGATAGGAGGGGGGGAAGTTCTCATAGCGCAATTAAAAATAATTTTTTTTTTTACCTTTAAAAACTATCTAATATTTAAGGATTCAAATATCTTGTAACGATGTAAATACATTGTTTGAAAGAAAATCTCCTAGCAATAAAATAAAAAATTAAATTAATTTAGCGTTTTGCTGGCCTTGGAGAAACTACATCCATATCATTAGAAGAATATTCCTCGTAAAGACGTAATCTAATACACTACTCATATATGAATCCACGTTTATTGGCAATGCACGAAAAGAACTGACTGTTGTTCCTCAATCCCACACTATTGCCAGATATTCCTTTGGACCATCCACAATACATTCTAACCGATAGGCTGCCTTAATTCGTTTAAGACTTTATGCAACATCCATGAGAAAAGCATTCCAAACCTCCACACAAAGAAGATTGAAGATTAATTTAACAGTAGGGCTCAAATAGGTATCGGGTGGTTTGTGCTTGGAAACCACCCTTTGCCTTTTGGGCGAAGCCTAAAAGGCAACGAGTCCACGGTTGTGCCTCCTGGGCGGACATGGAAACCAACCAATATTACAAAAAGACTTATTTTTGCAGATTCTTGAAATAGTTTTACATTTTATTTAAGTAAGGTGTAAGACTGTCTAAAACCTCAAAAAAATGTGCATCATATTCTTCCAATTTTATATGAATGTATGATATCATCTGTTCCTATTCGTCGTTATCGAAACTACGGCGAGTTATGGTTTATGTCTTGCGTTTCTCTCGGCTACTCCCTCACCAAGAGTTGATCACCCGAGAAGATTTGATCAAATCTGAACAGATTCTTTGTCGAATCATACAATCACAGCATTTCCAGCAGGACATTTGTGCCCTCCAAAATGGAAAACTTTGTTTCAATAGAATTCAGCGTTTAACTCCGTTCTTAGTCGATGGAGTTATTCGAGTTGGAGGTCGACTGCCAAATGCATCTGTTGGCTTCGAATATGCGCATCCCATAATCCTTCCCAAAATCGATCCATTTGTACGCATGTTGGTGCGTTATTATCATTTAGAGAATCTTCACACAGGTCCCCATTTGTTGATGTCGTTGTTGAGACAAAATTATTGGATTCTCTCCGCTCGATTTGTGGTCCGAAAAGTTAAAAGGGAGTGTAATATTTGTTTTCGAGTCAAACCGAAATCGTCTTTTCTACTTATGGGAAATCTCCGGAAGTGTCGATTGACCCAAGTCAAGGGATTTTGGAAAACGGGATTGGATTATGCCGGTCCTTGGCAAATAAGTATGGGACGTTTTCAGAATTTAGCCGTCCAGAAGGCTTATATTTGTCTTTTTGTCTGTTTGCTACGAATGCGATTCATTTAGAACTTGTGACTAGCTTGTCGACTGCGGCTTTTCTGGCTTCATTTAAAAGGTTTTTGTTTCATCGTGGTGCTTGTTCCACGATATACTCGGATTGTGGAACAAATTTTGTTGGTGCTAAGAGAGAATTAAATGAACTCTCCAGCTTACTCTCTTTCCGAGAATTCAGAGAATCGGTAGTGGAAGGGCTGAGTGATTATAAAATTGAATGGCAATTCATTCCTCCAAGCAGTCCTCATTTTTGAGGAATTTGGGAATCCAACATTAAAAGTGTCAAATCCCACCCTGTTGCGTGTCGTCGGAGCGCAGCGCCTGACGTATGAGGAGTTCAACACTTTGTTAATCGAGGTTGAGGCTTTGTTGAATTCCTGACCCTTGTGCCCTCTTTCGGAGGATCCATAAGAGCCTTTGGCATTGACTCCTGCACACTTTTTGACACTTACACCCTTGAAATCATTACCTGTAGACACAGTGTTAGAATTGCCCTCCAATCGTCTCTCTCGGTATCAGTTATTGGACAAATTGCTACAGTCCTTCTGGTCCAGATGGAGCAAGGAGTATTTGCATGAGCTCCAGGTACGAGCAAAATGGACCCAACCTTCATGTGCCTTACGCGGAGGGACGGTGGTTCTCCTCGATCAGATTTCTATGGACCCCCTACAATGGCCGCTAGGTATAGTTGAGGAGGTTTATCCAGGTCAAGATGGAGTCGTGAGAGTGGCTGTTGTTCGGACAAATAAAGGCAAGTTGAGGCGACCGAGTGTTAAGCTCTGCCTCTTGCCCAGTCAGTAAAGGAGTAGAGAAATTGTAAATATGTAAATAAATAATCGTTATTTTGGTTTCAGTGGAATCGTTTTATTTTTATTTTCGGGTGAACTATCCAATTGTTTGTTGAAGTCAGAAGTTTTAAACATTTGGTTTTTGTTTTTGTTGGAATATCTCCAGCCATACAGTCGATTGTTCAGAAGAGGAGTCTTCATGGGTGGGGGTTTGTTTGAGCCAATCTCAAATTTGAAAACAAAAAACTTTATGTTAGAAAAAGAAGAAAATTATTTCATTAGCTATCGCTGCTACTACTACCTATGAGATACAGCAGGAACGGCCTCACGCGTTGGACACCTTTTTGGGGGTTTGTCGAGACCAGTCACTATGGATCCTAACTTCGTTGTAGTAGCATCAGAATCTGTCGAGTTCCAAAATTATATACATATTATAATAATAAGATATACAGATTTAGTCATATTGTAGAATATATAGCTCGTAAAATTCTATTCAAACCAAGTTAATCAAATGGCAAACAACATCTCTGGCTCAACCTATTCATGCAATTATCCCTAGAAATTGAAGTAGCATGGCCTATAGATATACTGTGGATACCTCGTTATTTTAACTCCAAAAACTGGCCAGCATTCACGCCTCGAGTCAGCTCATCGTCACCTATTAAACCTCCATTCAGTCCGTACTGCTACTACATTGCATTAAGTTAGTCGCGGAGCCAGGGTTAGGGATCTCTGCGAACACTGATTCAGTTTCGAATCATTGGAAAGTTTTATTGCCGCGTTTAAATTTCGGGAAATCCTAAAGACTTTTATGATCTATATTGGCAATTTTATTTTTGGATAGGAGGGGGGGAAGTTCTCATAGCGCAATTAAAAATAATTTTTTTTTTTACCTTTAAAAACTATCTAATATTTAAGGATTCAAATATCTTGTAACGATGTAAATACATTGTTTGAAAGAAAATCTCCTAGCAATAAAATAAAAAATTAAATTAATTTAGCGTTTTGCTGGCCTTGGAGAAACTACATCCATATCATTAGAAGAATATTCCTCGTAAAGACGTAATCTAATACACTACTCATATATGAATCCACGTTTATTGGCAATGCACGAAAAGAACTGACTGTTGTTCCTCAATCCCACACTATTGCCAGATATTCCTTTGGACCATCCACAATACATTCTAACCGATAGGCTGCCTTAATTCGTTTAAGACTTTATGCAACATCCATGAGAAAAGCATTCCAAACCTCCACACAAAGAAGATTGAAGATTAATTTAACAGTAGGGCTCAAATAGGTATCGGGTGGTTTGTGCTTGGAAACCACCCTTTGCCTTTTGGGCGAAGCCTAAAAGGCAACGAGTCCACGGTTGTGCCTCCTGGGCGGACATGGAAACCAACCAATATTACAAAAAGACTTATTTTTGCAGATTCTTGAAATAGTTTTACATTTTATTTAAGTAAGGTGTAAGACTGTCTAAAACCTCAAAAAAATGTGCATCATATTCTTCCAATTTTATATGAATGTATGATATCATCTGTTCCTATTCGTCGTTATCGAAACTACGGCGAGTTATGGTTTATGTCTTGCGTTTCTCTCGGCTACTCCCTCACCAAGAGTTGATCACCCGAGAAGATTTGATCAAATCTGAACAGATTCTTTGTCGAATCATACAATCACAGCATTTCCAGCAGGACATTTGTGCCCTCCAAAATGGAAAACTTTGTTTCAATAGAATTCAGCGTTTAACTCCGTTCTTAGTCGATGGAGTTATTCGAGTTGGAGGTCGACTGCCAAATGCATCTGTTGGCTTCGAATATGCGCATCCCATAATCCTTCCCAAAATCGATCCATTTGTACGCATGTTGGTGCGTTATTATCATTTAGAGAATCTTCACACAGGTCCCCATTTGTTGATGTCGTTGTTGAGACAAAATTATTGGATTCTCTCCGCTCGATTTGTGGTCCGAAAAGTTAAAAGGGAGTGTAATATTTGTTTTCGAGTCAAACCGAAATCGTCTTTTCTACTTATGGGAAATCTCCGGAAGTGTCGATTGACCCAAGTCAAGGGATTTTGGAAAACGGGATTGGATTATGCCGGTCCTTGGCAAATAAGTATGGGACGTTTTCAGAATTTAGCCGTCCAGAAGGCTTATATTTGTCTTTTTGTCTGTTTGCTACGAATGCGATTCATTTAGAACTTGTGACTAGCTTGTCGACTGCGGCTTTTCTGGCTTCATTTAAAAGGTTTTTGTTTCATCGTGGTGCTTGTTCCACGATATACTCGGATTGTGGAACAAATTTTGTTGGTGCTAAGAGAGAATTAAATGAACTCTCCAGCTTACTCTCTTTCCGAGAATTCAGAGAATCGGTAGTGGAAGGGCTGAGTGATTATAAAATTGAATGGCAATTCATTCCTCCAAGCAGTCCTCATTTTTGAGGAATTTGGGAATCCAACATTAAAAGTGTCAAATCCCACCCTGTTGCGTGTCGTCGGAGCGCAGCGCCTGACGTATGAGGAGTTCAACACTTTGTTAATCGAGGTTGAGGCTTTGTTGAATTCCAGACCCTTGTGCCCTCTTTCGGAGGATCCATAAGAGCCTTTGGCATTGACTCCTGCACACTTTTTGACACTTACACCCTTGAAATCATTACCTGTAGACACAGTGTTAGAATTGCCCTCCAATCGTCTCTCTCGGTATCAGTTATTGGACAAATTGCTACAGTCCTTCTGGTCCAGATGGAGCAAGGAGTATTTGCATGAGCTCCAGGTACGAGCAAAATGGACCCAACCTTCATGTGCCTTACGCGGGGGGACGGTGGTTCTCCTCGATCAGATTCCTATGGACCCCCTACAATGGCCGCTAGGTATAGTTGAGGAGGTTTATCCAGGTCAAGATGGAGTCGTGAGAGTGGCTGTTGTTCGGACAAATAAAGGCAAGTTGAGGCGACCGAGTGTTAAGCTCTGCCTCTTGCCCAGTCAGTAAAGGAGTAGAGAAATTGTAAATATGTAAATAAATAATCGTTATTTTGGTTTCAGTGGAATCGTTTTATTTTTATTTTCGGGTGAACTATCCAATTGTTTGTTGAAGTCAGAAGTTTTAAACATTTGGTTTTTGTTTTTGTTGGAATATCTCCAGCCATACAGTCGATTGTTCAGAAGAGGAGTCTTCATGGGTGGGGGTTTGTTTGAGCCAATCTCAAATTTGAAAACAAAAAACTTTATGTTAGAAAAAGAAGAAAATTATTTCATTAGCTATCGCTGCTACTACTACCTATGAGATACAGCAGGAACGGCCTCACGCGTTGGACACCTTTTTGGGGGTTTGTCGAGACCAGTCACTATGGATCCTAACTTCGTTGTAGTAGCATCAGAATCTGTCGAGTTCCAAAATTATATACATATTATAATAATAAGATATACAGATTTAGTCATATTGTAGAATATATAGCTCGTAAAATTCTATTCAAACCAAGTTAATCAAATGGCAAACAACATCTCTGGCTCAACCTATTCATGCAATTATCCCTAGAAATTGAAGTAGCATGGCCTATGGATATACTGTGGATACCTCGTTATTTTAACTCCAAAAACTGGCCAGCATTCACGCCTCGAGTCAGCTCATCGTCACCTATTAAACCTCCATTCAGTCCGTACTGCTACTACATTGCATTAAGTTAGTCGCGGAGCCAGGGTTAGGGATCTCTGCGAACACTGATTCAGTTTCGAATCATTGGAAAGTTTTATTGCCGCGTTTAAATTTCGGGAAATCCTAAAGACTTTTATGATCTATATTGGCAATTTTATTTTTGGATAGGAGGGGGGGAAGTTCTCATAGCGCAATTAAAAATAATTTTTTTTTTTACCTTTAAAAACTGTCTAATATTTAAGGATTCAAATATCTTGTAACGATGTAAATACATTGTTTGAAAGAAAATCTCCTAGCAATAAAATAAAAAATTAAATTAATTTAGCGTTTTGCTGGCCTTGGAGAAACTACATCCATATCATTAGAAGAATATTCCTCGTAAAGACGTAATCTAATACACTACTCATATATGAATCCACGTTTATTGGCAATGCACGAAAAGAACTGACTGTTGTTCCTCAATCCCACACTATTGCCAGATATTCCTTTGGACCATCCACAATACATTCTAACCGATAGGCTGCCTTAATTCGTTTAAGACTTTATGCAACATCCATGAGAAAAGCATTCCAAACCTCCACACAAAGAAGATCGAAGATTAATTTAACAGTAGGGCTCAAATAGGTATCGGGTGGTTTGTGCTTGGAAACCACCCTTTGCCTTTTGGGCGAAGCCTAAAAGGCAACGAGTCCACGGTTGTGCCTCCTGGGCGGACATGGAAACCAACCAATATTACAAAAAGACTTATTTTTGCAGATTCTTGAAATAGTTTTACATTTTATTTAAGTAAGGTGTAAGACTGTCTAAAACCTCAAAAAAATGTGCATCATATTCTTCCAATTTTATATGAATGTATGATATCATCTGTTCCTATTCGTCGTTATCGAAACTACGGCGAGTTATGGTTTATGTCTTGCGTTTCTCTCGGCTACTCCCTCACCAAGAGTTGATCACCCGAGAAGATTTGATCAAATCTGAACAGATTCTTTGTCGAATCATACAATCACAGCATTTCCAGCAGGACATTTGTGCCCTCCAAAATGGAAAACTTTGTTTCAATAGAATTCAGCGTTTAACTCCGTTCTTAGTCGATGGAGTTATTCGAGTTGGAGGTCGACTGCCAAATGCATCTGTTGGCTTCGAATATGCGCATCCCATAATCCTTCCCAAAATCGATCCATTTGTACGCATGTTGGTGCGTTATTATCATTTAGAGAATCTTCACACAGGTCCCCATTTGTTGATGTCGTTGTTGAGACAAAATTATTGGATTCTCTCCGCTCGATTTGTGGTCCGAAAAGTTAAAAGGGAGTGTAATATTTGTTTTCGAGTCAAACCGAAATCGTCTTTTCTACTTATGGGAAATCTCCGGAAGTGTCGATTGACCCAAGTCAAGGGATTTTGGAAAACGGGATTGGATTATGCCGGTCCTTGGCAAATAAGTATGGGACGTTTTCAGAATTTAGCCGTCCAGAAGGCTTATATTTGTCTTTTTGTCTGTTTGCTACGAATGCGATTCATTTAGAACTTGTGACTAGCTTGTCAACTGCGGCTTTTCTGGCTTCATTTAAAAGGTTTTTGTTTCATCGTGGTGCTTGTTCCACGATATACTCGGATTGTGGAACAAATTTTGTTGGTGCTAAGAGAGAATTAAATGAACTCTCCAGCTTACTCTCTTTCCGAGAATTCAGAGAATCGGTAGTGGAAGGGCTGAGTGATTATAAAATTGAATGGCAATTCATTCCTCCAAGCAGTCCTCATTTTTGAGGAATTTGGGAATCCAACATTAAAAGTGTCAAATCCCACCCTGTTGCGTGTCGTCGGAGCGCAGCGCCTGACGTATGAGGAGTTCAACACTTTGTTAATCGAGGTTGAGGCTTTGTTGAATTCCAGACCCTTGTGCCCTCTTTCGGAGGATCCATAAGAGCCTTTGGCATTGACTCCTGCACACTTTTTGACACTTACACCCTTGAAATCATTACCTGTAGACACAGTGTTAGAATTGCCCTCCAATCGTCTCTCTCGGTATCAGTTATTGGACAAATTGCTACAGTCCTTCTGGTCCAGATGGAGCAAGGAGTATTTGCATGAGCTCCAGGTACGAGCAAAATGGACCCAACCTTCATGTGCCTTACGCGGGGGGACGGTGGTTCTCCTCGATCAGATTCCTATGGACCCCCTACAATGGCCGCTAGGTATAGTTGAGGAGGTTTATCCAGGTCAAGATGGAGTCGTGAGAGTGGCTGTTGTTCGGACAAATAAAGGCAAGTTGAGGCGACCGAGTGTTAAGCTCTGCCTCTTGCCCAGTCAGTAAAGGAGTAGAGAAATTGTAAATATGTAAATAAATAATCGTTATTTTGGTTTCAGTGGAATCGTTTTATTTTTATTTTCGGGTGAACTATCCAATTGTTTGTTGAAGTCAGAAGTTTTAAACATTTGGTTTTTGTTTTTGTTGGAATATCTCCAGCCATACAGTCGATTGTTCAGAAGAGGAGTCTTCATGGGTGGGGGTTTGTTTGAGCCAATCTCAAATTTGAAAACAAAAAACTTTATGTTAGAAAAAGAAGAAAATTATTTCATTAGCTATCGCTGCTACTACTACCTATGAGATACAGCAGGAACGGCCTCACGCGTTGGACACCTTTTTGGGGGTTTGTCGAGACCAGTCACTATGGATCCTAACTTCGTTGTAGTAGCATCAGAATCTGTCGAGTTCCAAAATTATATACATATTAGAATAATAAGATATACAGATTTAGTCATATTGTAGAATATATAGCTCGTAAAATTCTATTCAAACCAAGTTAATCAAATGGCAAACAACATCTCTGGCTCAACCTATTCATGCAATTATCCCTAGAAATTGAAGTAGCATGGCCTATGGATATACTGTGGATACCTCGTTATTTTAACTCCAAAAACTGGCCAGCATTCACGCCTCGAGTCAGCTCATCGTCACCTATTAAACCTCCATTCAGTCCGTACTGCTACTACATTGCATTAAGTTAGTCGCGGAGCCAGGGTTAGGGATCTCTGCGAACACTGATTCAGTTTCGAATCATTGGAAAGTTTTATTGCCGCGTTTAAATTTCGGGAAATCCTAAAGACTTTTATGATCTATATTGGCAATTTTATTTTTGGATAGGAGGGGGGGAAGTTCTCATAGCGCAATTAAAAATAATTTTTTTTTTTACCTTTAAAAACTGTCTAATATTTAAGGATTCAAATATCTTGTAACGATGTAAATACATTGTTTGAAAGAAAATCTCCTAGCAATAAAATAAAAAATTAAATTAATTTAGCGTTTTGCTGGCCTTGGAGAAACTACATCCATATCATTAGAAGAATATTCCTCGTAAAGACGTAATCTAATACACTACTCATATATGAATCCACGTTTATTGGCAATGCACGAAAAGAACTGACTGTTGTTCCTCAATCCCACACTATTGCCAGATATTCCTTTGGACCATCCACAATACATTCTAACCGATAGGCTGCCTTAATTCGTTTAAGACTTTATGCAACATCCATGAGAAAAGCATTCCAAACCTCCACACAAAGAAGATCGAAGATTAATTTAACAGTAGGGCTCAAATAGGTATCGGGTGGTTTGTGCTTGGAAACCACCCTTTGCCTTTTGGGCGAAGCCTAAAAGGCAACGAGTCCACGGTTGTGCCTCCTGGGCGGACATGGAAACCAACCAATATTACAAAAAGACTTATTTTTGCAGATTCTTGAAATAGTTTTACATTTTATTTAAGTAAGGTGTAAGACTGTCTAAAACCTCAAAAAAATGTGCATCATATTCTTCCAATTTTATATGAATGTATGATATCATCTGTTCCTATTCGTCGTTATCGAAACTACGGCGAGTTATGGTTTATGTCTTGCGTTTCTCTCGGCTACTCCCTCACCAAGAGTTGATCACCCGAGAAGATTTGATCAAATCTGAACAGATTCTTTGTCGAATCATACAATCACAGCATTTCCAGCAGGACATTTGTGCCCTCCAAAATGGAAAACTTTGTTTCAATAGAATTCAGCGTTTAACTCCGTTCTTAGTCGATGGAGTTATTCGAGTTGGAGGTCGACTGCCAAATGCATCTGTTGGCTTCGAATATGCGCATCCCATAATCCTTCCCAAAATCGATCCATTTGTACGCATGTTGGTGCGTTATTATCATTTAGAGAATCTTCACACAGGTCCCCATTTGTTGATGTCGTTGTTGAGACAAAATTATTGGATTCTCTCCGCTCGATTTGTGGTCCGAAAAGTTAAAAGGGAGTGTAATATTTGTTTTCGAGTCAAACCGAAATCGTCTTTTCTACTTATGGGAAATCTCCGGAAGTGTCGATTGACCCAAGTCAAGGGATTTTGGAAAACGGGATTGGATTATGCCGGTCCTTGGCAAATAAGTATGGGACGTTTTCAGAATTTAGCCGTCCAGAAGGCTTATATTTGTCTTTTTGCCTGTCTGCTACGAATGCGATTCATTTAGAACTTGTGACTAGCTTGTCGACTGCGGCTTTTCTGGCCGCATTTAAAAGGTTTTTGTTTCATCGTGGTGCTTGTTCCACGATATACTCGGATTGTGGAACAAATTTTGTTGGTGCTAGGAGAGAATTAAATGAACTCTCCAGCTTACTCTCTTTCCGAGAATTCAGAGAATCGGTAGTGGAAGGGCTGAGTGATTATAAAATTGAATGGCAATTCATTCCTCCAAGCAGTCCTCATTTTTGAGGAATTTGGGAATCCAACATTAAAAGTGTCAAATCCCACCCTGTTGCGTGTCGTCGGAGCGCAGCGCCTGACGTATGAGGAGTTCAACACTTTGTTAATCGAGGTTGAGGCTTTGTTGAATTCCAGACCCTTGTGCCCTCTTTCGGAGGATCCATAAGAGCCTTTGGCATTGACTCCTGCACACTTTTTGACACTTACACCCTTGAAATCATTACCTGTAGACACAGTGTTAGAATTGCCCTCCAATCGTCTCTCTCGGTATCAGTTATTGGACAAATTGCTACAGTCCTTCTGGTCCAGATGGAGCAAGGAGTATTTGCATGAGCTCCAGGTACGAGCAAAATGGACCCAACCTTCATGTGCTTTACGCGGGGCGACGGTGGTTCTCCTCGATCAGATTCCTATGGACCCCCTATAATGGCCGCTAGGTATAGTTGAGGAGGTTTATCCAGGTCAAGATGGAGTCGTGAGAGTGGCTGTTGTTCGGACAAATAAAGGCAAGTTGAGGCGACCGAGTGTTAAGCTCTGCCTCTTGCCCAGTCAGTAAAGGAGTAGAGAAATTGTAAATATGTAAATAAATAATCGTTATTAAGGTTTCAGTGGAATCGTTTTATTTTTATTTTCGGGTGAACTATCCAATTGTTTGTTGAAGTCAGAAGTTTTAAACTTTAAAATTTGGTTTTTGTTTTTGTTGGAATATCTCCAGCCATACAGTCGATTGTTCAGAAGAGGAGTCTTCATGGGTGGGGGTTTGTTTGAGCCAATCTCAAATTTGAAAACAAAAAACTTTATGTTAGAAAAAGAAGAAAATTATTTCATTAGCTATCGCTGCTACTACTACCTATGAGATACAGCAGGAACGGCCTCACGCGTTGGACACCTTTTTGGGGGTTTGTCGAGACCAGTCACTATGGATCCTAACTTCGTTGTAGTAGCATCAGAATCTGTCGAGTTCCAAAATTATATACATATTAGAATAATAAGATATACAGATTTAGTCATATTGTAGAATATATAGCTCCTAAAATTTTATTCAAACCAAGTTAATCAAATGGCAAACAACATCTCTGGCTCAACCTATTCATGCAATTATCCCTAGAAATTGAAGTAGCATGGCCTATAGATATACTGTGGATACCTCGTTATTTTAACTCCAAAAACTGGCCAGCATTCACGCCTCGAGTCAGCTCATCGTCACCTATTAAACCTCCATTCAGTCCGTACTGCTACTACATTGCATTAAGTTAGTCGCGGATCCAGGGTTAGGGATCTCTGCGAACACTGATTCAGTTTCGAATCATTGGAAAGTTTTATTGCCGCGTTTAAATTTCGGGAAATCCTAAAGACTTTTATGATCTATATTGGCAATTTTATTTTTGGATAGGAGGGGGGAAGTTCTCATAGCGCAATTAAAAATAATTTTTTTTTTTACCTTTAAAAACTATCTAATATTTAAGGATTCAAATATCTTGTAACGATGTAAATACATTGTTTGAAAGAAAATCTCCTAGCAATAAAATAAAAAATTATATTAATTTAGCGTTTTGCTGGCCTTGGAGAAACTATATCCATATCATTAGAAGAATATTCCTCGTAAAGACGTAATCTAATACACTACTCATATATGAATCCACGTTTATTGGCAATGCACGAAAAGAACTGACTGTTTGTTGTTCCTCAATCCTACACTATTGCCAGATATTCCTTTGGACCATCCACAATACATTCTAACCGATAGGCTGCCTTAATTCGTTTAAGACTTTATGCAACATCCATGAGAAAAGCATTCCAAACCTCCACACAAAGAAGATCGAAGATTAATTTAACAGTAGGGCTCAAATAGGTATCGGGTGGTTTGTGCTTGGAAACCACCCTTTGCCTTTTGGGCGAAGCCTAAAAGGCAACGAGTCCACGGTTGTGCCTCCTGGGCGGACATGGAAACCAACCAATATTACAAAAAGACTTATTTTTGCAGATTCTTGAAATATTTTTACATTTTATTTAAGTAAGGTGTAAGACTGTCTAAAACCTCAAAAAAATGTGCATCATATTCTTCCACTTTTATATGAATGTATGATATCATCTGTTCCTATTCGTCGTTATCGAAACTACGGCGAGTTATGGTTTATGTCTTGCGTTTCTCTCGGCTACTCCCTCACCAAGAGTTGATCACCCGAGAAGATTTGATCAAATCTGAACAGATTCTTTGTCGAATCATACAATCACAGCATTTCCAGCAGGACATTTGTGCCCTCCAAAATGGAAAACTTTGTTTCAATAGAATTCAGCGTTTAACTCCGTTCTTAGTCGATGGAGTTATTCGAGTTGGAGGTCGACTGCCAAATGCATCTGTTGGCTTCGAATATGCGCATCCCATAATCCTTCCCAAAATCGATCCATTTGTACGCATGTTGGTGCGTTATTATCATTTAGAGAATCTTCACACAGGTCCCCATTTGTTGATGTCGTTGTTGAGACAAAATTATTGGATTCTCTCCGCTCGATTTGTGGTCCGAAAAGTTAAAAGGGAGTGTAATATTTGTTTTCGAGTCAAACCGAAATCGTCTTTTCTACTTATGGGAAATCTCCGGAAGTGTCGATTGACCCAAGTCAAGGGATTTTGGAAAACGGGATTGGATTATGCCGGTCCTTGGCAAATAAGTATGGGACGTTTTCAGAATTTAGCCGTCCAGAAGGCTTATATTTGTCTTTTTGCCTGTCTGCTACGAATGCGATTCATTTAGAACTTGTGACTAGCTTGTCGACTGCGGCTTTTCTGGCCGCATTTAAAAGGTTTTTGTTTCATCGTGGTGCTTGTTCCACGATATACTCGGATTGTGGAACAAATTTTGTTGGTGCTAGGAGAGAATTAAATGAACTCTCCAGCTTACTCTCTTTCCGAGAATTCAGAGAATCGGTAGTGGAAGGGCTGAGTGATTATAAAATTGAATGGCAATTCATTCCTCCAAGCAGTCCTCATTTTTGAGGAATTTGGGAATCCAACATTAAAAGTGTCAAATCCCACCCTGTTGCGTGTCGTCGGAGCGCAGCGCCTGACGTATGAGGAGTTCAACACTTTGTTAATCGAGGTTGAGGCTTTGTTGAATTCCAGACCCTTGTGCCCTCTTTCGGAGGATCCATAAGAGCCTTTGGCATTGACTCCTGCACACTTTTTGACACTTACACCCTTGAAATCATTACCTGTAGACACAGTGTTAGAATTGCCCTCCAATCGTCTCTCTCGGTATCAGTTATTGGACAAATTGCTACAGTCCTTCTGGTCCAGATGGAGCAAGGAGTATTTGCATGAGCTCCAGGTACGAGCAAAATGGACCCAACCTTCATGTGCTTTACGCGGGGCGACGGTGGTTCTCCTCGATCAGATTCCTATGGACCCCCTATAATGGCCGCTAGGTATAGTTGAGGAGGTTTATCCAGGTCAAGATGGAGTCGTGAGAGTGGCTGTTGTTCGGACAAATAAAGGCAAGTTGAGGCGACCGAGTGTTAAGCTCTGCCTCTTGCCCAGTCAGTAAAGGAGTAGAGAAATTGTAAATATGTAAATAAATAATCGTTATTAAGGTTTCAGTGGAATCGTTTTATTTTTATTTTCGGGTGAACTATCCAATTGTTTGTTGAAGTCAGAAGTTTTAAACTTTAAAATTTGGTTTTTGTTTTTGTTGGAATATCTCCAGCCATACAGTCGATTGTTCAGAAGAGGAGTCTTCATGGGTGGGGGTTTGTTTGAGCCAATCTCAAATTTGAAAACAAAAAACTTTATGTTAGAAAAAGAAGAAAATTATTTCATTAGCTATCGCTGCTACTACTACCTATGAGATACAGCAGGAACGGCCTCACGCGTTGGACACCTTTTTGGGGGTTTGTCGAGACCAGTCACTATGGATCCTAACTTCGTTGTAGTAGCATCAGAATCTGTCGAGTTCCAAAATTATATACATATTAGAATAATAAGATATACAGATTTAGTCATATTGTAGAATATATAGCTCCTAAAATTTTATTCAAACCAAGTTAATCAAATGGCAAACAACATCTCTGGCTCAACCTATTCATGCAATTATCCCTAGAAATTGAAGTAGCATGGCCTATAGATATACTGTGGATACCTCGTTATTTTAACTCCAAAAACTGGCCAGCATTCACGCCTCGAGTCAGCTCATCGTCACCTATTAAACCTCCATTCAGTCCGTACTGCTACTACATTGCATTAAGTTAGTCGCGGATCCAGGGTTAGGGATCTCTGCGAACACTGATTCAGTTTCGAATCATTGGAAAGTTTTATTGCCGCGTTTAAATTTCGGGAAATCCTAAAGACTTTTATGATCTATATTGGCAATTTTATTTTTGGATAGGAGGGGGGAAGTTCTCATAGCGCAATTAAAAATAATTTTTTTTTTTACCTTTAAAAACTATCTAATATTTAAGGATTCAAATATCTTGTAACGATGTAAATACATTGTTTGAAAGAAAATCTCCTAGCAATAAAATAAAAAATTATATTAATTTAGCGTTTTGCTGGCCTTGGAGAAACTATATCCATATCATTAGAAGAATATTCCTCGTAAAGACGTAATCTAATACACTACTCATATATGAATCCACGTTTATTGGCAATGCACGAAAAGAACTGACTGTTTGTTGTTCCTCAATCCTACACTATTGCCAGATATTCCTTTGGACCATCCACAATACATTCTAACCGATAGGCTGCCTTAATTCGTTTAAGACTTTATGCAACATCCATGAGAAAAGCATTCCAAACCTCCACACAAAGAAGATCGAAGATTAATTTAACAGTAGGGCTCAAATAGGTATCGGGTGGTTTGTGCTTGGAAACCACCCTTTGCCTTTTGGGCGAAGCCTAAAAGGCAACGAGTCCACGGTTGTGCCTCCTGGGCGGACATGGAAACCAACCAATATTACAAAAAGACTTATTTTTGCAGATTCTTGAAATATTTTTACATTTTATTTAAGTAAGGTGTAAGACTGTCTAAAACCTCAAAAAAATGTGCATCATATTCTTCCACTTTTATATGAATGTATGATATCATCTGTTCCTATTCGTCGTTATCGAAACTACGGCGAGTTATGGTTTATGTCTTGCGTTTCTCTCGGCTACTCCCTCACCAAGAGTTGATCACCCGAGAAGATTTGATCAAATCTGAACAGATTCTTTGTCGAATCATACAATCACAGCATTTCCAGCAGGACATTTGTGCCCTCCAAAATGGAAAACTTTGTTTCAATAGAATTCAGCGTTTAACTCCGTTCTTAGTCGATGGAGTTATTCGAGTTGGAGGTCGACTGCCAAATGCATCTGTTGGCTTCGAATATGCGCATCCCATAATCCTTCCCAAAATCGATCCATTTGTACGCATGTTGGTGCGTTATTATCATTTAGAGAATCTTCACACAGGTCCCCATCTGTTGATGTCGTTGTTGAGACAAAATTATTGGATTCTCTCCGCTCGATTTGTGGTCCGAAAAGTTAAAAGGGAGTGTAATATTTGTTTTCGAGTCAAACCGAAATCGTCTTTTCTACTTATGGGAAATCTCCGGAAGTGTCGATTGACCCAAGTCAAGGGATTTTGGAAAACGGGATTGGATTATGCCGGTCCTTGGCAAATAAGTATGGGACGTTTTCAGAATTTAGCCGTCCAGAAGGCTTATATTTGTCTTTTTGCCTGTTTGCTACGAATGCGATTCATTTAGAACTTGTGACTAGCTTGTCGACTGCGGCTTTTCTGGCCGCATTTAAAAGGTTTTTGTTTCATCGTGGTGCTTGTTCCACGATATACTCGGATTGTGGAACAAATTTTGTTGGTGCTAGGAGAGAATTAAATGAACTCTCCAGCTTACTCTCTTTCCGAGAATTCAGAGAATCGGTAGTGGAAGGGCTGAGTGATTATAAAATTGAATGGCAATTCATTCCTCCAAGCAGTCCTCATTTTTGAGGAATTTGGGAATCCAACATTAAAAGTGTCAAATCCCACCCTGTTGCGTGTCGTCGGAGCGCAGCGCCTGACGTACGAGGAGTTCAACACTTTGTTAATCGAGGTTGAGGCTTTGTTGAATTCCAGACCCTTGTGCCCTCTTTCGACAGATCCATAAGAGCCTTTGGCATTGACTCCTACACACTTTTTGACACTTACACCCTTGAAATCATTACCTGTAGACACAGTGTTAGAATTGCCCTCCAATCGTCTCTCTCGGTATCAGTTATTGGACAAATTGCTACAGTCCTTCTGGTCCAGATGGAGCAAGGAGTATTTGCATGAGCTCCAGGTACGAGCAAAATGGACCCAACCTTCATGTGCTTTACGCGGGGCGACGGTGGTTCTCCTCGATCAGATTCCTATGGACCCCCTATAATGGCCGCTAGGTATAGTTGAGGAGGTTTATCCAGGTCAAGATGGAGTCGTGAGAGTGGCTGTTGTTCGGACAAATAAAGGCAAGTTGAGGCGACCGAGTGTTAAGCTCTGCCTCTTGCCCAGTCAGTAAAGGAGTAGAGAAATTGTAAATATGTAAATAAATAATCGTTATTTTGGTTTCAGTGGAATCGTTTTATTTTTATTTTCGGGTGAACTATCCAATTGTTTGTTGAAGTCAGAAGTTTTAAACTTTAAAATTTGGTTTTTGTTTTTGTTGGAATATCTCCAGCCATACAGTCGATTGTTCAGAAGAGGAGTCTTCATGGGTGGGGGTTTGTTTGAGCCAATCTCAAATTTGAAAACAAAAAACTTTATGTTAGAAAAAGAAGAAAATTATTTCATTAGCTATCGCTGCTACTACTACCTATGAGATACAGCAGGAACGGCCTCACGCGTTGGACACCTTTTTGGGGGTTTGTCGAGACCAGTCACTATGGATCCTAACTTCGTTGTAGTAGCATCAGAATCTGTCGAGTTCCAAAATTATATACATATTAGAATAATAAGATATACAGATTTAGTCATATTGTAGAATATATAGCTCCTAAAATTTTATTCAAACCAAGTTAATCAAATGGCAAACAACATCTCTGGCTCAACCTATTCATGCAATTATCCCTAGAAATTGAAGTAGCATGGCCTATAGATATACTGTGGATACCTCGTTATTTTAACTCCAAAAACTGGCCAGCATTCACGCCTCGAGTCAGCTCATCGTCACCTATTAAACCTCCATTCAGTCCGTACTGCTACTACATTGCATTAAGTTAGTCGCGGATCCAGGGTTAGGGATCTCTGCGAACACTGATTCAGTTTCGAATCATTGGAAAGTTTTATTGCCGCGTTTAAATTTCGGGAAATCCTAAAGACTTTTATGATCTATATTGGCAATTTTATTTTTGGATAGGAGGGGGGGGAAGTTCTCATAGCGCAATTAAAAATAATTTTTTTTTTTTACCTTTAAAAACTATCTAATATTTAAGGATTCAAATATCTTGTAACGATGTAAATACATTGTTTGAAAGAAAATCTCCTAGCAATAAAATAAAAAATTAAATTAATTTAGCGTTTTGCTGGCCTTGGAGAAACTACATCCATATCATTAGAAGAATATTCCTCGTAAAGACGTAATCTAATACACTACTCATATATGAATCCACGTTTATTGGCAATGCACGAAAAGAACTGACTGTTTGTTGTTCCTCAATCCTACACTATTGCCAGATATTCCTTTGGACCATCCACAATACATTCTAACCGATAGGCTGCCTTAATTCGTTTAAGACTTTATGCAACATCCATGAGAAAAGCATTCCAAACCTCCACACAAAGAAGATCGAAGATTAATTTAACAGTAGGGCTCAAATAGGTATCGGGTGGTTTGTGCTTGGAAACCACCCTTTGCCTTTTGGGCGAAGCCTAAAAGGCAACGAGTCCACGGTTGTGCCTCCTGGGCGGACATGGAAACCAACCAATATTACAAAAAGACTTATTTTTGCAGATTCTTGAAATATTTTTACATTTTATTTAAGTAAGGTGTAAGACTGTCTAAAACCTCAAAAAAATGTGCATCATATTCTTCCACTTTTATATGAATGTATGATATCATCTGTTCCTATTCGTCGTTATCGAAACTACGGCGAGTTATGGTTTATGTCTTGCGTTTCTCTCGGCTACTCCCTCACCAAGAGTTGATCACCCGAGAAGATTTGATCAAATCTGAACAGATTCTTTGTCGAATCATACAATCACAGCATTTCCAGCAGGACATTTGTGCCCTCCAAAATGGAAAACTTTGTTTCAATAGAATTCAGCGTTTAACTCCGTTCTTAGTCGATGGAGTTATTCGAGTTGGAGGTCGACTGCCAAATGCATCTGTTGGCTTCGAATATGCGCATCCCATAATCCTTCCCAAAATCGATCCATTTGTACGCATGTTGGTGCGTTATTATCATTTAGAGAATCTTCACACAGGTCCCCATCTGTTGATGTCGTTGTTGAGACAAAATTATTGGATTCTCTCCGCTCGATTTGTGGTCCGAAAAGTTAAAAGGGAGTGTAATATTTGTTTTCGAGTCAAACCGAAATCGTCTTTTCTACTTATGGGAAATCTCCGGAAGTGTCGATTGACCCAAGTCAAGGGATTTTGGAAAACGGGATTGGATTATGCCGGTCCTTGGCAAATAAGTATGGGACGTTTTCAGAATTTAGCCGTCCAGAAGGCTTATATTTGTCTTTTTGCCTGTTTGCTACGAATGCGATTCATTTAGAACTTGTGACTAGCTTGTCGACTGCGGCTTTTCTGGCCGCATTTAAAAGGTTTTTGTTTCATCGTGGTGCTTGTTCCACGATATACTCGGATTGTGGAACAAATTTTGTTGGTGCTAGGAGAGAATTAAATGAACTCTCCAGCTTACTCTCTTTCCGAGAATTCAGAGAATCGGTAGTGGAAGGGCTGAGTGATTATAAAATTGAATGGCAATTCATTCCTCCAAGCAGTCCTCATTTTTGAGGAATTTGGGAATCCAACATTAAAAGTGTCAAATCCCACCCTGTTGCGTGTCGTCGGAGCGCAGCGCCTGACGTACGAGGAGTTCAACACTTTGTTAATCGAGGTTGAGGCTTTGTTGAATTCCAGACCCTTGTGCCCTCTTTCGACAGATCCATAAGAGCCTTTGGCATTGACTCCTACACACTTTTTGACACTTACACCCTTGAAATCATTACCTGTAGACACAGTGTTAGAATTGCCCTCCAATCGTCTCTCTCGGTATCAGTTATTGGACAAATTGCTACAGTCCTTCTGGTCCAGATGGAGCAAGGAGTATTTGCATGAGCTCCAGGTACGAGCAAAATGGACCCAACCTTCATGTGCTTTACGCGGGGCGACGGTGGTTCTCCTCGATCAGATTCCTATGGACCCCCTATAATGGCCGCTAGGTATAGTTGAGGAGGTTTATCCAGGTCAAGATGGAGTCGTGAGAGTGGCTGTTGTTCGGACAAATAAAGGCAAGTTGAGGCGACCGAGTGTTAAGCTCTGCCTCTTGCCCAGTCAGTAAAGGAGTAGAGAAATTGTAAATATGTAAATAAATAATCGTTATTTTGGTTTCAGTGGAATCGTTTTATTTTTATTTTCGGGTGAACTATCCAATTGTTTGTTGAAGTCAGAAGTTTTAAACTTTAAAATTTGGTTTTTGTTTTTGTTGGAATATCTCCAGCCATACAGTCGATTGTTCAGAAGAGGAGTCTTCATGGGTGGGGGTTTGTTTGAGCCAATCTCAAATTTGAAAACAAAAAACTTTATGTTAGAAAAAGAAGAAAATTATTTCATTAGCTATCGCTGCTACTACTACCTATGAGATACAGCAGGAACGGCCTCACGCGTTGGACACCTTTTTGGGGGTTTGTCGAGACCAGTCACTATGGATCCTAACTTCGTTGTAGTAGCATCAGAATCTGTCGAGTTCCAAAATTATATACATATTAGAATAATAAGATATACAGATTTAGTCATATTGTAGAATATATAGCTCCTAAAATTTTATTCAAACCAAGTTAATCAAATGGCAAACAACATCTCTGGCTCAACCTATTCATGCAATTATCCCTAGAAATTGAAGTAGCATGGCCTATAGATATACTGTGGATACCTCGTTATTTTAACTCCAAAAACTGGCCAGCATTCACGCCTCGAGTCAGCTCATCGTCACCTATTAAACCTCCATTCAGTCCGTACTGCTACTACATTGCATTAAGTTAGTCGCGGATCCAGGGTTAGGGATCTCTGCGAACACTGATTCAGTTTCGAATCATTGGAAAGTTTTATTGCCGCGTTTAAATTTCGGGAAATCCTAAAGACTTTTATGATCTATATTGGCAATTTTATTTTTGGATAGGAGGGGGGGGAAGTTCTCATAGCGCAATTAAAAATAATTTTTTTTTTTTACCTTTAAAAACTATCTAATATTTAAGGATTCAAATATCTTGTAACGATGTAAATACATTGTTTGAAAGAAAATCTCCTAGCAATAAAATAAAAAATTAAATTAATTTAGCGTTTTGCTGGCCTTGGAGAAACTACATCCATATCATTAGAAGAATATTCCTCGTAAAGACGTAATCTAATACACTACTCATATATGAATCCACGTTTATTGGCAATGCACGAAAAGAACTGACTGTTTGTTGTTCCTCAATCCTACACTATTGCCAGATATTCCTTTGGACCATCCACAATACATTCTAACCGATAGGCTGCCTTAATTCGTTTAAGACTTTATGCAACATCCATGAGAAAAGCATTCCAAACCTCCACACAAAGAAGATCGAAGATTAATTTAACAGTAGGGCTCAAATAGGTATCGGGTGGTTTGTGCTTGGAAACCACCCTTTGCCTTTTGGGCGAAGCCTAAAAGGCAACGAGTCCACGGTTGTGCCTCCTGGGCGGACATGGAAACCAACCAATATTACAAAAAGACTTATTTTTGCAGATTCTTGAAATATTTTTACATTTTATTTAAGTAAGGTGTAAGACTGTCTAAAACCTCAAAAAAATGTGCATCATATTCTTCCACTTTTATATGAATGTATGATATCATCTGTTCCTATTCGTCGTTATCGAAACTACGGCGAGTTATGGTTTATGTCTTGCGTTTCTCTCGGCTACTCCCTCACCAAGAGTTGATCACCCGAGAAGATTTGATCAAATCTGAACAGATTCTTTGTCGAATCATACAATCACAGCATTTCCAGCAGGACATTTGTGCCCTCCAAAATGGAAAACTTTGTTTCAATAGAATTCAGCGTTTAACTCCGTTCTTAGTCGATGGAGTTATTCGAGTTGGAGGTCGACTGCCAAATGCATCTGTTGGCTTCGAATATGCGCATCCCATAATCCTTCCCAAAATCGATCCATTTGTACGCATGTTGGTGCGTTATTATCATTTAGAGAATCTTCACACAGGTCCCCATTTGTTGATGTCGTTGTTGAGACAAAATTATTGGATTCTCTCCGCTCGATTTGTGGTCCGAAAAGTTAAAAGGGAGTGTAATATTTGTTTTCGAGTCAAACCGAAATCGTCTTTTCTACTTATGGGAAATCTCCGGAAGTGTCGATTGACCCAAGTCAAGGGATTTTGGAAAACGGGATTGGATTATGCCGGTCCTTGGCAAATAAGTATGGGACGTTTTCAGAATTTAGCCGTCCAGAAGGCTTATATTTGTCTTTTTGCCTGTCTGCTACGAATACGATTCATTTAGAACTTGTGACTAGCTTGTCGACTGCGGCTTTTCTGGCCGCATTTAAAAGGTTTTTGTTTCATCGTGGTGCTTGTTCCACGATATACTCGGATTGTGGAACAAATTTTGTTGGTGCTAGGAGAGAATTAAATGAACTCTCCAGCTTACTCTCTTTCCGAGAATTCAGAGAATCGGTAGTGGAAGGGCTGAGTGATTATAAAATTGAATGGCAATTCATTCCTCCAAGCAGTCCTCATTTTTGAGGAATTTGGGAATCCAACATTAAAAGTGTCAAATCCCACCCTGTTGCGTGTCGTCGGAGCGCAGCGCCTGACGTATGAGGAGTTCAACACTTTGTTAATCGAGGTTGAGGCTTTGTTGAATTCCAGACCCTTGTGCCCTCTTTCGGAGGATCCATAAGAGCCTTTGGCATTGACTCCTGCACACTTTTTGACACTTACACCCTTGAAATCATTACCTGTAGACACAGTGTTAGAATTGCCCTCCAATCGTCTCTCTCGGTATCAGTTATTGGACAAATTGCTACAGTCCTTCTGGTCCAGATGGAGCAAGGAGTATTTGCATGAGCTCCAGGTACGAGCAAAATGGACCCAACCTTCATGTGCTTTACGCGGGGCGACGGTGGTTCTCCTCGATCAGATTCCTATGGACCCCCTATAATGGCCGCTAGGTATAGTTGAGGAGGTTTATCCAGGTCAAGATGGAGTCGTGAGAGTGGCTGTTGTTCGGACAAATAAAGGCAAGTTGAGGCGACCGAGTGTTAAGCTCTGCCTCTTGCCCAGTCAGTAAAGGAGTAGAGAAATTGTAAATATGTAAATAAATAATCGTTATTAAGGTTTCAGTGGAATCGTTTTATTTTTATTTTCGGGTGAACTATCCAATTGTTTGTTGAAGTCAGAAGTTTTAAACTTTAAAATTTGGTTTTTGTTTTTGTTGGAATATCTCCAGCCATACAGTCGATTGTTCAGAAGAGGAGTCTTCATGGGTGGGGGTTTGTTTGAGCCAATCTCAAATTTGAAAACAAAAAACTTTATGTTAGAAAAAGAAGAAAATTATTTCATTAGCTATCGCTGCTACTACTACCTATGAGATACAGCAGGAACGGCCTCACGCGTTGGACACCTTTTTGGGGGTTTGTCGAGACCAGTCACTATGGATCCTAACTTCGTTGTAGTAGCATCAGAATCTGTCGAGTTCCAAAATTATATACATATTAGAATAATAAGATATACAGATTTAGTCATATTGTAGAATATATAGCTCCTAAAATTTTATTCAAACCAAGTTAATCAAATGGCAAACAACATCTCTGGCTCAACCTATTCATGCAATTATCCCTAGAAATTGAAGTAGCATGGCCTATAGATATACTGTGGATACCTCGTTATTTTAACTCCAAAAACTGGCCAGCATTCACGCCTCGAGTCAGCTCATCGTCACCTATTAAACCTCCATTCAGTCCGTACTGCTACTACATTGCATTAAGTTAGTCGCGGATCCAGGGTTAGGGATCTCTGCGAACACTGATTCAGTTTCGAATCATTGGAAAGTTTTATTGCCGCGTTTAAATTTCGGGAAATCCTAAAGACTTTTATGATCTATATTGGCAATTTTATTTTTGGATAGGAGGGGGGAAGTTCTCATAGCGCAATTAAAAATAATTTTTTTTTTTACCTTTAAAAACTATCTAATATTTAAGGATTCAAATATCTTGTAACGATGTAAATACATTGTTTGAAAGAAAATCTCCTAGCAATAAAATAAAAAATTATATTAATTTAGCGTTTTGCTGGCCTTGGAGAAACTATATCCATATCATTAGAAGAATATTCCTCGTAAAGACGTAATCTAATACACTACTCATATATGAATCCACGTTTATTGGCAATGCACGAAAAGAACTGACTGTTTGTTGTTCCTCAATCCTACACTATTGCCAGATATTCCTTTGGACCATCCACAATACATTCTAACCGATAGGCTGCCTTAATTCGTTTAAGACTTTATGCAACATCCATGAGAAAAGCATTCCAAACCTCCACACAAAGAAGATCGAAGATTAATTTAACAGTAGGGCTCAAATAGGTATCGGGTGGTTTGTGCTTGGAAACCACCCTTTGCCTTTTGGGCGAAGCCTAAAAGGCAACGAGTCCACGGTTGTGCCTCCTGGGCGGACATGGAAACCAACCAATATTACAAAAAGACTTATTTTTGCAGATTCTTGAAATATTTTTACATTTTATTTAAGTAAGGTGTAAGACTGTCTAAAACCTCAAAAAAATGTGCATCATATTCTTCCACTTTTATATGAATGTATGATATCATCTGTTCCTATTCGTCGTTATCGAAACTACGGCGAGTTATGGTTTATGTCTTGCGTTTCTCTCGGCTACTCCCTCACCAAGAGTTGATCACCCGAGAAGATTTGATCAAATCTGAACAGATTCTTTGTCGAATCATACAATCACAGCATTTCCAGCAGGACATTTGTGCCCTCCAAAATGGAAAACTTTGTTTCAATAGAATTCAGCGTTTAACTCCGTTCTTAGTCGATGGAGTTATTCGAGTTGGAGGTCGACTGCCAAATGCATCTGTTGGCTTCGAATATGCGCATCCCATAATCCTTCCCAAAATCGATCCATTTGTACGCATGTTGGTGCGTTATTATCATTTAGAGAATCTTCACACAGGTCCCCATTTGTTGATGTCGTTGTTGAGACAAAATTATTGGATTCTCTCCGCTCGATTTGTGGTCCGAAAAGTTAAAAGGGAGTGTAATATTTGTTTTCGAGTCAAACCGAAATCGTCTTTTCTACTTATGGGAAATCTCCGGAAGTGTCGATTGACCCAAGTCAAGGGATTTTGGAAAACGGGATTGGATTATGCCGGTCCTTGGCAAATAAGTATGGGACGTTTTCAGAATTTAGCCGTCCAGAAGGCTTATATTTGTCTTTTTGCCTGTCTGCTACGAATACGATTCATTTAGAACTTGTGACTAGCTTGTCGACTGCGGCTTTTCTGGCCGCATTTAAAAGGTTTTTGTTTCATCGTGGTGCTTGTTCCACGATATACTCGGATTGTGGAACAAATTTTGTTGGTGCTAGGAGAGAATTAAATGAACTCTCCAGCTTACTCTCTTTCCGAGAATTCAGAGAATCGGTAGTGGAAGGGCTGAGTGATTATAAAATTGAATGGCAATTCATTCCTCCAAGCAGTCCTCATTTTTGAGGAATTTGGGAATCCAACATTAAAAGTGTCAAATCCCACCCTGTTGCGTGTCGTCGGAGCGCAGCGCCTGACGTATGAGGAGTTCAACACTTTGTTAATCGAGGTTGAGGCTTTGTTGAATTCCAGACCCTTGTGCCCTCTTTCGGAGGATCCATAAGAGCCTTTGGCATTGACTCCTGCACACTTTTTGACACTTACACCCTTGAAATCATTACCTGTAGACACAGTGTTAGAATTGCCCTCCAATCGTCTCTCTCGGTATCAGTTATTGGACAAATTGCTACAGTCCTTCTGGTCCAGATGGAGCAAGGAGTATTTGCATGAGCTCCAGGTACGAGCAAAATGGACCCAACCTTCATGTGCTTTACGCGGGGCGACGGTGGTTCTCCTCGATCAGATTCCTATGGACCCCCTATAATGGCCGCTAGGTATAGTTGAGGAGGTTTATCCAGGTCAAGATGGAGTCGTGAGAGTGGCTGTTGTTCGGACAAATAAAGGCAAGTTGAGGCGACCGAGTGTTAAGCTCTGCCTCTTGCCCAGTCAGTAAAGGAGTAGAGAAATTGTAAATATGTAAATAAATAATCGTTATTAAGGTTTCAGTGGAATCGTTTTATTTTTATTTTCGGGTGAACTATCCAATTGTTTGTTGAAGTCAGAAGTTTTAAACTTTAAAATTTGGTTTTTGTTTTTGTTGGAATATCTCCAGCCATACAGTCGATTGTTCAGAAGAGGAGTCTTCATGGGTGGGGGTTTGTTTGAGCCAATCTCAAATTTGAAAACAAAAAACTTTATGTTAGAAAAAGAAGAAAATTATTTCATTAGCTATCGCTGCTACTACTACCTATGAGATACAGCAGGAACGGCCTCACGCGTTGGACACCTTTTTGGGGGTTTGTCGAGACCAGTCACTATGGATCCTAACTTCGTTGTAGTAGCATCAGAATCTGTCGAGTTCCAAAATTATATACATATTAGAATAATAAGATATACAGATTTAGTCATATTGTAGAATATATAGCTCCTAAAATTTTATTCAAACCAAGTTAATCAAATGGCAAACAACATCTCTGGCTCAACCTATTCATGCAATTATCCCTAGAAATTGAAGTAGCATGGCCTATAGATATACTGTGGATACCTCGTTATTTTAACTCCAAAAACTGGCCAGCATTCACGCCTCGAGTCAGCTCATCGTCACCTATTAAACCTCCATTCAGTCCGTACTGCTACTACATTGCATTAAGTTAGTCGCGGATCCAGGGTTAGGGATCTCTGCGAACACTGATTCAGTTTCGAATCATTGGAAAGTTTTATTGCCGCGTTTAAATTTCGGGAAATCCTAAAGACTTTTATGATCTATATTGGCAATTTTATTTTTGGATAGGAGGGGGGGGAAGTTCTCATAGCGCAATTAAAAATAATTTTTTTTTTTTACCTTTAAAAACTATCTAATATTTAAGGATTCAAATATCTTGTAACGATGTAAATACATTGTTTGAAAGAAAATCTCCTAGCAATAAAATAAAAAATTAAATTAATTTAGCGTTTTGCTGGCCTTGGAGAAACTACATCCATATCATTAGAAGAATATTCCTCGTAAAGACGTAATCTAATACACTACTCATATATGAATCCACGTTTATTGGCAATGCACGAAAAGAACTGACTGTTTGTTGTTCCTCAATCCTACACTATTGCCAGATATTCCTTTGGACCATCCACAATACATTCTAACCGATAGGCTGCCTTAATTCGTTTAAGACTTTATGCAACATCCATGAGAAAAGCATTCCAAACCTCCACGCAAAGAAGATCAAAGATTAATTTAACAGTAGGGCTCAAAATGTATCGGGTGGTTTGTGCTCAGAAACCACCCTTTGCCTTTTGGGCGAAGCCTAAAAGGCAACGAGTCCACGGTTGTGCCTCCTGGGCGGACATGGAAACCAACCAATATTACAAAAAGACTTATTTTTGCAGATTCTTGAAATAGTTTTACATTTTATTTAAGTAAGGTGTAAGACTGTCTAAAACCTCAAAAAAATGTGCATCATATTCTTCCACTTTTATATGAATGTATGATATCATCTGCTCCTATTCGTCGTTATCGAAACTACGGCGAGTTATGGTTTATGTCTTGCGTTTCTCTCGGCTACTCCCTCACCAAGAGTTGATCACCCGAGAAGATTTGATCAAATCTGAACAGATTCTTTGTCGAATCATACAATCACAGCATTTCCAGCAGGACATTTGTGCCCTCCGAAATGGAAAACTTTGTTTCAATAGAATTCAGCGTTTAACTCCGTTCTTAGTCGATGGAGTTATTCGAGTTGGAGGTCGACTGCCAAATGCATCTGTTGGCTTCGAATATGCGCATCCCATAATCCTTCCCAAAATCGATCCATTTGTACGCATGTTGGTGCGTTATTATCATTTAGAGAATCTTCACACAGGTCCCCATTTGTTGATGTCGTTGTTGAGACAAAATTATTGGATTCTCTCCGCTCGATTTGTGGTCCGAAAAGTTAAAAGGGAGTGTAATATTTGTTTTCGAGTCAAACCGAAATCGTCTTTTCTACTTATGGGAAATCTCCGGAAGTGTCGATTGACCCAAGTCAAGGGATTTTGGAAAACGGGATTGGATTATGCCGGTCCTTGGCAAATAAGTATGGGACGTTTTCAGAATTTAGCCGTCCAGAAGGCTTATATTTGTCTTTTTGCCTGTCTGCTACGAATACGATTCATTTAGAACTTGTGACTAGCTTGTCGACTGCGGCTTTTCTGGCCGCATTTAAAAGGTTTTTGTTTCATCGTGGTGCTTGTTCCACGATATACTCGGATTGTGGAACAAATTTTGTTGGTGCTAGGAGAGAATTAAATGAACTCTCCAGCTTACTCTCTTTCCGAGAATTCAGAGAATCGGTAGTGGAAGGGCTGAGTGATTATAAAATTGAATGGCAATTCATTCCTCCAAGCAGTCCTCATTTTTGAGGAATTTGGGAATCCAACATTAAAAGTGTCAAATCCCACCCTGTTGCGTGTCGTCGGAGCGCAGCGCCTGACGTATGAGGAGTTCAACACTTTGTTAATCGAGGTTGAGGCTTTGTTGAATTCCAGACCCTTGTGCCCTCTTTCGGAGGATCCATAAGAGCCTTTGGCATTGACTCCTGCACACTTTTTGACACTTACACCCTTGAAATCATTACCTGTAGACACAGTGTTAGAATTGCCCTCCAATCGTCTCTCTCGGTATCAGTTATTGGACAAATTGCTCCAGTCCTTCTGGTCCAGATGGAGCAAGGAGTATTTGCATGAGCTCCAGGTACGAGCAAAATGGACCCAACCTTCATGTGCCTTACGCGGGGGGACGGTGGTTCTCCTCGATCAGATTCCTATGGACCCCCTACAATGGCCGCTAGGTATAGTTGAGGAGGTTTATCCAGGTCAAGATGGAGTCGTGAGAGTGGCTGTTGTTCGGACAAATAAAGGCAAGTTGAGGCGACCGAGTGTTAAGCTCTGCCTCTTGCCCAGTCAGTAAAGGGTAGAGAAATTGTAAATATGTAAATAAATAATCGTTATTTTGGTTTCAGTGGAATCGTTTTATTTTTATTTTCGGGTGAACTATCCAATTGTTTGTTGAAGTCAGAAGTTTTAAACATTTGGTTTTTGTTTTTGTTGGAATATCTCCAGCCATACAGTCGATTGTTCAGAAGAGGAGTCTTCATGGGTGGGGGTTTGTTTGAGCCAATCTCAAATTTGAAAACAAAAAACTTTATGTTAGAAAAAGAAGAAAATTATTTCATTAGCTATCGCTGCTACTACTACCTATGAGATACAGCAGGAACGGCCTCACGCGTTGGACACCTTTTTGGGGGTTTGTCGAGACCAGTCACTATGGATCCTAACTTCGTTGTAGTAGCATCAGAATCTGTCGAGTTCCAAAATTATATACATATTATAATAATAAGATATACAGATTTAGTCATATTGTAGAATATATAGCTCGTAAAATTCTATTCAAACCAAGTTAATCAAATGGCAAACAACATCTCTGGCTCAACCTATTCATGCAATTATCCCTAGAAATTGAAGTAGCATGGCCTATAGATATACTGTGGATACCTCGTTATTTTAACTCCAAAAACTGGCCAGCATTCACGCCTCGAGTCAGCTCATCGTCACCTATTAAACCTCCATTCAGTCCGTACTGCTACTACATTGCATTAAGTTAGTCGCGGAGCCAGGGTTAGGGATCTCTGCGAACACTGATTCAGTTTCGAATCATTGGAAAGTTTTATTGCCGCGTTTAAATTTCGGGAAATCCTAAAGACTTTTATGATCTATATTGGCAATTTTATTTTTGGATAGGAGGGGGGGAAGTTCTCATAGCGCAATTAAAAATAATTTTTTTTTTTACCTTTAAAAACTATCTAATATTTAAGGATTCAAATATCTTGTAACGATGTAAATACATTGTTTGAAAGAAAATCTCCTAGCAATAAAATAAAAAATTATATTAATTTAGCGTTTTGCTGGCCTTGGAGAAACTACATCCATATCATTAGAAGAATATTCCTCGTAAAGACGTAATCTAATACACTACTCATATATGAATCCACGTTCATTGGCAATGCACGAAAAGAACTAACTGTTGTTCCTCAATCCTACACTATTGCCAGATATTCCTTTGGACCATCCACAATACATTCTAGCCGATAGGCTGCCTTAATTCGTTTAAGACTTTATGCAACATCCATGAGAAAAGCATTCCAAACCTCCACACAAAGAAGATCGAAGATTAATTTAACAGTAGGGCTCAAATAGGTATCGGGTGGTTTGTGCTTGGAAACCACCCTTTGCCTTTTGGGCGAAGCCTAAAAGGCAACGAGTCCACGGTTGTGCCTCCTGGGCGGACATGGAAACCAACCAATATTACAAAAAGACTTATTTTTGCAGATTCTTGAAATAGTTTTACATTTTATTTAAGTAAGGTGTAAGACTGTCTAAAACCTCAAAAAAATGTGCATCATATTCTTCCAATTTTATATGAATGTATGATATCATCTGTTCCTATTCGTCGTTATCGAAACTACGGCGAGTTATGGTTTATGTCTTGCGTTTCTCTCGGCTACTCCCTCACCAAGAGTTGATCACCCGAGAAGATTTGATCAAATCTGAACAGATTCTTTGTCGAATCATACAATCACAGCATTTCCAGCAGGACATTTGTGCCCTCCGAAATGGAAAACTTTGTTTCAATAGAATTCAGCGTTTAACTCCGTTCTTAGTCGATGGAGTTATTCGAGTTGGAGGTCGACTGCCAAATGCATCTGTTGGCTTCGAATATGCGCATCCCATAATCCTTCCCAAAATCGATCCATTTGTACGCATGTTGGTGCGTTATTATCATTTAGAGAATCTTCACACAGGTCCCCATTTGTTGATGTCGTTGTTGAGACAAAATTATTGGATTCTCTCCGCTCGATTTGTGGTCCGAAAAGTTAAAAGGGAGTGTAATATTTGTTTTCGAGTCAAACCGAAATCGTCTTTTCTACTTATGGGAAATCTCCGGAAGTGTCGATTGACCCAAGTAAAGGGATTTTGGAAAACGGGATTGGATTATGCCGGTCCTTGGCAAATAAGTATGGGACGTTTTCAGAATTTAGCCGTCCAGAAGGCTTATATTTGTCTTTTTGTCTGTTTGCTACGAATGCGATTCATTTAGAACTTGTGACTAGCTTGTCGACTGCGGCTTTTCTGGCCGCATTTAAAAGGTTTTTGTTTCATCGTGGTGCTTGTTCCACGATATACTCGGATTGTGGAACAAATTTTGTTGGTGCTAAGAGAGAATTAAATGAACTCTCCAGCTTACTCTCTTTCCGAGAATTCAGAGAATCGGTAGTGGAAGGGCTGAGTGATTATAAAATTGAATGGCAATTCATTCCTCCAAGCAGTCCTCATTTTTGAGGAATTTGGGAATCCAACATTAAAAGTGTCAAATCCCACCCTGTTGCGTGTCGTCGGAGCGCAGCGCCTGACGTATGAGGAGTTCAACACTTTGTTAATCGAGGTTGAGGCTTTGTTGAATTCCAGACCCTTGTGCCCTCTTTCGGAGGATCCATCAGAGCCTTTGGCGTTGACTCCTGCACACTTTTTGACACTTACACCCTTGAAATCATTACATGTAGACACAGTGTTAGAATTGCCCTCCAATCGTCTCTCTCGGTATCAGTTATTGGACAAATTTCTACAGTCCTTCTGGTCCAGATGGAGCAAGGAGTATTTGCATGAGTTCCAGGTACGAGCAAAATGGACCCAACCTTCATGTGCCTTACGCGGGGGGACGGTGGTTCTCCTCGATCAGATTCCTATGGACCCCCTACAATGGCCGCTAGGTATAGTTGAGGAGGTTTATCCCGGTCAAGATGGAGTCGTGAGAGTGGCTGTTGTTCGGACAAATAAAGGCAAGTTGAGGCGACCGAGTGTTAAGCTTTGCCTCTTGCCCAGTCAGTAAAGGAGTAGAAAAATTGTAAATATGTAAATAAATAATCGTTATTTTGGTTTCAGTGGAATCGTTTTATTTTTCTTTTCGGGTGAACTTCCAATTGTTTGTTGAAGTCAGAAGTTTTAAACATTTGGTTTTTGTTTTTGTTGGAATATCTCCAGCCATACAGTCGATTGTTCAGAAGAGGAGTCTTCATGGGTGGGGGTTTGTTTGAGCCAATCTCAAATTTGAAAACAAAAAACTTTATGTTAGAAAAAGAAGAAAATTATTTCATTAGCTATCGCTGCTACTACTACCTATGAGATACAGCAGGAACGGCCTCACGCGTTGGACACCTTTTTGGGGGTTTGTCGAGACCAGTCACTATGGATCCTAACTTCGTTGTAGTAGCATCAGAATCTGTCGAGTTCCAAAATTATATACATATTATAATAATAAGATATACAGATTTAGTCATATTGTAGAATATATAGCTCGTAAAATTCTATTCAAACCAAGTTAATCAAATGGCAAACAACATCTCTGGCTCAACCTATTCATGCAATTATCCCTAGAAATTGAAGTAGCATGGCCTATAGATATACTGTGGATACCTCGTTATTTTAACTCCAAAAACTGGCCAGCATTCACGCCTCGAGTCAGCTCATCGTCACCTATTAAACCTCCATTCAGTCCGTACTGCTACTACATTGCATTAAGTTAGTCGCGGAGCCAGGGTTAGGGATCTCTGCGAACACTGATTCAGTTTCGAATCATTGGAAAGTTTTATTGCCGCGTTTAAATTTCGGGAAATCCTAAAGACTTTTATGATCTATATTGGCAATTTTATTTTTGGATAGGATGGGGGGGGAAGTTCTCATAGCGCAATTAAAAATAATTTTTTTTTTTTACCTTTAAAAACTATCTAATATTTAAGGATTCAAATATCTTGTAACGATGTAAATACATTGTTTGAAAGAAAATCTCCTAGCAATAAAATAAAAAATTAAATTAATTTAGCGTTTTGCTGGCCTTGGAGAAACTACATCCATATCATTAGAAGAATATTCCTCGTAAAGACGTAATCTAATACACTACTCATATATGAATCCACGTTTATCGGCAATGCACGAAAAGAACTGACTGTTGTTCCTCAATCCTACACTATTGCCAGATATTCCTTTGGACCATCCACAATACATTCTAACCGATAGGCTGCCTTAATTCGTTTAAGACTTTATGCAACATCCATGAGAAAAGCATTCCAAACCTCCACACAAAGAAGATCGAAGATTAATTTAACAGTAGGGCTCAAATAGGTATCGGGTGGTTTGTGCTTGGAAACCACCCTTTGCCTTTTGGGCGAAGCCTAAAAGGCAACGAGTCCACGGTTGTGCCTCCTGGGCGGACATGGAAACCAACCAATATTACAAAAAGACTTATTTTTGCAGATTCTTGAAATAGTTTTACATTTTATTTAAGTAAGGTGTAAGACTGTCTAAAACCTCAAAAAAATGTGCATCATATTCTTCCACTTTTATATGAATGTATGATATCATCTGTTCCTATTCGTCGTTATCGAAACTACGGCGAGTTATGGTTTATGTCTTGCGTTTCTCTCGGCTACTCCCTCACCAAGAGTTGATCACCCGAGAAGATTTGATCAAATCTGAACAGATTCTTTGTCGAATCATACAATCACAGCATTTCCAGCAGGACATTTGTGCCCTCCGAAATGGAAAACTTTGTTTCAATAGAATTCAGCGTTTAACTCCGTTCTTAGTCGATGGAGTTATTCGAGTTGGAGGTCGACTGCCAAATGCATCTGTTGGCTTCGAATATGCGCATCCCATAATCCTTCCCAAAATCGATCCATTTGTACGCATGTTGGTGCGTTATTATCATTTAGAGAATCTTCACACAGGTCCCCATTTGTTGATGTCGTTGTTGAGACAAAATTATTGGATTCTCTCCGCTCGATTTGTGGTCCGAAAAGTTAAAAGGGAGTGTAATATTTGTTTTCGAGTCAAACCGAAATCGTCTTTTCTACTTATGGGAAATCTCCGGAAGTGTCGATTGACCCAAGTCAAGGGATTTTGGAAAACGGGATTGGATTATGCCGGTCCTTGGCAAATAAGTATGGGACGTTTTCAGAATTTAGCCGTCCAGAAGGCTTATATTTGTCTTTTTGTCTGTTTGCTACGAATGCGATTCATTTAGAACTTGTGACTAGCTTGTCGACTGCGGCTTTTCTGGCCGCATTTAAAAGGTTTTTGTTTCATCGTGGTGCTTGTTCCACGATATACTCGGATTGTGGAACAAATTTTGTTGGTGCTAAGAGAGAATTAAATGAACTCTCCAGCTTACTCTCTTTCCGAGAATTCAGAGAATCGGTAGTGGAAGGGCTGAGTGATTATAAAATTGAATGGCAATTCATTCCTCCAAGCAGTCCTCATTTTTGAGGAATTTGGGAATCCAACATTAAAAGTGTCAAATCCCACCCTGTTGCGTGTCGTCGGAGCGCAGCGCCTGACGTATGAGGAGTTCAACACTTTGTTAATCGAGGTTGAGGCTTTGTTGAATTCCAGACCCTTGTGCCCTCTTTCGGAGGATCCATAAGAGCCTTTGGCATTGACTCCTGCACACTTTTTGACACTTACACCCTTGAAATCATTACCTGTAGACACAGTGTTAGAATTGCCCTCCAATCGTCTCTCTCGGTATCAGTTATTGGACAAATTGCTCCAGTCCTTCTGGTCCAGATGGAGCAAGGAGTATTTGCATGAGCTCCAGGTACGAGCAAAATGGACCCAACCTTCATGTGCCTTACGCGGGGGGACGGTGGTTCTCCTCGATCAGATTCCTATGGACCCCCTACAATGGCCGCTAGGTATAGTTGAGGAGGTTTATCCAGGTCAAGATGGAGTCGTGAGAGTGGCTGTTGTTCGGACAAATAAAGGCAAGTTGAGGCGACCGAGTGTTAAGCTCTGCCTCTTGCCCAGTCAGTAAAGGAGTAGAGAAATTGTAAATATGTAAATAAATAATCGTTATTTTGGTTTCAGTGGAATCGTTTTATTTTTATTTTCGGGTGAACTATCCAATTGTTTGTTGAAGTCAGAAGTTTTAAACATTTGGTTTTTGTTTTTGTTCGAATATCTCCAGCCATACAGTCGATTGTTCAGAAGAGGAGTCTTCATGGGTGGGGTTTTGTTTGAGCCAATCTCAAATTTGAAAACAAAAAACTTTATGTTAGAAAAAGAAGAAAATTATTTCATTAGCTATCGCTGCTACTACTACCTATGAGATACAGCAGGAACGGCCTCACGCGTTGGACACCTTTTTGGGGGTTTGTCGAGACCAGTCACTATGGATCCTAACTTCGTTGTAGTAGCATCAGAATCTGTCGAGTTCCAAAATTATATACATATTATAATAATAAGATATACAGATTTAGTCATATTGTAGAATATATAGCTCGTAAAATTCTATTCAAACCAAGTTAATCAAATGGCAAACAACATCTCTGGCTCAACCTATTCATGCAATTATCCCTAGAAATTGAAGTAGCATGGCCTATAGATATACTGTGGATACCTCGTTATTTTACTCCAAAAACTGGCCAGCATTCACGCCTCGAGTCAGCTCATCGTCACCTATTAAACCTCCATTCAGTCCGTACTGCTACTACATTGCATTAAGTTAGTCGCGGAGCCAGGGTTAGGGATCTCTGCGAACACTGATTCAGTTTCGAATCATTGGAAAGTTTTATTGCCGCGTTTAAATTTCGGGAAATCCTAAAGACTTTTATGATCTATATTGGCAATTTTATTTTTGGATAGGAGGGGGGGGAAGTTCTCATAGCGCAATTAAAAATAATTTTTTTTTTTTACCTTTAAAAACTATCTAATATTTAAGGATTCAAATATCTTGTAACGATGTAAATACATTGTTTGAAAGAAAATCTCCTAGCAATAAAATAAAAAATTAAATTAATTTAGCGTTTTGCTGGCCTTGGAGAAACTACATCCATATCATTAGAAGAATATTCCTCGTAAAGACGTAATCTAATACACTACTCATATATGAATCCACGTTTATTGGCAATGCACGAAAAGAACTGACTGTTTGTTGTTCCTCAATCCTACACTATTGCCAGATATTCCTTTGGACCATCCACAATACATTCTAACCGATAGGCTGCCTTAATTCGTTTAAGACTTTATGCAACATCCATGAGAAAAGCATTCCAAACCTCCACACAAAGAAGATCGAAGATTAATTTAACAGTAGGGCTCAAATAGGTATCGGGTGGTTTGTGCTTGGAAACCACCCTTTGCCTTTTGGGCGAAGCCTAAAAGGCAACGAGTCCACGGTTGTGCCTCCTGGGCGGACATGGAAACCAACCAATATTACAAAAAGACTTATTTTTGCAGATTCTTGAAATAGTTTTACATTTTATTTAAGTAAGGTGTAAGACTGTCTAAAACCTCAAAAAAATGTGCATCATATTCTTCCACTTTTATATGAATGTATGATATCATCTGTTCCTATTCGTCGTTATCGAAACTACGGCGAGTTATGGTTTATGTCTTGCGTTTCTCTCGGCTACTCCCTCACCAAGAGTTGATCACCCGAGAAGATTTGATCAAATCTGAACAGATTCTTTGTCGAATCATACAATCACAGCATTTCCAGCAGGACATTTGTGCCCTCCGAAATGGAAAACTTTGTTTCAATAGAATTCAGCGTTTAACTCCGTTCTTAGTCGATGGAGTTATTCGAGTTGGAGGTCGACTGCCAAATGCATCTGTTGGCTTCGAATATGCGCATCCCATAATCCTTCCCAAAATCGATCCATTTGTACGCATGTTGGTGCGTTATTATCATTTAGAGAATCTTCACACAGGTCCCCATTTGTTGATGTCGTTGTTGAGACAAAATTATTGGATTCTCTCCGCTCGATTTGTGGTCCGAAAAGTTAAAAGGGAGTGTAATATTTGTTTTCGAGTCAAACCGAAATCGTCTTTTCTACTTATGGGAAATCTCCGGAAGTGTCGATTGACCCAAGTCAAGGGATTTTGGAAAACGGGATTGGATTATGCCGGTCCTTGGCAAATAAGTATGGGACGTTTTCAGAATTTAGCCGTCCAGAAGGCTTATATTTGTCTTTTTGTCTGTTTGCTACGAATGCGATTCATTTAGAACTTGTGACTAGCTTGTCGACTGCGGCTTTTCTGGCCGCATTTAAAAGGTTTTTGTTTCATCGTGGTGCTTGTTCCACGATATACTCGGATTGTGGAACAAATTTTGTTGGTGCTAAGAGAGAATTAAATGAACTCTCCAGCTTACTCTCTTTCCGAGAATTCAGAGAATCGGTAGTGGAAGGGCTGAGTGATTATAAAATTGAATGGCAATTCATTCCTCCAAGCAGTCCTCATTTTTGAGGAATTTGGGAATCCAACATTAAAAGTGTCAAATCCCACCCTGTTGCGTGTCGTCGGAGCGCAGCGCCTGACGTATGAGGAGTTCAACACTTTGTTAATCGAGGTTGAGGCTTTGTTGAATTCCAGACCCTTGTGCCCTCTTTCGGAGGATCCATAAGAGCCTTTGGCATTGACTCCTGCACACTTTTTGACACTTACACCCTTGAAATCATTACCTGTAGACACAGTGTTAGAATTGCCCTCCAATCGTCTCTCTCGGTATCAGTTATTGGACAAATTGCTCCAGTCCTTCTGGTCCAGATGGAGCAAGGAGTATTTGCATGAGCTCCAGGTACGAGCAAAATGGACCCAACCTTCATGTGCCTTACGCGGGGGGACGGTGGTTCTCCTCGATCAGATTCCTATGGACCCCCTACAATGGCCGCTAGGTATAGTTGAGGAGGTTTATCCAGGTCAAGATGGAGTCGTGAGAGTGGCTGTTGTTCGGACAAATAAAGGCAAGTTGAGGCGACCGAGTGTTAAGCTCTGCCTCTTGCCCAGTCAGTAAAGGAGTAGAGAAATTGTAAATATGTAAATAAATAATCGTTATTTTGGTTTCAGTGGAATCGTTTTATTTTTATTTTCGGGTGAACTATCCAATTGTTTGTTGAAGTCAGAAGTTTTAAACATTTGGTTTTTGTTTTTGTTCGAATATCTCCAGCCATACAGTCGATTGTTCAGAAGAGGAGTCTTCATGGGTGGGGTTTTGTTTGAGCCAATCTCAAATTTGAAAACAAAAAACTTTATGTTAGAAAAAGAAGAAAATTATTTCATTAGCTATCGCTGCTACTACTACCTATGAGATACAGCAGGAACGGCCTCACGCGTTGGACACCTTTTTGGGGGTTTGTCGAGACCAGTCACTATGGATCCTAACTTCGTTGTAGTAGCATCAGAATCTGTCGAGTTCCAAAATTATATACATATTATAATAATAAGATATACAGATTTAGTCATATTGTAGAATATATAGCTCGTAAAATTCTATTCAAACCAAGTTAATCAAATGGCAAACAACATCTCTGGCTCAACCTATTCATGCAATTATCCCTAGAAATTGAAGTAGCATGGCCTATAGATATACTGTGGATACCTCGTTATTTTAACTCCAAAAACTGGCCAGCATTCACGCCTCGAGTCAGCTCATCGTCACCTATTAAACCTCCATTCAGTCCGTACTGCTACTACATTGCATTAAGTTAGTCGCGGAGCCAGGGTTAGGGATCTCTGCGAACACTGATTCAGTTTCGAATCATTGGAAAGTTTTATTGCCGCGTTTAAATTTCGGGAAATCCTAAAGACTTTTATGATCTATATTGGCAATTTTATTTTTGGATAGGAGGGGGGGGAAGTTCTCATAGCGCAATTAAAAATAATTTTTTTTTTTTACCTTTAAAAACTATCTAATATTTAAGGATTCAAATATCTTGTAACGATGTAAATACATTGTTTGAAAGAAAATCTCCTAGCAATAAAATAAAAAATTAAATTAATTTAGCGTTTTGCTGGCCTTGGAGAAACTACATCCATATCATTAGAAGAATATTCCTCGTAAAGACGTAATCTAATACACTACTCATATATGAATCCACGTTTATTGGCAATGCACGAAAAGAACTGACTGTTTGTTGTTCCTCAATCCTACACTATTGCCAGATATTCCTTTGGACCATCCACAATACATTCTAACCGATAGGCTGCCTTAATTCGTTTAAGACTTTATGCAACATCCATGAGAAAAGCATTCCAAACCTCCACACAAAGAAGATCGAAGATTAATTTAACAGTAGGGCTCAAATAGGTATCGGGTGGTTTGTGCTTGGAAACCACCCTTTGCCTTTTGGGCGAAGCCTAAAAGGCAACGAGTCCACGGTTGTGCCTCCTGGGCGGACATGGAAACCAACCAATATTACAAAAAGACTTATTTTTGCAGATTCTTGAAATAGTTTTACATTTTATTTAAGTAAGGTGTAAGACTGTCTAAAACCTCAAAAAAATGTGCATCATATTCTTCCACTTTTATATGAATGTATGATATCATCTGTTCCTATTCGTCGTTATCGAAACTACGGCGAGTTATGGTTTATGTCTTGCGTTTCTCTCGGCTACTCCCTCACCAAGAGTTGATCACCCGAGAAGATTTGATCAAATCTGAACAGATTCTTTGTCGAATCATACAATCACAGCATTTCCAGCAGGACATTTGTGCCCTCCGAAATGGAAAACTTTGTTTCAATAGAATTCAGCGTTTAACTCCGTTCTTAGTCGATGGAGTTATTCGAGTTGGAGGTCGACTGCCAAATGCATCTGTTGGCTTCGAATATGCGCATCCCATAATCCTTCCCAAAATCGATCCATTTGTACGCATGTTGGTGCGTTATTATCATTTAGAGAATCTTCACACAGGTCCCCATTTGTTGATGTCGTTGTTGAGACAAAATTATTGGATTCTCTCCGCTCGATTTGTGGTCCGAAAAGTTAAAAGGGAGTGTAATATTTGTTTTCGAGTCAAACCGAAATCGTCTTTTCTACTTATGGGAAATCTCCGGAAGTGTCGATTGACCCAAGTCAAGGGATTTTGGAAAACGGGATTGGATTATGCCGGTCCTTGGCAAATAAGTATGGGACGTTTTCAGAATTTAGCCGTCCAGAAGGCTTATATTTGTCTTTTTGTCTGTTTGCTACGAATGCGATTCATTTAGAACTTGTGACTAGCTTGTCGACTGCGGCTTTTCTGGCTTCATTTAAAAGGTTTTTGTTTCATCGTGGTGCTTGTTCCACGATATACTCGGATTGTGGAACAAATTTTGTTGGTGCTAAGAGAGAATTAAATGAACTCTCCAGCTTACTCTCTTTCCGAGAATTCAGAGAATCGGTAGTGGAAGGGCTGAGTGATTATAAAATTGAATGGCAATTCATTCCTCCAAGCAGTCCTCATTTTTGAGGAATTTGGGAATCCAACATTAAAAGTGTCAAATCCCACCCTGTTGCGTGTCGTCGGAGCGCAGCGCCTGACGTATGAGGAGTTCAACACTTTGTTAATCGAGGTTGAGGCTTTGTTGAATTCCAGACCCTTGTGCCCTCTTTCGGAGGATCCATAAGAGCCTTTGGCATTGACTCCTGCACACTTTTTGACACTTACACCCTTGAAATCATTACCTGTAGACACAGTGTTAGAATTGCCCTCCAATCGTCTCTCTCGGTATCAGTTATTGGACAAATTGCTCCAGTCCTTCTGGTCCAGATGGAGCAAGGAGTATTTGCATGAGCTCCAGGTACGAGCAAAATGGACCCAACCTTCATGTGCCTTACGCGGGGGGACGGTGGTTCTCCTCGATCAGATTCCTATGGACCCCCTACAATGGCCGCTAGGTATAGTTGAGGAGGTTTATCCAGGTCAAGATGGAGTCGTGAGAGTGGCTGTTGTTCGGACAAATAAAGGCAAGTTGAGGCGACCGAGTGTTAAGCTCTGCCTCTTGCCCAGTCAGTAAAGGAGTAGAGAAATTGTAAATATGTAAATAAATAATCGTTATTTTGGTTTCAGTGGAATCGTTTTATTTTTATTTTCGGGTGAACTATCCAATTGTTTGTTGAAGTCAGAAGTTTTAAACATTTGGTTTTTGTTTTTGTTCGAATATCTCCAGCCATACAGTCGATTGTTCAGAAGAGGAGTCTTCATGGGTGGGGTTTTGTTTGAGCCAATCTCAAATTTGAAAACAAAAAACTTTATGTTAGAAAAAGAAGAAAATTATTTCATTAGCTATCGCTGCTACTACTACCTATGAGATACAGCAGGAACGGCCTCACGCGTTGGACACCTTTTTGGGGGTTTGTCGAGACCAGTCACTATGGATCCTAACTTCGTTGTAGTAGCATCAGAATCTGTCGAGTTCCAAAATTATATACATATTATAATAATAAGATATACAGATTTAGTCATATTGTAGAATATATAGCTCGTAAAATTCTATTCAAACCAAGTTAATCAAATGGCAAACAACATCTCTGGCTCAACCTATTCATGCAATTATCCCTAGAAATTGAAGTAGCATGGCCTATAGATATACTGTGGATACCTCGTTATTTTAACTCCAAAAACTGGCCAGCATTCACGCCTCGAGTCAGCTCATCGTCACCTATTAAACCTCCATTCAGTCCGTACTGCTACTACATTGCATTAAGTTAGTCGCGGAGCCAGGGTTAGGGATCTCTGCGAACACTGATTCAGTTTCGAATCATTGGAAAGTTTTATTGCCGCGTTTAAATTTCGGGAAATCCTAAAGACTTTTATGATCTATATTGGCAATTTTATTTTTGGATAGGAGGGGGGGGGAAGTTCTCATAGCGCAATTAAAAATAATTTTTTTTTTTACCTTTAAAAACTATCTAATAATTAAGGATTCAAATATCTTGTAACGATGTAAATACATTGTTTGAAAGAAAATCTCCTAGCAATAAAATAAAAAATTAAATTAATTTAGCGTTTTGCTGGCCTTGGAGAAACTACATCCATATCATTAGAAGAATATTCCTCGTAAAGACGTAATCTAATACACTACTCATATATGAATCCACGTTTATTGGCAATGCACGAAAAGAACTGACTGTTTGTTGTTCCTCAATCCTACACTATTGCCAGATATTCCTTTGGACCATCCACAATACATTCTAACCGATAGGCTGCCTTAATTCGTTTAAGACTTTATGCAACATCCATGAGAAAAGCATTCCAAACCTCCACACAAAGAAGATCGAAGATTAATTTAACAGTAGGGCTCAAATAGGTATCGGGTGGTTTGTGCTTGGAAACCACCCTTTGCCTTTTGGGCGAAGCCTAAAAGGCAACGAGTCCACGGTTGTGCCTCCTGGGCGGACATGGAAACCAACCAATATTACAAAAAGACTTATTTTTGCAGATTCTTGAAATAGTTTTACATTTTATTTAAGTAAGGTGTAAGACTGTCTAAAACCTCAAAAAAATGTGCATCATATTCTTCCACTTTTATATGAATGTATGATATCATCTGCTCCTATTCGTCGTTATCGAAACTACGGCGAGTTATGGTTTATGTCTTGCGTTTCTCTCGGCTACTCCCTCACCAAGAGTTGATCACCCGAGAAGATTTGATCAAATCTGAACAGATTCTTTGTCGAATCATACAATCACAGCATTTCCAGCAGGACATTTGTGCCCTCCGAAATGGAAAACTTTGTTTCAATAGAATTCAGCGTTTAACTCCGTTCTTAGTCGATGGAGTTATTCGAGTTGGAGGTCGACTGCCAAATGCATCTGTTGGCTTCGAATATGCGCATCCCATAATCCTTCCCAAAATCGATCCATTTGTACGCATGTTGGTGCGTTATTATCATTTAGAGAATCTTCACACAGGTCCCCATTTGTTGATGTCGTTGTTGAGACAAAATTATTGGATTCTCTCCGCTCGATTTGTGGTCCGAAAAGTTAAAAGGGAGTGTAATATTTGTTTTCGAGTCAAACCGAAATCGTCTTTTCTACTTATGGGAAATCTCCGGAAGTGTCGATTGACCCAAGTCAAGGGATTTTGGAAAACGGGATTGGATTATGCCGGTCCTTGGCAAATAAGTATGGGACGTTTTCAGAATTTAGCCGTCCAGAAGGCTTATATTTGTCTTTTTGTCTGTTTGCTACGAATGCGATTCATTTAGAACTTGTGACTAGCTTGTCGACTGCGGCTTTTCTGGCCGCATTTAAAAGGTTTTTGTTTCATCGTGGTGCTTGTTCCACGATATACTCGGATTGTGGAACAAATTTTGTTGGTGCTAAGAGAGAATTAAATGAACTCTCCAGCTTACTCTCTTTCCGAGAATTCAGAGAATCGGTAGTGGAAGGGCTGAGTGATTATAAAATTGAATGGCAATTCATTCCTCCAAGCAGTCCTCATTTTTGAGGAATTTGGGAATCCAACATTAAAAGTGTCAAATCCCACCCTGTTGCGTGTCGTCGGAGCGCAGCGCCTGACGTATGAGGAGTTCAACACTTTGTTAATCGAGGTTGAGGCTTTGTTGAATTCCAGACCCTTGTGCCCTCTTTCGGAGGATCCATAAGAGCCTTTGGCATTGACTCCTGCACACTTTTTGACACTTACACCCTTGAAATCATTACCTGTAGACACAGTGTTAGAATTGCCCTCCAATCGTCTCTCTCGGTATCAGTTATTGGACAAATTGCTCCAGTCCTTCTGGTCCAGATGGAGCAAGGAGTATTTGCATGAGCTCCAGGTACGAGCAAAATGGACCCAACCTTCATGTGCCTTACGCGGGGGGACGGTGGTTCTCCTCGATCAGATTCCTATGGACCCCCTACAATGGCCGCTAGGTATAGTTGAGGAGGTTTATCCAGGTCAAGATGGAGTCGTGAGAGTGGCTGTTGTTCGGACAAATAAAGGCAAGTTGAGGCGACCGAGTGTTAAGCTCTGCCTCTTGCCCAGTCAGTAAAGGAGTAGAGAAATTGTAAATATGTAAATAAATAATCGTTATTTTGGTTTCAGTGGAATCGTTTTATTTTTATTTTCGGGTGAACTATCCAATTGTTTGTTGAAGTCAGAAGTTTTAAACATTTGGTTTTTGTTTTTGTTCGAATATCTCCAGCCATACAGTCGATTGTTCAGAAGAGGAGTCTTCATGGGTGGGGTTTTGTTTGAGCCAATCTCAAATTTGAAAACAAAAAACTTTATGTTAGAAAAAGAAGAAAATTATTTCATTAGCTATCGCTGCTACTACTACCTATGAGATACAGCAGGAACGGCCTCACGCGTTGGACACCTTTTTGGGGGTTTGTCGAGACCAGTCACTATGGATCCTAACTTCGTTGTAGTAGCATCAGAATCTGTCGAGTTCCAAAATTATATACATATTATAATAATAAGATATACAGATTTAGTCATATTGTAGAATATATAGCTCGTAAAATTCTATTCAAACCAAGTTAATCAAATGGCAAACAACATCTCTGGCTCAACCTATTCATGCAATTATCCCTAGAAATTGAAGTAGCATGGCCTATAGATATACTGTGGATACCTCGTTATTTTAACTCCAAAAACTGGCCAGCATTCACGCCTCGAGTCAGCTCATCGTCACCTATTAAACCTCCATTCAGTCCGTACTGCTACTACATTGCATTAAGTTAGTCGCGGAGCCAGGGTTAGGGATCTCTGCGAACACTGATTCAGTTTCGAATCATTGGAAAGTTTTATTGCCGCGTTTAAATTTCGGGAAATCCTAAAGACTTTTATGATCTATATTGGCAATTTTATTTTTGGATAGGAGGGGGGGGGAAGTTCTCATAGCGCAATTAAAAATAATTTTTTTTTTTACCTTTAAAAACTATCTAATAATTAAGGATTCAAATATCTTGTAACGATGTAAATACATTGTTTGAAAGAAAATCTCCTAGCAATAAAATAAAAAATTAAATTAATTTAGCGTTTTGCTGGCCTTGGAGAAACTACATCCATATCATTAGAAGAATATTCCTCGTAAAGACGTAATCTAATACACTACTCATATATGAATCCACGTTTATTGGCAATGCACGAAAAGAACTGACTGTTTGTTGTTCCTCAATCCTACACTATTGCCAGATATTCCTTTGGACCATCCACAATACATTCTAACCGATAGGCTGCCTTAATTCGTTTAAGACTTTATGCAACATCCATGAGAAAAGCATTCCAAACCTCCACACAAAGAAGATCGAAGATTAATTTAACAGTAGGGCTCAAATAGGTATCGGGTGGTTTGTGCTTGGAAACCACCCTTTGCCTTTTGGGCGAAGCCTAAAAGGCAACGAGTCCACGGTTGTGCCTCCTGGGCGGACATGGAAACCAACCAATATTACAAAAAGACTTATTTTTGCAGATTCTTGAAATATTTTTACATTTTATTTAAGTAAGGTGTAAGACTGTCTAAAACCTCAAAAAAATGTGCATCATATTCTTCCACTTTTATATGAATGTATGATATCATCTGTTCCTATTCGTCGTTATCGAAACTACGGCGAGTTATGGTTTATGTCTTGCGTTTCTCTCGGCTACTCCCTCACCAAGAGTTGATCACCCGAGAAGATTTGATCAAATCTGAACAGATTCTTTGTCGAATCATACAATCACAGCATTTCCAGCAGGACATTTGTGCCCTCCGAAATGGAAAACTTTGTTTCAATAGAATTCAGCGTTTAACTCCGTTCTTAGTCGATGGAGTTATTCGAGTTGGAGGTCGACTGCCAAATGCATCTGTTGGCTTCGAATATGCGCATCCCATAATCCTTCCCAAAATCGATCCATTTGTACGCATGTTGGTGCGTTATTATCATTTAGAGAATCTTCACACAGGTCCCCATTTGTTGATGTCGTTGTTGAGACAAAATTATTGGATTCTCTCCGCTCGATTTGTGGTCCGAAAAGTTAAAAGGGAGTGTAATATTTGTTTTCGAGTCAAACCGAAATCGTCTTTTCTACTTATGGGAAATCTCCGGAAGTGTCGATTGACCCAAGTCAAGGGATTTTGGAAAACGGGATTGGATTATGCCGGTCCTTGGCAAATAAGTATGGGACGTTTTCAGAATTTAGCCGTCCAGAAGGCTTATATTTGTCTTTTTGTCTGTTTGCTACGAATGCGATTCATTTAGAACTTGTGACTAGCTTGTCGACTGCGGCTTTTCTGGCCGCATTTAAAAGGTTTTTGTTTCATCGTGGTGCTTGTTCCACGATATACTCGGATTGTGGAACAAATTTTGTTGGTGCTAAGAGAGAATTAAATGAACTCTCCAGCTTACTCTCTTTCCGAGAATTCAGAGAATCGGTAGTGGAAGGGCTGAGTGATTATAAAATTGAATGGCAATTCATTCCTCCAAGCAGTCCTCATTTTTGAGGAATTTGGGAATCCAACATTAAAAGTGTCAAATCCCACCCTGTTGCGTGTCGTCGGAGCGCAGCGCCTGACGTATGAGGAGTTCAACACTTTGTTAATCGAGGTTGAGGCTTTGTTGAATTCCAGACCCTTGTGCCCTCTTTCGGAGGATCCATAAGAGCCTTTGGCATTGACTCCTGCACACTTTTTGACACTTACACCCTTGAAATCATTACCTGTAGACACAGTGTTAGAATTGCCCTCCAATCGTCTCTCTCGGTATCAGTTATTGGACAAATTGCTCCAGTCCTTCTGGTCCAGATGGAGCAAGGAGTATTTGCATGAGCTCCAGGTACGAGCAAAATGGACCCAACCTTCATGTGCCTTACGCGGGGGGACGGTGGTTCTCCTCGATCAGATTCCTATGGACCCCCTACAATGGCCGCTAGGTATAGTTGAGGAGGTTTATCCAGGTCAAGATGGAGTCGTGAGAGTGGCTGTTGTTCGGACAAATAAAGGCAAGTTGAGGCGACCGAGTGTTAAGCTCTGCCTCTTGCCCAGTCAGTAAAGGAGTAGAGAAATTGTAAATATGTAAATAAATAATCGTTATTTTGGTTTCAGTGGAATCGTTTTATTTTTATTTTCGGGTGAACTATCCAATTGTTTGTTGAAGTCAGAAGTTTTAAACATTTGGTTTTTGTTTTTGTTCGAATATCTCCAGCCATACAGTCGATTGTTCATAAGAGGAGTCTTAATGGGTGGGGTTTTGTTTGAGCCAATCTCAAATTTGAAAACAAAAAACTTTATGTTAGAAAAAGAAGAAAATTATTTCATTAGCTATCGCTGCTACTACTACCTATGAGATACAGCAGGAACGGCCTCACGCGTTGGACACCTTTTTGGGGGTTTGTCGAGACCAGTCACTATGGATCCTAACTTCGTTGTAGTAGCATCAGAATCTGTCGAGTTCCAAAATTATATACATATTATAATAATAAGATATACAGATTTAGTCATATTGTAGAATATATAGCTCGTAAAATTCTATTCAAACCAAGTTAATCAAATGGCAAACAACATCTCTGGCTCAACCTATTCATGCAATTATCCCTAGAAATTGAAGTAGCATGGCCTATAGATATACTGTGGATACCTCGTTATTTTAACTCCAAAAACTGGCCAGCATTCACGCCTCGAGTCAGCTCATCGTCACCTATTAAACCTCCATTCAGTCCGTACTGCTACTACATTGCATTAAGTTAGTCGCGGAGCCAGGGTTAGGGATCTCTGCGAACACTGATTCAGTTTCGAATCATTGGAAAGTTTTATTGCCGCGTTTAAATTTCGGGAAATCCTAAAGACTTTTATGATCTATATTGGCAATTTTATTTTTGGATAGGAGGGGGGGGAAGTTCTCATAGTGCAATTAAAAATAATTTTTTTTTTTTACCTTTAAAAACTATCTAATATTTAAGGATTCAAATATCTTGTAACGATGTAAATACATTGTTTGAAAGAAAATCTCCTAGCAATAAAATAAAAAATTAAATTAATTTAGCGTTTTGCTGGCCTTGGAGAAACTACATCCATATCATTAGAAGAATATTCCTCGTAAAGACGTAATCTAATACACTACTCATATATGAATCCACGTTTATTGGCAATGCACGAAAAGAACTGACTGTTTGTTGTTCCTCAATCCTACACTATTGCCAGATATTCCTTTGGACCATCCACAATACATTCTAACCGATAGGCTGCCTTAATTCGTTTAAGACTTTATGCAACATCCATGAGAAAAGCATTCCAAACCTCCACACAAAGAAGATCGAAGATTAATTTAACAGTAGGGCTCAAATAGGTATCGGGTGGTTTGTGCTTGGAAACCACCCTTTGCCTTTTGGGCGAAGCCTAAAAGGCAACGAGTCCACGGTTGTGCCTCCTGGGCGGACATGGAAACCAACCAATATTACAAAAAGACTTATTTTTGCAGATTCTTGAAATAGTTTTACATTTTATTTAAGTAAGGTGTAAGACTGTCTAAAACCTCAAAAAAATGTGCATCATATTCTTCCACTTTTATATGAATGTATGATATCATCTGTTCCTATTCGTCGTTATCGAAACTACGGCGAGTTATGGTTTATGTCTTGCGTTTCTCTCGGCTACTCCCTCACCAAGAGTTGATCACCCGAGAAGATTTGATCAAATCTGAACAGATTCTTTGTCGAATCATACAATCACAGCATTTCCAGCAGGACATTTGTGCCCTCCGAAATGGAAAACTTTGTTTCAATAGAATTCAGCGTTTAACTCCGTTCTTAGTCGATGGAGTTATTCGAGTTGGAGGTCGACTGCCAAATGCATCTGTTGGCTTCGAATATGCGCATCCCATAATCCTTCCCAAAATCGATCCATTTGTACGCATGTTGGTGCGTTATTATCATTTAGAGAATCTTCACACAGGTCCCCATTTGTTGATGTCGTTGTTGAGACAAAATTATTGGATTCTCTCCGCTCGATTTGTGGTCCGAAAAGTTAAAAGGGAGTGTAATATTTGTTTTCGAGTCAAACCGAAATCGTCTTTTCTACTTATGGGAAATCTCCGGAAGTGTCGATTGACCCAAGTCAAGGGATTTTGGAAAACGGGATTGGATTATGCCGGTCCTTGGCAAATAAGTATGGGACGTTTTCAGAATTTAGCCGTCCAGAAGGCTTATATTTGTCTTTTTGTCTGTTTGCTACGAATGCGATTCATTTAGAACTTGTGACTAGCTTGTCGACTGCGGCTTTTCTGGCCGCATTTAAAAGGTTTTTGTTTCATCGTGGTGCTTGTTCCACGATATACTCGGATTGTGGAACAAATTTTGTTGGTGCTAAGAGAGAATTAAATGAACTCTCCAGCTTACTCTCTTTCCGAGAATTCAGAGAATCGGTAGTGGAAGGGCTGAGTGATTATAAAATTGAATGGCAATTCATTCCTCCAAGCAGTCCTCATTTTTGAGGAATTTGGGAATCCAACATTAAAAGTGTCAAATCCCACCCTGTTGCGTGTCGTCGGAGCGCAGCGCCTGACGTATGAGGAGTTCAACACTTTGTTAATCGAGGTTGAGGCTTTGTTGAATTCCAGACCCTTGTGCCCTCTTTCGGAGGATCCATAAGAGCCTTTGGCATTGACTCCTGCACACTTTTTGACACTTACACCCTTGAAATCATTACCTGTAGACACAGTGTTAGAATTGCCCTCCAATCGTCTCTCTCGGTATCAGTTATTGGACAAATTGCTCCAGTCCTTCTGGTCCAGATGGAGCAAGGAGTATTTGCATGAGCTCCAGGTACGAGCAAAATGGACCCAACCTTCATGTGCCTTACGCGGGGGGACGGTGGTTCTCCTCGATCAGATTCCTATGGACCCCCTACAATGGCCGCTAGGTATAGTTGAGGAGGTTTATCCAGGTCAAGATGGAGTCGTGAGAGTGGCTGTTGTTCGGACAAATAAAGGCAAGTTGAGGCGACCGAGTGTTAAGCTCTGCCTCTTGCCCAGTCAGTAAAGGAGTAGAGAAATTGTAAATATGTAAATAAATAATCGTTATTTTGGTTTCAGTGGAATCGTTTTATTTTTATTTTCGGGTGAACTATCCAATTGTTTGTTGAAGTCAGAAGTTTTAAACATTTGGTTTTTGTTTTTGTTCGAATATCTCCAGCCATACAGTCGATTGTTCAGAAGAGGAGTCTTCATGGGTGGGGTTTTGTTTGAGCCAATCTCAAATTTGAAAACAAAAAACTTTATGTTAGAAAAAGAAGAAAATTATTTCATTAGCTATCGCTGCTACTACTACCTATGAGATACAGCAGGAACGGCCTCACGCGTTGGACACCTTTTTGGGGGTTTGTCGAGACCAGTCACTATGGATCCTAACTTCGTTGTAGTAGCATCAGAATCTGTCGAGTTCCAAAATTATATACATATTATAATAATAAGATATACAGATTTAGTCATATTGTAGAATATATAGCTCGTAAAATTCTATTCAAACCAAGTTAATCAAATGGCAAACAACATCTCTGGCTCAACCTATTCATGCAATTATCCCTAGAAATTGAAGTAGCATGGCCTATAGATATACTGTGGATACCTCGTTATTTTAACTCCAAAAACTGGCCAGCATTCACGCCTCGAGTCAGCTCATCGTCACCTATTAAACCTCCATTCAGTCCGTACTGCTACTACATTGCATTAAGTTAGTCGCGGAGCCAGGGTTAGGGATCTCTGCGAACACTGATTCAGTTTCGAATCATTGGAAAGTTTTATTGCCGCGTTTAAATTTCGGGAAATCCTAAAGACTTTTATGATCTATATTGGCAATTTTATTTTTGGATAGGAGGGGGGGGAAGTTCTCATAGTGCAATTAAAAATAATTTTTTTTTTTTACCTTTAAAAACTATCTAATATTTAAGGATTCAAATATCTTGTAACGATGTAAATACATTGTTTGAAAGAAAATCTCCTAGCAATAAAATAAAAAATTAAATTAATTTAGCGTTTTGCTGGCCTTGGAGAAACTACATCCATATCATTAGAAGAATATTCCTCGTAAAGACGTAATCTAATACACTACTCATATATGAATCCACGTTTATTGGCAATGCACGAAAAGAACTGACTGTTTGTTGTTCCTCAATCCTACACTATTGCCAGATATTCCTTTGGACCATCCACAATACATTCTAACCGATAGGCTGCCTTAATTCGTTTAAGACTTTATGCAACATCCATGAGAAAAGCATTCCAAACCTCCACACAAAGAAGATCGAAGATTAATTTAACAGTAGGGCTCAAATAGGTATCGGGTGGTTTGTGCTTGGAAACCACCCTTTGCCTTTTGGGCGAAGCCTAAAAGGCAACGAGTCCACGGTTGTGCCTCCTGGGCGGACATGGAAACCAACCAATATTACAAAAAGACTTATTTTTGCAGATTCTTGAAATAGTTTTACATTTTATTTAAGTAAGGTGTAAGACTGTCTAAAACCTCAAAAAAATGTGCATCATATTCTTCCACTTTTATATGAATGTATGATATCATCTGTTCCTATTCGTCGTTATCGAAACTACGGCGAGTTATGGTTTATGTCTTGCGTTTCTCTCGGCTACTCCCTCACCAAGAGTTGATCACCCGAGAAGATTTGATCAAATCTGAACAGATTCTTTGTCGAATCATACAATCACAGCATTTCCAGCAGGACATTTGTGCCCTCCGAAATGGAAAACTTTGTTTCAATAGAATTCAGCGTTTAACTCCGTTCTTAGTCGATGGAGTTATTCGAGTTGGAGGTCGACTGCCAAATGCATCTGTTGGCTTCGAATATGCGCATCCCATAATCCTTCCCAAAATCGATCCATTTGTACGCATGTTGGTGCGTTATTATCATTTAGAGAATCTTCACACAGGTCCCCATTTGTTGATGTCGTTGTTGAGACAAAATTATTGGATTCTCTCCGCTCGATTTGTGGTCCGAAAAGTTAAAAGGGAGTGTAATATTTGTTTTCGAGTCAAACCGAAATCGTCTTTTCTACTTATGGGAAATCTCCGGAAGTGTCGATTGACCCAAGTCAAGGGATTTTGGAAAACGGGATTGGATTATGCCGGTCCTTGGCAAATAAGTATGGGACGTTTTCAGAATTTAGCCGTCCAGAAGGCTTATATTTGTCTTTTTGTCTGTTTGCTACGAATGCGATTCATTTAGAACTTGTGACTAGCTTGTCGACTGCGGCTTTTCTGGCCGCATTTAAAAGGTTTTTGTTTCATCGTGGTGCTTGTTCCACGATATACTCGGATTGTGGAACAAATTTTGTTGGTGCTAAGAGAGAATTAAATGAACTCTCCAGCTTACTCTCTTTCCGAGAATTCAGAGAATCGGTAGTGGAAGGGCTGAGTGATTATAAAATTGAATGGCAATTCATTCCTCCAAGCAGTCCTCATTTTTGAGGAATTTGGGAATCCAACATTAAAAGTGTCAAATCCCACCCTGTTGCGTGTCGTCGGAGCGCAGCGCCTGACGTATGAGGAGTTCAACACTTTGTTAATCGAGGTTGAGGCTTTGTTGAATTCCAGACCCTTGTGCCCTCTTTCGGAGGATCCATAAGAGCCTTTGGCATTGACTCCTGCACACTTTTTGACACTTACACCCTTGAAATCATTACCTGTAGACACAGTGTTAGAATTGCCCTCCAATCGTCTCTCTCGTTATCAGTTATTGGACAAATTGCTACAGTCCTTCTGGTCCAGATGGAGCAAGGAGTATTTGCATGAGCTCCAGGTACGAGCAAAATGGACCCAACCTTCATGTGCCTTACGCGGGGGGACGGTGGTTCTCCTCGATCAGATTCCTATGGACCCCCTACAATGGCCGCTAGGTATAGTTGAGGAGGTTTATCCAGGTCAAGATGGAGTCGTGAGAGTGGCTGTTGTTCGGACAAATAAAGGCAAGTTGAGGCGACCGAGTGTTAAGCTCTGCCTCTTGCCCAGTCAGTAAAGGAGTAGAGAAATTGTAAATATGTAAATAAATAATCGTTATTTTGGTTTCAGTGGAATCGTTTTATTTTTATTTTCGGGTGAACTATCCAATTGTTTGTTGAAGTCAGAAGTTTTAAACATTTGGTTTTTGTTTTTGTTCGAATATCTCCAGCCATACAGTCGATTGTTCAGAAGAGGAGTCTTCATGGGTGGGGTTTTGTTTGAGCCAATCTCAAATTTGAAAACAAAAAACTTTATGTTAGAAAAAGAAGAAAATTATTTCATTAGCTATCGCTGCTACTACTACCTATGAGATACAGCAGGAACGGCCTCACGCGTTGGACACCTTTTTGGGGGTTTGTCGAGACCAGTCACTATGGATCCTAACTTCGTTGTAGTAGCATCAGAATCTGTCGAGTTCCAAAATTATATACATATTATAATAATAAGATATACAGATTTAGTCATATTGTAGAATATATAGCTCGTAAAATTCTATTCAAACCAAGTTAATCAAATGGCAAACAACATCTCTGGCTCAACCTATTCATGCAATTATCCCTAGAAATTGAAGTAGCATGGCCTATAGATATACTGTGGATACCTCGTTATTTTAACTCCAAAAACTGGCCAGCATTCACGCCTCGAGTCAGCTCATCGTCACCTATTAAACCTCCATTCAGTCCGTACTGCTACTACATTGCATTAAGTTAGTCGCGGAGCCAGGGTTAGGGATCTCTGCGAACACTAATTCAGTTTCGAATCATTGGAAAGTTTTATTGCCGCGTTTAAATTTCGGGAAATCCTAAAGACTTTTATGATCTATATTGGCAATTTTATTTTTGGATAGGAGGGGGGGGAAGTTCTCATAGTGCAATTAAAAATAATTTTTTTTTTTTACCTTTAAAAACTATCTAATATTTAAGGATTCAAATATCTTGTAACGATGTAAATACATTGTTTGAAAGAAAATCTCCTAGCAATAAAATAAAAAATTAAATTAATTTAGCGTTTTGCTGGCCTTGGAGAAACTACATCCATATCATTAGAAGAATATTCCTCGTAAAGACGTAATCTAATACACTACTCATATATGAATCCACGTTTATTGGCAATGCACGAAAAGAACTGACTGTTTGTTGTTCCTCAATCCTACACTATTGCCAGATATTCCTTTGGACCATCCACAATACATTCTAACCGATAGGCTGCCTTAATTCGTTTAAGACTTTATGCAACATCCATGAGAAAAGCATTCCAAACCTCCACACAAAGAAGATCGAAGATTAATTTAACAGTAGGGCTCAAATAGGTATCGGGTGGTTTGTGCTTGGAAACCACCCTTTGCCTTTTGGGCGAAGCCTAAAAGGCAACGAGTCCACGGTTGTGCCTCCTGGGCGGACATGGAAACCAACCAATATTACAAAAAGACTTATTTTTGCAGATTCTTGAAATAGTTTTACATTTTATTTAAGTAAGGTGTAAGACTGTCTAAAACCTCAAAAAAATGTGCATCATATTCTTCCACTTTTATATGAATGTATGATATCATCTGTTCCTATTCGTCGTTATCGAAACTACGGCGAGTTATGGTTTATGTCTTGCGTTTCTCTCGGCTACTCCCTCACCAAGAGTTGATCACCCGAGAAGATTTGATCAAATCTGAACAGATTCTTTGTCGAATCATACAATCACAGCATTTCCAGCAGGACATTTGTGCCCTCCGAAATGGAAAACTTTGTTTCAATAGAATTCAGCGTTTAACTCCGTTCTTAGTCGATGGAGTTATTCGAGTTGGAGGTCGACTGCCAAATGCATCTGTTGGCTTCGAATATGCGCATCCCATAATCCTTCCCAAAATCGATCCATTTGTACGCATGTTGGTGCGTTATTATCATTTAGAGAATCTTCACACAGGTCCCCATTTGTTGATGTCGTTGTTGAGACAAAATTATTGGATTCTCTCCGCTCGATTTGTGGTCCGAAAAGTTAAAAGGGAGTGTAATATTTGTTTTCGAGTCAAACCGAAATCGTCTTTTCTACTTATGGGAAATCTCCGGAAGTGTCGATTGACCCAAGTCAAGGGATTTTGGAAAACGGGATTGGATTATGCCGGTCCTTGGCAAATAAGTATGGGACGTTTTCAGAATTTAGCCGTCCAGAAGGCTTATATTTGTCTTTTTGTCTGTTTGCTACGAATGCGATTCATTTAGAACTTGTGACTAGCTTGTCGACTGCGGCTTTTCTGGCCGCATTTAAAAGGTTTTTGTTTCATCGTGGTGCTTGTTCCACGATATACTCGGATTGTGGAACAAATTTTGTTGGTGCTAAGAGAGAATTAAATGAACTCTCCAGCTTACTCTCTTTCCGAGAATTCAGAGAATCGGTAGTGGAAGGGCTGAGTGATTATAAAATTGAATGGCAATTCATTCCTCCAAGCAGTCCTCATTTTTGAGGAATTTGGGAATCCAACATTAAAAGTGTCAAATCCCACCCTGTTGCGTGTCGTCGGAGCGCAGCGCCTGACGTATGAGGAGTTCAACACTTTGTTAATCGAGGTTGAGGCTTTGTTGAATTCCAGACCCTTGTGCCCTCTTTCGGAGGATCCATAAGAGCCTTTGGCATTGACTCCTGCACACTTTTTGACACTTACACCCTTGAAATCATTACCTGTAGACACAGTGTTAGAATTGCCCTCCAATCGTCTCTCTCGTTATCAGTTATTGGACAAATTGCTACAGTCCTTCTGGTCCAGATGGAGCAAGGAGTATTTGCATGAGCTCCAGGTACGAGCAAAATGGACCCAACCTTCATGTGCCTTACGCGGGGGGACGGTGGTTCTCCTCGATCAGATTCCTATGGACCCCCTACAATGGCCGCTAGGTATAGTTGAGGAGGTTTATCCAGGTCAAGATGGAGTCGTGAGAGTGGCTGTTGTTCGGACAAATAAAGGCAAGTTGAGGCGACCGAGTGTTAAGCTCTGCCTCTTGCCCAGTCAGTAAAGGAGTAGAGAAATTGTAAATATGTAAATAAATAATCGTTATTTTGGTTTCAGTGGAATCGTTTTATTTTTATTTTCGGGTGAACTATCCAATTGTTTGTTGAAGTCAGAAGTTTTAAACATTTGGTTTTTGTTTTTGTTCGAATATCTCCAGCCATACAGTCGATTGTTCAGAAGAGGAGTCTTCATGGGTGGGGTTTTGTTTGAGCCAATCTCAAATTTGAAAACAAAAAACTTTATGTTAGAAAAAGAAGAAAATTATTTCATTAGCTATCGCTGCTACTACTACCTATGAGATACAGCAGGAACGGCCTCACGCGTTGGACACCTTTTTGGGGGTTTGTCGAGACCAGTCACTATGGATCCTAACTTCGTTGTAGTAGCATCAGAATCTGTCGAGTTCCAAAATTATATACATATTATAATAATAAGATATACAGATTTAGTCATATTGTAGAATATATAGCTCGTAAAATTCTATTCAAACCAAGTTAATCAAATGGCAAACAACATCTCTGGCTCAACCTATTCATGCAATTATCCCTAGAAATTGAAGTAGCATGGCCTATAGATATACTGTGGATACCTCGTTATTTTAACTCCAAAAACTGGCCAGCATTCACGCCTCGAGTCAGCTCATCGTCACCTATTAAACCTCCATTCAGTCCGTACTGCTACTACATTGCATTAAGTTAGTCGCGGAGCCAGGGTTAGGGATCTCTGCGAACACTAATTCAGTTTCGAATCATTGGAAAGTTTTATTGCCGCGTTTAAATTTCGGGAAATCCTAAAGACTTTTATGATCTATATTGGCAATTTTATTTTTGGATAGGAGGGGGGGGAAGTTCTCATAGCGCAATTAAAAATAATTTTTTTTTTTTACCTTTAAAAACTATCTAATATTTAAGGATTCAAATATCTTGTAACGATGTAAATACATTGTTTGAAAGAAAATCTCCTAGCAATAAAATAAAAAATTAAATTAATTTAAGACGTAATCTAATACACTACTCATATATGAATCCACGTTTATTGGCAATGCACGAAAAGAACTGACTGTTTGTTGTTCCTCAATCCTACACTATTGCCAGATATTCCTTTGGACCATCCACAATACATTCTAACCGATAGGCTGCCTTAATTCGTTTAAGACTTTATGCAACATCCATGAGAAAAGCATTCCAAACCTCCACACAAAGAAGATCGAAGATTAATTTAACAGTAGGGCTCAAATAGGTATCGGGTGGTTTGTGCTTGGAAACCACCCTTTGCCTTTTGGGCGAAGCCTAAAAGGCAACGAGTCCACGGTTGTGCCTCCTGGGCGGACATGGAAACCAACCAATATTACAAAAAGACTTATTTTTGCAGATTCTTGAAATAGTTTTACATTTTATTTAAGTAAGGTGTAAGACTGTCTAAAACCTCAAAAAAATGTGCATCATATTCTTCCACTTTTATATGAATGTATGATATCATCTGTTCCTATTCGTCGTTATCGAAACTACGGCGAGTTATGGTTTATGTCTTGCGTTTCTCTCGGCTACTCCCTCACCAAGAGTTGATCACCCGAGAAGTGTTTGGTAAATTGAAAAGACCACTAAAATAATGTAAATAGAATTGAGTAGAATTTCTTTATTTTTTGTTTCAATTTAATTACGTAAATCGAAAATAAAAGTTAATTTGGTTATTTTTGATAAATGAATTTTGAATAAATTTAATTTGTTTTGTTTATGTTATGATGTTATGGATTTGATATCGGTAAGAAAAGAGCAGTGTGTGTGAGAGAGAGAGAGACAAAAAATAGGAGACGGTTAGGAGAGATAGAGTGAGTGGGAGGAGAACAGTTGTTATCGTTTACTTTACGTGTTAAGGGATTATCTTTACTCAGTATTGCTTGAACAAGCCATTAGAAATGAATCATCTTGCCTGAACGGCCCTTTGCATTTTCTTAATTTGTGAATGTTTGAGGGAAAATTATTCAACATCGATTTGGATATTTGAGAAACTCCTACTAAAACGTCTACTTCCAATTGTTGAATCCGAAAACCTTTTTACCACACACCAGTTTGGTTTCCGCCAACGGCATTCCACTGCTCCACAAGATCTTCGCGTTGTTGATCACATCTCCTCAGCCCTTGAAACAAAACAGTATTGCACTGCTGCCTTTCTTGACATCGCTCAAGCTTTTGACAGGGTTTGGCGCGCAGGTTTGCTCTACAAGCTCAAAAGATATTTACCACAGACCCTTTTCCTAGTCTTACAGTCCTACCTTTCAAACCGCTTCTTCCAAGTCCGCTGTGGTTTAGAATACTCTAACTACTATCCCATAAATGCAGGAGTTCCACAGGGCAGTGTCCTAGGCCCCATCCTCTATAACCTATACACCGCTGATGTCCCCTCTACTTCCAACACCTTTTTGGCCACATTTGCAGATGACACTGCAGTCTTGTCATCCCACCCAGATCCCGACATAGCATCCCATAACCTTCAAAAACACCTTGACGAGATCGAGTATTGGTGCAATCAATGGTGGATCAATGTTAATGCAGCAAAATGCTCCCACATTACCTTCACCCTTTGTCCACTAGTTTATTTTAATTCTATTCCTCTCCCTGTAACCGAGACAGTACGGTACTTAGGCTTCCATCTCGACAAACGACTGACCTGTAACCCACATACGAGACTAAAAAGACAAGAACTAAACAGACGCTTTGGACAACTGTACAAACTACTTCAAAGGACATCCCATCTCTCAATAGAAAATAAACTACTAATCTACAAAGTTATACTTAAACCAATCTGGACATACGGAATAGAGCTAAGGGGGACAGCAAAAAAGTCGAACATCATGCCTATCCAATCCTTTCAATCCAAAGTCCTGAGAACAATAGTAAATGCCCCTTATTATGTCAGCAACAAAACCCTTCATAACGACCTTAATATACCCTACATTCTAGAACTCATCCCTTCCAAGTTTATGAAATTCCACGGTAGCCTTTCCAACCACCCTATTCCTGTAGCACAGTCTTTGCACTGCGCCACTCATCCCTATAATCCTCCTCGGAGACTGAAACGGCAGTGGCCTCGTGACCTGCTATAATCGCGTGACAGTGGGAGTCCTGGCAATGGCCAGTTTATTATAATCCCATGATTCTTCAACATACGCTCAAGCGTTTGTCAACAGCAATGACTGTGACTGCGACAGTAGATTCACTGGCTCCTGGGATATTAGCATTGTATATGGCATAATATACATAGCATATTAATATGGCATGGTGTCTTCCCCAAACTTTGTCATCGGTCGGAAGTTGTACCTATCCCGGAGAATAGAAAAGTGCTTTACATTCAGTGGTCAATCGATCTTTTAGATGAGATTTTAACGCAAATTTTAGAGCGTATGGTCAGTAAACCACTTAAATGGGTCCTGGAAAAAAAAAAAACGAACTTCCAGTGTTCCAGAGCGTTTCACAATGTTGACAAGACCAAACTTCTCAAGAAACTTCATTTACTCGGATTTAGTGGGCATCTGTTAAATTGCATGACAGAATACCTAACGTGTCGTCGGTTCAACATATGTATAGGAAATATAATTTCAGAAAAAAAAAAGAGCAAACGTGCAGAATATCTCGACGCTGCTTTTCTTAGCACGACTTCGTTCGCACGTGGCGTAATTTACCAAGAGGTGTTGAACCAATGCTATAGAGTTATAGGACTTTATGTATAATGGTAATTCAGCATAGTGATGAGTGAGTAGTTGCTTAAAATTTAAAAAAGCTAATCCCAAAATTGATTGAGTTAAAGAGCAATATTCGATCGAATTCCCCACTTCACTATATGCTGTGACATGGAATTATTCATTTTTATATGGTGTAGACAATTACGCGCATTTTCCTAAGATATGCATAGGATTAAATATCTATCTCAAATACCTAATCCATGAATTAACTAAAAAAACCTGATTAGAATAAATGCACTAAATTTTAGCATTTCTTTCCCTTCCTATTTCCACGAGACTCCTCCGCTATTACTAAATCAAGAAGAATAGAAGTGGATTTCTCTGGCTCCCATTTCGTACATTATTAACTCGGAGAGGGATTTCAGCCTCGATGGGGCCACGGCTCTACTGACCCAGAACAAAGGCCTCAAACCTAAATAACACTCTTCCCATGTATAACGAATAGTTTCAGTCATCATTAGGCAATTCTATGTTCTGCGGAATATTGAGTCATTGTTAAGGACTTTTCAAGGGGAATAGAAAAGAATTATACCTGTGAGTGTAAAAAAGCTAAATGTCTCTTCGTAATTTTTTTATATGTAAAAAAGATGTATTTTTCTTGTCAAAAGCACAAAGGATGCTCGGTAGAGTAAGTAGGTACCCAACTCTGTGCCCACGGTACCACGGCATCTCGTGATCGTTTCACGCTCCACGACCAGTTAAAAAGAAGGTTTTATTAATATGTCAATTCTTTTATATTTATCAATCGACGAACATTACAGAAACATAAGAGTATTGGTTTAAAATAATTAATTACCATTTGTCATTCCCATGTAGTTTACTTCAAGACCAGTTTTAAAAGCGGTTTCAGCAATTCGATGTCATCAGCCATGGGTCACATTTTTTGTATCTATATACATTGCAAAGTTTGTTCAAGTGAGTACAAAAGAACTGGAGCTGGAAATTTTGTATCTTCGGAACGACATTGTCCTATAATCCAATGTATCTGGTGAGAACTTCTGGAATGTAGTAGACAGAAACAAATTTCCATTCTTGAAAAAACGTTATAGAAAATAACACCCTCTTTCAGTTCCTCGTATATGTGAATTATTGTTTAGGACATAGAATAAAATAGTATTAAGTTGCAGATTTCAAATAAAATATGAGCATCGTAATGATTGCGGTCGAGCTGGGATATTATCATACGCACCCAATGTACCAAAAGTAGTCCCAATAACTCCATGGTTGTTTCTTTGAACACAAGGTTTACAAAAAAATAGCTAGCCTGATTAGATTAACATGTATATTATCATAATGTTAAACAGATTACAGCAAAAATAAATATCTTATAAAAATTATATATATATGTTGTTATACAACAGGTTATATAAATATGCTGTTTCCTATTAAACGTGATAGCAGACACTTTTCTTAAATTACCAAGAAGTTGGTGGAGCAAATGACGTTTGATATATTTATGTGAATAACAGTATTTGAAGAATATATTTCCTCTAATATTTTCCATTAATATTTCATGCCTATTGGTCAAAAAAATAACTTTTTTTGTGTAAAAAACAACAAGAATGAAAATTTACATTTTTAAAATAAATATGTTTATCGATATGATAATTTTATTCTAAAATTTCTGTAGTCTCATGATTAATGAATACCAATATGAAACTGTTTCTTTGTTAATCGATATTGCAAATTACACTGATTTTTATTTCTTTTAACTATGTATAGACAAACAGTTACTAAAACAAATTTTGACCTTCGGAATAGAAGTATGGGGGACAGGCACAGTCAAGCTTAAAACGAATCAGAACATTCCAATCCAAAGTCCAAAGAACTGTAGGGAACGCTCCCTTTTACATGACAAACGCATCCCTTCACTATGATCTCCATGCTACAACTGTACTAATGCACCCTCAAGGTTTTCCAAATTCCACAAAAACTGCTCATTCGACTCCTCTTGTCAATTGTTTACCCACTCAGCCTTGCAATACTCCTTGTCACCTGAAACAGCGGTGGCTTCACAATCTATTCTATAAAGTATGACATGGTCCATTATTTTTCTCATGTCTGGAGTGTTTGTGGCTCTCGGAGAATATGGTGGAGGGAGCTTCGCTGATTCAGGTCTTTCCTCCAACTTGCTGGGGTGGTGGGGGTACTTGGGAGAATGTGTATTTATATACTGTATGAATGTGGTAAATAAGTATAAATAAACCCCTTCTTATTCCCCAATTAAAAATGGTATACAAGCAAATTGTAGTTTTTTAAATATTGACCTTTATATATGAATATCATATTAATATTTTTATTCTGTGATTTCGCATTACATTAGCAGACAAAGAGACTACTGTAATGCGCCCTTATATACTTCTTCCTTTTAAAAATTTTTTCCCTGTTTCCTAACTCGGAGAAACTCTTCAATTTTTAAAGAGAGCCCATATTCGAAAAGAATGGAAAGCTGCTCTACTTTTTTTTTGAATTGTTAAGGTCTTTTAAAACAACACTTTTCACGGGCGTTGAATCGGAACAGGAAGACCTTCAACAGAGGGAACTCCTTTCTCGATTCAACCCATTTAGGTTTCTATCTCCAAGGCTTCAGCTAACAAAAGTCTTTCGTCATTAGTGGTAAGTTCGAAAACTTTTCAATTTCCTCATAATTGAATTTCTTCGGCCCAGCATCCCTGTGCCAAACGGTTAGGTAATTAAGGTGCTAATTTATGAAAAAGTCCCCCCTATAGGAACGCAGCCCCTGGAATTATTTAAAACCCATTATGGACAGGACTTTATTTCGGTCGATGATTGGCCGGCCTTAATGAAAAGCTCTACATTCATACAGGTACGGAATGCTTATACAATTTTATTCATGCTCAAATAGTATCTATGGTGTTTAGTAAACTATAATAGTTTATATAATCTTGAATGTGCAAGGTTACATTACCATTTGTCTTTAAATAGAAATGGCTTGATGAAATATCAACATTTTTTATATAAATTTAAATTGTTCAGTTAAAACGCTTAAATATTTTTTGTTCATCTCAAGAAATCTAGGCGCGAGTGCAGGAAGTGAACTTTCGAGGATATTACAACCCAAATTTTTATAAGATGTTACAAGGTCGTTGACAATAAATTTCCACCTTTCAATTTCTCAAAAAACCCAAACATTTTTAAACGCTTGTCAAGCTGTTTTCCAAGTAGATTCAATAGTTCCTTAAACGTTTCATCGTGCATTAGTGATCGATCGTATTTATGGGACTCACAAATATTCCTTATTTTCGTTTTTCTTTTGCATCATCTAATTTTAGGAAACTTCTGTTTGAAGTAGGTTGACCCTTGTTTGTCCATGGTCTTGACCAGCATGTACATTTCAGAAAATACATTTAACTGGCAATTTTCTATTTTATACTAGATATGATGCAATAATTTAACTGTCGTCCTTTAGTGAAGTTGCTTCGTTCTAAAGAACCCTGCCACAACCGAAGAACGACAAACGCAGCTGATTTGTCCTTGTTACTCGTTAGATGCTTGTCATTAATTATCAAGGTTGGCTGGTTTTAAGTCGAAGACAATTTGTAGCTTTCCAACGGGACTGGTCGCTCAGGTTAATAATCTTAGTAATGAGAGAAATTGAAGTTACCCAACTCTTTTTTGACCGGGTGTTTGAGAGTTTTTTTTTTAGATGTATTTGAGTCATCACTTCTCATCGATAATCTCCTCGCTTGCTTTGTATCATTGATTTGGAACAGTATGGATTTCAGAATATTTTTAAGGAAGAGGGAGATAAAATTAAAATTATGTTAACATCTGCCAATTACTATAGACCTAGCACTAACCTATTTAGACTAGAGAAAATAGCAATATCACTCCTATGCTATCGAAAAAAATAAAAATACTTCGGTTGTTATTGGACGAATTCCCTATTTAATCACATAGGACGATGTTAGGTTACAAGTAAACTTTCAAATGGTCAACGTATCTTAAAAAAGGATAAACATGCCTACACCTCTGCTCCATGACCCTAGTAAACAAACGAACCGGAACAAACAAAACATATTTGCTCTCTTAAAAATGTATTTCATCTTATTATATTGAAGTATTGGACCGAATCATAAAAAGGGTAATATCCCCAAGTGCAGTAATTGTCTGCATACGGGCCATACAAAAAACTATTGTCCCTTAGGGCCTAATTGCGTGAAATCTAAAGAAAATCATCACTTTTCTAACCCCCCCCCCTAAATTCACCAATAAACTGCACTGTGTAAATTATTACCAGGAACATACATCAAGCTACCGAAGTTGTATCTACTTTCAATTTATTAAAAATAAATAACGATTACCTCTAAGACCATTGATTTCTCCAGTGACAGGGAAAAAGGGAAAAACACCAACCAGAAAAACTTCTCCTAAAATGCAATAACATCTCATATGCCTCTGATTTTAAATCATGAGAAACTAATAGCACTTTTCTTAGTGGTGAAAAAAAATTATCTTTTATTACATAAATAAAGCGGCGATTGGCATCCTTCCGTTCCGATTCTTTCAATTCCTACCTCTCCTCTCTGTCTACCAGGGATAACTCCTTGTGGAATGTGACCAAAAAAATCCTAAAGTATCAACCTGTTTCACATCCACTCCGTCGTGATGATGGGTCCTGGGTGGCTTCGGATGGGGATAGGTCGGAGGAATTTGCTCTGCATCTTAACCATACTTTCACACCTCACCTTTCTCATCAAAGTCATACTCACAGCACAACTGTGGAAGATTTCCTCACTTCACCTATTCCTCTCTCTCTTCCACCAAAAGCCGTTAATCCCTCTGAGGTCAAATACCTTCTGAAAAACTTACCTTACCGAAAATCCCCAGGATATGATCTCCTTACTCCTCAAATTCTCAAACAACATCCTCCTAAAGCCATAATCTTTTTATCCTATATATATAATTGCATTATCCGAACGACGCACTTTCCTCTCCTCTGGAAACATTCCATTATTGTCCTATTCGCCAAAACCGGTAAACCACCCAATGACGCCTCATCTTACCGTCCAATTAGCCTACTCCCTATCCACTCGAACATATTTGAGGAACTCCTACTAAACCGTCTACTTCCAATTGTTGAATCCCAAAACCTTTTTCCCACACACCAGTTTGGTTTCCGCCAACGACATTCCACTGCTCAACAAGCCCTTCGCGTTGTTGATCACATCTCCTCAGCCCTTGAAACCAAACAGTATTGCACTGCTGCCTTTCTTGATATAGCTCAAGCTTTTGACAGGGTTTGGCACGCAGGTTTGCTCTACAAGCTTAATAGATATTTACCACAGTCCTACAGTACTATTTACACCTAATCCTACATTCCTACCTTTCAAACCGCTTCTTCCAAGTCAACTGTGGTTTAGGATACTCTAACTACTATCCCATAAATGCAGGAGTTCCACAGGGCAGTGTCCTGGGCCCCATCCTCTTCTTGGCCCTTCTTGGCGACATTTGCAAGGTCTTGGCCCATGACCTTCTTGGCGACATTTGCAGATGACACTGAGGTCTTGTCATCCCACCCAGACCCCGACATAGCATCCCAAAACCTTCAAAAACACCTTGACGAAATCGAGTATTGGTGCAATCAATGGCGTATCAAAGTTATCGAAGCAAAATGCTCCCACATGACCTTTACCCTTTGTCGCAAGTCTTGTCCACTAGTTTATTTTAATTCTATTCCTCTTCCTGTATCCGAGACAGTACGGTACTTAGGCTTCCATCTTGACAAACGACTGACCTGGAACCCACATACGAGACTAAAAATACAAGAACTAAACAGATGCTTTGGACAAATGTACTGACTACTTCAAAGGACATCCCATCTCTCAATAGAAAATAAACTACTAATCTACAAAGTTATACTTAAACCAATCTGGACATACGGAATAGAGCTATGGGGGACAGCAAAAAAGTCGAACATCATGCGTATCCAATCCTTTCAATCCAAAGTCCTGAGAACAATAGTAAATGCCCCTTATTATGTCAGCAACAAAACCCTTGGGTTAAGTGGCCTCGTGACCTGCTATAAACGCGTAATAGTGGGAGTCCTGGCAATGGCCAGTTTCTCCAATCATGTCCAGAGCGTCTGTGGCTCTCGCGCTCTTGGTCAGCCTCCACTGGCTAGTATCTGGTGACGCGTCTGACTAAGGCGTGGGGGACTTCGCAAGACTCCGCTTTCTCTTCACATGTGGATTTGGGAGGTCTCTGGGCTGTCTGTAAATATTGTATGAATGAGCGAGTGAATGATGAACTGTAAATATGGTATGAATGGGAGCATTTATCTTAATTACTTATTGCCTTATAAAAGGCAGATTGTAATTATAGCACAATAAAGGAATATAATAAAAAATTACATAAATCGTCATGGAAGCCATTTAACCATATATTCCCCGGTACTGCTCAATATTCCTAAATACCCCGGTCCCATACCTAGGGGTGTTAGACCTTTTCCTCACTTTCACGAACCACGTAATCAACGATTTGTTATTATTAATATTCTTCATTTGGAGAGTTTATTGTATAAGGGTCCATTATAGTCTGCTGTAGAACGGATTCAGATCTTAAATGATTTCCCAGTGAATATAAAAATAGTAGAGTTCTCCCAGGGGTTCCATTTCCTTAATTTTACATTGCATTACATGAACTTATACAGGAGGAACGGAGTGGTGCTGGAGTTGTTTTTCCAGATGGTCGGTCCATGGGCTAGTTAAGGAGTTAACTAGTTAACCAATTAAAATTAATTGGCTCACCTTAGCGTCTAGTGCTCTTGCTTGATCTCACTCCTGCACTAATCGTTGGGTAGAAAGGATGTCACACTCAGCAGGTTTGTACCTTCTGATATTTCGAAATCGCAATCTAATAACATACAAAATCTAACATGAACAGAGAGTACACCAAGATTTACTTTAGTGAATGTCTGGATAGCTACCATAATAAACATGGTGTTCCCAGAAAGTATAAAGAGTAACCCCTGACCAGCCCATATACGCTTTAAAGAGATATCAACCGAACCTATAAATAAATATAAATTGATCATTAAAATGTCTATATATGGCTGTGGCCTAAACAATATTAACGTTTCGCACTTTTCCATCTGTGTGCATCTTTTCTGTACCAATCGAGCATTCCTGGAACGCAACTGGAAGAGTAAGTCTGATCATTCAGGGAGGGAAAAACTTTGCAAATCACAGGAAAAGGAAAAATAATTAAGTTTATACCTAGCCCTGGGGAAAACCTCGGCATTCAATCAAATATACAACCCTCAAGTATCAATACAAGTATTTTAATGTTACAGAGTGAACTATAACGAACAATACGCACAAAGAGAGTTGCTAAAACCCTTAATAGAACGGAGAAGATTTTATCGAACAATCAGACAGGAAGAGGAACGGCAACAAACGCTTTTATTTAACTAAGCAACCGGAAACCTTTTGCAAGCACATCCTCGATCTGCCCGTTAGTGAAAGGGTTCAATAAAATTCTCAGCCGTTACTTTCCCAGGCTCTAGTCTCTATTCGGCCGTCTCTGCTTCAACAATAACCTATTCTGAACCACGTAGCTTTTGTTACAACGGTAGCATTTTTTTTATTTTTTTTTTAAAAACTCGGAATATTAGGGTTAGAAAGAAGTCCCACTGTTAAATAAAATTCAATTTCTTTATTTTAAAATGGAGTTAAACTTTACCCCGGTAATATGAGAAATGACCTCTTAGTGTTACTATGGTATATCATTGAGTGGTCTGAGAATCATTTTTTTCATATGGAAGAAATGATGTATATACAGTGGTGCGAAAAAGGCTTCGAACTAACCAAACTCGAATAAAAATGACATTTATTTTTTTAAAGGGGTTCTCATCTCCATAATAATAAATTTATTTGAACTTGCAGAAATTTTAGACGTGATATACTTTTAAATTAGCAGCGTTTTCAATCAATGACGAGCAAGGAGATTCAATCCTTTGTATTGACATTTTTTATCCTCTGAATAATCGGTCTGTGGCTCTCGCGCTCTTGGCCAGCCTCCACTGGCTAGTACCCGGTGACGCGGCTGACAGAGGAGCGTGGGGGACTTCCCAAGACTCCGCTTTCTCTTTGCATGTGGATTTGGGAGGTCTCTGGGCTGTCTGTAAGTATTGTATGAATGACCGAGTGAATGATGAACTGTAAATATGGTATGAATGAGATCATTTATCTGTATTATTATTGCCTTATAAAAGGCATATTGTAATTATAGCACAATAAAGGGATATGAATAATCAGATTCTTTACATTTCAATAACTTGTAATCCACTCCAGTCATTAATCTTGGTCGTGAAGAGTCAAGTAGCGTTGAATAAACTATTAAAGTAGATCTGTGAAAATAGTTCTTTTAATTTTATGTTTTTATTTTTATTGTTATTTTGTGTTAATTTAATGTCACTTTTATCAAAAAAACTGGGTTAATATTTTCGATTGACGAAAAGGTCTTAAAAATTGGGAAAAATTCAAAAAGTAGTTAAAGGTTCTTTTTATGAAATTCATTATGTCATCAAAAAAATCCTGCTGCTGAACAACATTTTAAACAATTGTCAGTTAACCTTAAAGGGTGAGTTGCCAGGATAAAGCCTCTTCTTCCACCTTTTAAAAAGCACAAGTGACTTAAGTTTGCCAAATAACAAAACGATTGGACGAAATAGTCGAACCAACTTATCAGAAAATTATGTTGTTCAAATACTTTTTACACCCCTGTGTATATATGTGATTGGCATTGTTCTTCGAATTTCTATTATTTAACTCCTTTTTTGATAGTCAAATTGTACAGATGTAAAAAAATACTTAAAATTATATTAATAATTCTAATATAAGATTAATAACAATAGTAAATTCCCCTTATTATGTCAGCAACAAAACCCTTCATAACGATCTTAATATACCCTACATTCTAGAACTCATCCCTTCCAAGTTTATGAAATTCCACAGTAGCCTTTCCAACCACCCTAATCCTGTAGCACAGTCATTGCACTGCGCCACTCATCCCTATAATCCTCCTCGGAGACTGAAACGGCAGTGGCCTCATGACCTGCTATAAACGCGTGACAGTGGGAGTCCTGGCAATGGCCAGTTTCTCCAATCATGTCCTGAGCGTCTGTGGCTCTCGCGCTCTTGGTCAGCCTCCACTGGCTAGTATCCGGTGACGCGGCTGATGGAGGAGCGTGGGGGACTTCCTAAGACTCCGCTTTCTCTTCGCATGGGGATTTGGGAGGTCTCTGGGCTGTCTGTAAATATTGTGTGAATGAGCGAGTGAATGATGAACTGTAAATATGGTATGAATGAGAGCATTTATCTTATTACTTATTGCCTTATAAAAGGCAGATTGTAATTATAGCACAATAATGGAGTTTAAAGATTAATAACGTATTCTAGTATTTTATTAAACATAATTTATTCGTTTAAAAGCTCCTTTAATGCATTCGAGAGTAAATTCCCTGTAAAGAAAAAAATATTAGCAAACGTTATGAAAACGCGTTGGTGGTTTTTTAGAAGTAATCCTGCTTAACACAGCGTGAAATGTAAATTTACTTCCGTCAAGAGTAGAGTCCCTTCATGCATTTTTTTTTATTGCAAAGCTGCCTGAATTTCACATTACACAGCCACGAAAATTTAGAAGTTTAAAGAAGAATATTCCTACAGTTACCGTTTAAACTACTGACAGTTAGATTGTTGTACTTATTTGTTATTTAAGCAACATTTTACTAAGGCAAAATACTTAATTTGCGTCTAGTTTTATTAATATACATATTTCAATTCTCCAATACTTCTATCAATGCTGAAATGAAAACTCCTTTCGCCAAAAAAATGTCACCTAAACATTTTAGAACTGTGTCAAATGTTGTTATAAATATTTTGCTATAAAAATCCCAGTTAGATTAAGTTATAAAACAGAAGCGATACCAGTACCGTACTGCCTATTTGATAACTATTTGACAAGACTTGCGACGGAGGGTGAACGTAATGTGGGAACATTTTACTTCATCAACTTTGATGAAGGTTGCACCAATACTCGATCACATTAAAGTGCTTTTGAAGGTTATGGGATGATAGATCGGGGTCTGGATGGGATGACAGGACTGCAGTGTCATCTGCGAATGTTGCCAAAAAGGTATTGGGGGTAGAGGGGACATCGGAAGTGTATAGGGTATAGAGAATGGGACCCACGACACTGGTCTGTGGAACTCCTGGTTTTATGGGATAGTAGTTGCATTATTCCAAACCATATAGGACTTGTGAGAGGCGGTTTGAAAAAGAAGCACAGTTGTATTGGGAATAGGGTATATGTTAAATATATTTTGAGCTTGTAAAGCAAACCCTGTCAAAAGCTTGTGCTATGTCTAGAACGGTACCAGTCCAATACTGTTGGGTTATAAGGGCTAAGAATATGTAATCAACCACGCGAAGGACTAGTTGAGCAGTGAAATGTTGTAGACGGAAACCAAACTGGTTAGTAGAATAAAGGATTTTCGATTCAACAATTAGAAGTACGTGTTTCAATAGTAATTTGAGGAATAAGGAGATCATACCCAGGTGATTTACGGTGAAACATATAACAAAATAAAATAAGTAATTGTAAATTATAATGTGAAAATTACCTTATGACAATTTATTCCTTACATGAAAGGGTATCGACATTTCTTTATCAGGTAAAATGGCCAAATCATGACCCTTAGCAGTGAATAGGAAACGCCAATAAACAGAAAAACGGTAACCCTATCAAGAAAAATGAAAAGTAAAATTGGCAAATAACGGGAAAACAATGCGCTTTGCATGAAGAAAAAAAACTGACGATCAAATTTTGAAATAAGACGAGTCGGGTGTGTTATGCACAACGATACGATAGATATATCGGGAAAGATCTGACAAAAAGTGGAGAAGTGTTAACGTATGACGCCAGAACCCAAATGTAAACCATCTCACTCCAATGTCACAGTGACGTCACGATTGTAAACGACTGTGAGAGTCTTGGCAATGGCCAGTTTCTCCAATCATGTCCTGAGCGTCTGTGGCTCTCGCGCTCTTGGTCATGCTCCACTGGCTCTTATCCAGTGACGCGGCTAACTAAGGCGTGGGGCAAGACTCCGCTTCCTCCTTCCCACGCGAAGGAGGTGACAACCAAGTGGACTTGGGGGGCCTCTGGGCTGTTTGTATATATACGATAGTATGAATGAGAGAATGAATGAAAATTGTAAATTGGTATGAATTAGATCATTTATCACAATTACTTATAGGCCAATCAGGCAGATTGTAATTTTATCATAATAAAGTTGCTGTTAAACAAAAAAGAAATAAAAAATAAGTTCGCATTGGTATGAATACCATCTAAAACCTAGTTTTCAAATAAAATAAAAAGGTTAATTAAGACTATTTACAATATAAGGATAAAAATTACAAATTAAATTAAATTAATCCTTAAGTTAATTGTAATCATCTTTTTTTTTTGGTACACAAAATATATTTAGCTTATGTCTTACTTGGATTGTCAAATCCCTACTCCAAATGAAACAAAACCTCATAATTTAGCAACAGATGTGTAGTTCTTTTGAGTGTACCTAATGTGAGAATTTTAGCTGTAGTTCCCAACCTCCCGTATTAGTGGATTTTCAGAGGCTATTGTTTTGTTAAAATATTTTTCTGTTTGAGAACGGATAAATTCTTGAATAGTGGGGAGTTGTAAGTCGTTGAACAAAGTAGTTATTTTTGTGTAGCGAGGGTAGTATTGACGCGTATTGACAATATGCGTTCCTTTCAAGTTTGTTGCATTTTGTTTTGCAATTGAAACTTCATACCGGTGATGCATTTTCTATGTGTTATCAGATGACAACTGATTTGTAGAATATAAGTTTGTTTTTAGAAATTAACGGAGATTTCTTGTTTGGGAACATTTTTCATAAGATTCTTTGTTGCTTTCCTGACAGTTTTCCAGTTGTTATGCTGTGTGAAGATTTAGGATCTGTCTTTGCCTAAACCAAGATTAAGATATAATATATTATAGTCATAACAATATTATAGTTGGTGTGTTTAATATTATAAAAAAACACAAAACATACGAGCAAATCTATTTAAAACTACTGTACTAAAATCAAAAAAATGGTCGTACATATGGAGGCAATGGACTGTATTGTACAACCATGTGGACTTGGGGGGCCTCTGGGCTGTTTGTAAATATTGTATGAATGAGCGAGTGAATGATGAAATGTAAATATGGTATGAATGATGACACTTATCTCAATTACTCATTGCCTAATAAAAGGCAGATTGTAATTTTATCTTAATAAATTGTTGTTTTCTCTCTCTCAATAAAGAATGTGAACAGAAAACCGAAAGCCCCATTTTCCCACTAACCGCAAATTACCAGTGACTTTCTACAAACGTTAGATAAAAGGTCTCACTATATCGTGGACTAAACAATCTTGAGAAAATGCTTCGTCCCATTATTTTGGACAACAAAAATAAAAAAAAGGAGTAATTCAAGTAAAAGTAAAGTAACTCAAGACGGTACGTTTTAAAAATTTAAAATACGCCATTGTAGATGACAGGGATATTGTAAATTGCACGCGATCACATGTTACGAGACAATGATCTCATTTCTTTGAACAATCAACAATTCTTTTACCAGTCGTGTTTTTTTTTTCCCCAAAATCTGCAATCAATTGTAACAACATGGGGATAAGGGAACAGTGACTTGTCCGTTTGCAGATGTTGCCATTTGCAGCTAAAATACAAGACAATCGATGGCGCTCGCTAAGACTTTTATACCCCATAAGATCCGATACCGTCTTGGTGAGCTCCATTAGGCCCGCGTCCTCCAAGGGATTTGTTAGGATCGGCCAAGTTTCCGCAGGCAGCAAGTGAATAATCCATTCGAAGAGGCAATAAAGGTAAATGTTTTAGTTACTTAGAATCTGTAATATATGAACGGCAAAGCCCTTACTATGTATGTATGTAAATTGGGAGAGTTGGATGGTTGCGGGGGGGTGGTTAAGGGGAGGAAGACCCCCGCAGTGTCCCGCTCCTAGTAGCTCTCAATTGATGGAATATAACGGTCTCGTTGCAGATGCAGCATGGGAATAGGCTTGGCGATCTCAAAGTAAATTTCGCTGAAAATTCAGTGTTGAACGAATTCATTTACAAGTAACTTTTAAAACGTACCGTCTTGAGAATTACTCCTTTATTTTATTTTTGTTGTCCAAAATAATGGGACGAAGCATTTTTTCAAGATTTTTTAGTCCACGATATAGTGAGACCTTTTATCAAACGTTTGTAGAAAGTCACTGGTAATTCGCGGTTGGTAGGAAAATTGGGTTTTCGGTTCTCTGTTCACATTCTTTATTAACGTTATTATCACCCTTAGTCCATGTTTCGTCGACCTCAGACCTCATGGAAGAGAATCTTTGTGGAAAAAGACCGTACTGTAAGAGATTCTACTCTCGTAGCGTTAGTACCACAATTCGTGGTTTTATTTGTTTGCTATCTTTACTTAAGATTTTTTCGTATACGTTTCTCGATACCAAAAGTCCATGTAAATTGAAAATAAGCCGATTTCCAAAAAGAGTGAGCGAGAGACGGTATCTGTTCCGTTCCATAAATGTGTTGTCGATTGATCCGTTTTATTATACATGTCCAAAATGTGTTAATGTTTGTTTACAATTATTTTTCTTCACTTTTATGTAATCAAATTTGAAACTTGCGATGTTTATTTTATACCTTACTGAAATAAATCTAAACTATGTTTTTGTTAAGCTAACTCTGTTTCTTGATTAAAACTACTTTTGTTAGTTCATAAAACCCTTTTACTAATTCCTTTATCTTTCAAAATTAATAAAATAATTTTATTTAAAAGTTCATTATCTTATGAAAGAGCCAAATTTGAGATGTGAGAGAAATACTCACTTTTCCTAGGAAGTTCTGCCGGGTATCTTAAAAATCTGACTCATATTGATACCCTTGCCAGGTAATCGAAAACGACTTCTAATGAACACATGATAAACACTCCTTGTTCGTAGAAACTGCACCAAATAAACAAAACATTTAGCACATATTCCACGACAGACCAACTGCTCATTTGATTACGCTGCACCTGTCGCTCACACATATGCTCTCAAATCTAAGCCATGACATGACAGGCTTCACCTACGTCCAAATATTGCGGATGCATGTGCCGCCACCTACGTCATATGGAACTTACTCAGAACATAAAAAAAACAAAGATAAGCATGGGAAATTTCTGTTTCCTCAACACTTTTAATAAGTTGTCCTACTTAGGTACTTAATGCGTCGAATTCCCAAAAAATCATACATGCAGAGACCATAAAAATGTTTGCGCAGTCCATCGTTATTTTTTATGCAGAGGGGACCGTTCATTTTCACTTGGCCTCAACTCGCCTCACGATTTTCCTCTCAAACCGGTTTTAATCATTCAGATGAATCATTATTTAATTACGCCTTTTACAATGCCTATTCATAGTTGAAATGGCATTCTACTTTGAATAGGACTAGTATTGAATTTTAAGCCTTCCAGGTAAAGGGATGTGGCATTAATTACATTTAAATTGGCCTAACTGGTAAATAAAATAAAGGTTGTTGAATGTATTTTAGAAAAAAATAAAAGGATGGTTAATGGGTATGATAAATTAATTAAAGTTTATCAGTACATTTAACTCCCCTTACTTTTTTTATATATATTTTTTTATTATCAAAATTATGCAATTCAAAATAGATGAATCTATTTACAATAAGTCATTATATATCCTGCAACTTGGCTACAATTTTTAAATTTTGATTTGTGATTTGTTAAATGTACATTATATATTGTCTATATATGTTTAAAAAAGTGATGGAGCTCACCTTATGACCCCTCAATTAAAAGTTACGCGAATATGCATGTAAATATATCCCAGTGTTAGGGAGTGGTTGCTCTTATTTATTGCACAATTTAAAAATGTACCTACATTTCACCTGGATTCTGACCTTTCCTCCTCTTCCCATGCCCTCTGCTACTCGTCTTTTGTACTTCATGTCGGTCATGGATTCTGGGAGCTAGGATAAATAAATAATAAATGGTTATACACACCACTAGGTCTATTTTTCTAGATTGTCCTTTGCTCCGACAACATAAATTATCGTGTGGATCGCACCAATCATCGAGGTGGCATTGAAGTATAACGGTCGAGCTGGGCAACTGGGTTTTAACTCGGAATGTTCTTTTGCATACTAGATATGGCAAAATACGTCCTATATTATACTGCCTACTTCTTTGTCGAATAAATTGTGCGTGAATTCTTGTCCCTACATGTAAAAAGTATAGCACCCAAGTGATTTAGCTTTGAAAGACACTGGTGTGGGCGGGAGGATAATTTTTTCCTCATAACCAGAATTTTAGTTATTCCCTCGTTCACGTAAAACACTGTTTGCGCAGCTTTTGTCTTGAACCTCCGGAATAATTCACTAACCGATTATGGTGTTTGGCAATGGCAATGTCATTAGCATACGCTAGAAGCATGGTCATCCCAAATAACACCCCTACCGGTGTGCAGTTCAGCTCTGCTTACTCCCCCCCCCCCTGCAAGCTATGTTAAAGATAGATTTCCCCAGACCATTACAAACTGAATATTCACACCACCATTCGCTTCACGCCTAGTGACATTCATGATGCATTTTATAAGCCTAACTACGATAGTGGGAATCGCACTGATTTCATGATGCTCCTGGTACATAGATATTGTTGATGGATTTCACCTAAAACTAACCTTCCTTATAATCTCCTAACTGTCCTTCCGTGAATTAACTAGTTATAAATGATCATGGGATATAACACTTTATAGACTATATTAAATTGGATGACCCCTCAAGTCATTTTTACATTGACTCGGGACGCTTCCCTTGAAGAAGGGCGCCACGAGTGATAACTTCAAGCCTTCTTGCATATTTTATATTTCCCAAATGTGCGCTGTAAAGACCTTACACTCTTCCGTTATAGATCCTCCACTTTCTTTCTGGTAACTATCTGATAGATATTTCACCCTACTGGCTTGTTGTTTCTGAGCTTTTCTACAATCAGTATAATCCCCTCGCTCTCAGGTGTTTTCAGCAGTTTTTCAATGAGTCCCTTGAACTTTACCCGGTCTGTGGTTTATTCTATATTCGGATGCAACCTTTAGCGAACATTATTTCTCTAAAGCATAAATAGCAGGTGTCTTCCTCATAAAAATCTTGATGCATGTTTGAAAGATAGTCTTCACCTCCATCACCTTCAATTCCATTGTAGCATACCTTGTATACTACAGCCCATGTTATTTGATTACTTATAACAACAACAACAACTTTATTATGATAAAATTACAATCCACCTCACTGGGCAATAATTGTGATAAATGTTTTCATTCATACCATATTTACAATTTTTATTCACTCGCCACTTAATACAGGATTTACAAACAGCCCAGAGGCCTCCCAAATCCACATGGCTGTCAACTCCCTCGCACGCGAAAGAGGAAGTGGATTCTTGGGAAGTCTCCCACGCTCCTCCGTCAGCCGCGTCACCGGATATGAGCCAGCGGATGCTGACCATGAGCGCGAGAGCCACATACGCTCAGGAAATGATTGGAGAAGCTGGTCATTGCCAAGACTCCCACTGTTACGCATTTATAGCATGTCACGAGGCTACTGCCGTTTTAGTCTCCGAGGAGGATTATAGGGATGATTGGTGCAGTGCAATGACTGTGCTAGGGGTTAGGTTGGTTGGATAGATTGCTATGGAATTTCATGAACTTGGAAGGGATGAATTCGAGAATGTAAGGTATATTAAGATCGTTATGAAAGGTTTTGTTTCTGACATAATAAGGGGTATTTACTATTGTTCTCAGGACTTTTGATTGAAAGGATTGTATACGCTTGATGCTCGACGTTTTTGCTGTCCCCCATAGCTCCATTCCGTATGCCCAGATTGGCTTAAGTATAACTTTGTAAATAAGTAATTTGTTTTCTATGGAGAGATGGGATGTCCTTTGAAGTAGTCTGTATAGTTTTCCAAAGCGTCTGTTTAGTTCTTGTCTTTTTAGCCTCGTATGTGGGTTCCAGGTCAGTCGTTTGTCGAGATGGAAGCCTAAGTACCGTACTAACTGGGATACAGGGAGAGGGATGGAATTAAAAGAAATTAGTGGACAAGACTCGTGGCAGAGGGTGAAGGTGATGTGGTAACATTTTGCTTCATTAACTTTAATCAACCATTGGTTGCACCAATGCTCGATTGCATCACGGTGTTTTTGAAGGTTAAGGGATGCTATATCGGGGTCTGAGTGGGATGGCAAGACTGCAGTGTCATCTGAAAATGTAGCCAAGAAGGTATTGGGGGTAAAGGATTTAATTAATTAAGCACATTAAATTGAATCACGATATTTTTTAAGCATCAACCCAATATAAATAATTAACGATAACCTTGAAACAGGATAATCTTCTGTTTATCCACATGATTGAATTTTATGAAAGCCCTATATCATGTAGTCGATTCCATCGTTAGTATGGACCCCAATACTATCAATATTATTTTTCTTTAACTAATAATTATAAAATAATAAAACGTTATAGTTCGACAGTGCCAGTTGAAAATCTAGAACAGGCCACCTGAGCTTGAAATTGCTGTTCCATACAGAATGAATTTACCTAATCCTCTGAAATTGAAAGCTCTGATAGAATTGCTATTCCAGGATGCATGGGTGGCAATAGACCCAATTCAATCATCGATTTAATAAAGCCTTTTCCGAAACCTACACACAACATACAAAATATACATAAACTACTAAAAAACTAACATATTACCACTTTATGTAGGAAATAGGTCCTATGAGTTAGTTTAGTACTTCTATGTCTGAATCAGGCAGCAAATAACACTTATATACAATAATCAAATAAACACAAGAACTATTAATACACGCTAAAAGAAAATTAATTAATAACAAACTAATGAAGAGTAAGAAAGAATATATTCCCGCCGATCTCGTAATACTAATATGGAGTTAATATACAAAGTATTTGTAAAAATAATGCTATTATTTATATTTTTTTTTTTGTACAAATATAAGCATAATATGTATAATATTTTATTCCAAATATTTCTTATTCATATTCAATGTTATAGTGCTACTTACAGTTATTGGCACCTAATAAAACACTCTAGGCTCTTGTGTTTATGACTCGGGGTTTGATATTTTACAAGAAATATTAATAAAAAAACCTAATATAATATGTATGTATTTATTTGGTTGTGGCTTAGACATTTTTATTCAATTTAAAATGGCCATTTTTTTCTTTGTTCTTCTATGAATCTTCTATTTGATTTTCTATGAATCTTTAAGGGCTATTTTTTCTCTCGTTGAAACAAATACATATCTAAAAAAAAATATTTTTTATTTAAACATTTAGACATAATTTGAAAACAGGTTTTTTTCTTTGAAAATGTTATACATGTAACCACCCTTAACTGAGTATAGTCATTTGGGCTCTAAATAGAGAGTTCATCTAGGTTACCAAATTACCAGGGTGTTGGCCACCTTCAAAACGCCAAACTTTTTCCCGCCCATGTCCCTGCGAGGTAAATTTGCAAAAAAATACTTCAATCCTCAAAAACAAAAGTAATGTTTCAAATGAGTTATTTTCCAGATAAAATTTGAAATTATTGATTGATCGTCAGCAACCAAATAACGAGTTGGCACTATCACATCATTTTGTAAAATAAATTGTTTACTTCCATTTATATTGTGTTGGAATTATTTTCCGAATGAAGCTTGAAGTCTTTCGTAAAATATCTTTTATTATTGATATTACTTCAACATAATCTTGTATTTGTTGTATGTTTTAGTCAACTTATTACATATCTAGGATTATGCGTTCCACAATATTATGAGCAAATTTTTATTTTTTTTACTTTTAAAAGTAATTGATCAATTAAGTATCGTTCACTGTTTTAAGAAGTTTTCTTTATTTTTGCAACATCGAGGGATTGAAAATTCTATGCAATATTTAATGTTTTATAATCTAACTGGGTACATTGACATTTAAGTGATTAATTTATAATTATATCCCAATTCATAGTTAATAAGGTGTTTAGGACTGAATTTTTTTACATCCCACAGACAGTTCTAAAAGGAGATACACAACTACATTTAGAAATGATCTTGCAGATGAATTCAAATACCACACCTTTTTCTCCAAGCTTTCTATGGAGTGACTCCAAAATTCAAAACAACTAAACAAATGATAATCTCTTCAATCGTACTGTCCCACTCTTGGACTACGCCAACGATACTCTATATTACATACTTTCAGGTATTCAAAAGTGCAATACAAGAACCATTCCTCCAGCTTTAAAGATCTTCAATTAAACTTTGCCTAGCATATAACAGAGCCAAGACAATTTATAGTTGAGTAATAGACGACTCAGGGAGACAATATTCAAATCGTAGTACACAAGATTGAGCGTTCACTTCTTTCAGTCAGGAACTGAAGTAAATTTCACCTGCGATTTTTACCAAGAAATATCTTAAGGGTTACTGCAACGAATTCGTAACTTAAGGCCAGCGAGTCGGGGTTTTAGTGAGTTTGACAAAAAAACATTTTCCAGGTTCATTTATCGGTACAAAATTTAAGCACTGACTAAAAAAGAATAAAAACAAATTGTTAGCACTTGAAATGCGCATACTACAAAAACTCTTCGGTTGCTAGCAGATTGTTTTTGGTTTTCCTCGTGGCATCTAATATAATCATCAGACAAAATTTCATGTATCCAGGTCATTACGAACACAGGGGTGAACATAAAGTGGTTTGGTTTTTTGAAAAAAGATGAAACGCCGAGGCCGGGGAACAAAGGCCTGAATGAACTATTTAATTATTCGTGATACCAGAATGGACCTTGCTAATGGAAAATAATTATATTTTACTTTTGATTATCGGAATGGCTTTGAAAAATTTGACATCAAAAGTTGTTGATGCGTGGATCAGTGAGCACTAAGCCCGATGGATGCTGGGATATCAGTGAAAAGAAAGCCCAATTTAGTTAATAGAAGCAGAGGCTTTGACTAGGCTGACTTCCATTAACTCCACTGGCTGCTCTAATCTACCCACTGTTTTAGACCGACCCCCACCCCCACTAGGATTCGCTGTCACCCCCCTCCTCCGTAATTTATTTAAGCCTGTATCTACTGCACCAATGCCCCTCATGAAACAATAACAGGCATTAGTTTCGTAATACAATAAATATATAAATATTGGAATAACTGACACGCCTACATGCGTGATGTAGGGATTTATATCAAATGTGTCCTCATATATATATTGTAACATTCATGATATTTGAGAATATCTATCATGAACCCTCACATATGGTAGGGGACATTTCCCTAATACTCCTAGGAGTGGGGATGAGCTAAAAAGAGTAGTCTTAGCCCAGCCGTCGAGAAGAATGCAGCCGGCAAGCTCCCGAATTGGTGGTTGCCATAATATTGAAGAACCAACAGTAGAAAGTAACGTTGGTTGAATTACAGGAAGATTATCGATTGAACTGAGAGAAGAAAAGAAAAGCAGTTCAATGTTTATTAAATACCGTGGTGTGTTGAGACAGATGGGTAGATAAGTTGTAGGTGGGTGTTAACAATACTGTTTATTATTATGGATCCATTCATAAAAAATGAGCTCAAATTCATGTTTTGTAATTAGTATCATAATTTAAAAGGGTTTCAATATTTTTTTTATACATTTTGTCAATACTCCATGTTAATTATAATTATTTGTCATAACCATTTTATTTGAATATATTTCACAATTCCTAGTTTCTCAATTTATTGATAACCACAACATTAGCCTTGAGATCGGGCTATTCAATCGGGATAAATTCCTATGTCAAAGGCATAAAACAATTTGAATTAAAGATCTCATGTCGGACCTGCCAAGTTAGTTAAGTTAAATTGATCAAGTAAAGTAAAAAGGGAGATGGTAAAAAATGAGGTAGGTTTCAATATATATAATGAGATTTTTTCTGTCTGGATAATCAATTGATGTAGGTAATGTTTTTTTCTTTGAAAAAGTGTGTTTCTCTATAAACGAAAGTATTTATAACTAATCACATTAAATATAAAAGTGTTTACAATTTTACCTGTAAACGATAGAAACAAAATTTAAAGTCTTTATTTCAAATATTGTTCTTTCTCCACATAAATCGTTAATTCCTCACTTATATCTCTACACTTCACCGCTCCCTCTATAATGCTAGTCACGACGTTCTTCTGCTCTATTATGCAGCCGCCTCGCAGGTCATCCGTGCGTTGCGGAGGTTAAAATTAAGAAATAAGATCCTGAGACGTGTTCTTTACACACACAAACATATGATAGTGAAACGATGAATTTATTGGTTCATTACAACCAGTAATTAATACAGTGGTTTTATACTGCCGTTTGAAAATTAAAAAATCTCAAATATTATTTACCCCGACGTTATAAGCTATCTTCGAAGTACAGCGTGGATCTGCTAGTTAAAATAAGTAGTGAGGCAAGCTGGCTAAAGAAGGATCCAATGAGCTGATGGTATGATCACCAAAAAAAAAACCTAATCCAGAAGGTGGAAGGAAAAAAACTGCTTAAATGCTCGGAGACCCCGAGATGACCAAACCATGACCCCACTCTTATCTTTCTCACTCTCTTAAGTTTCTTGTTAAATTTCTATATTTCTTGCAATTATTTACAGTTACCCTTGCACATTCTATTTCTCAGTGGATTAAGCCTTGTACTGCCAGATTTCGTACCCAAGTTGGTTTATAAACCTGCATTCTATACACGGGGTCCGAAGGCCGTCACCACAAGCTATTACTTGTCACGCTGTCTAATTTTGTAGCTGCATGTTGGGGAGAGATCGGTTGCGCCCTTGCTATATATAGAAATATGAATATGAACAAATGACTTAGAAATATAAAATGTGTTTCCTGGCTGAACTAAATTGAAGTTGCAGTGTAAGCACTATTAGTCCGATTATACCACTAGTAAAAATTACCAAATCTTTTTGTGATCCATTTAAAATAGTTTTTTTATTTTGGTACTTCACTTAGTCTACACACGAGGCCTACTCAAAAGTGATCCAAACTAATTTAGCCAAGTATTTTCTATCACCTCGAGCACCTCTGCCTTGGCAATGGAAGTGTGCTCTTGATTAACTTTTGCTAATAATTTACCATGTTTATGGTATTTTTAGCAATAAAGAGTAGTAGTAGGGTGTAGCGACCGCTAGCTACATAAGATAAATCACCCTATACTCTATTGTATATATATTGTAAATTGGTTATAATATGTTCTAAATTAATTTAAACAAATGTAAATAATATTACAAAACCAGTGTATATATAGCCATATCAGTGTAAATATTGTAAACAATAAAACACGCAGCTGCAAAAAAACTAGTTCAGAGGCCGGTGCAGAGGGAGTCAGATAGCTTAAAGCCTGGGGCTGGATGGGTCCTGGTCTTAAAACAGTCAAGCGTCACCCAACCCTGCAATTTGGTTGGTCAGAATAAAACCTCTCCCTATTGGCTGAACGCGAGTGGCCAGAATAAAACCCCAGCCCATTGGCTACTTGGGGCTATATATACCCCCTAGTTTTAGCCGATAAGTAATTCTAACTACAGCTCTCTGTACTGATACTTGCAACTGCACTGATGTTTCTAGATGGCCTTATTATTTATGAAAACCTCTGCATCTCTCTTTCCAAACCTAGCTATGTTTTAGTCCGGCCTTGTCAGACCCCACACTTTCCTAGTGGGATTCTCTGCCTTCGTCTCACTAAAACTAGCACCTCCTTGGAAGAGATTTCTTCCTTGCGGACGACGGTCACCTGGGGCCCTATGAACTTTACCTAGTAGTGTCTCCCCCAGTGATCCAGACCGCCTTGCTCCGGTTTACACTCCGGGATTCGGACGGTTTTCACCTACCCTCAGATACCGAGTGTGAATTCGTGGCCATTCCAAGACCACATAAACTACCTACAATACCTACCCCACACCTCTTCTCCTGAACATAGTGCACTTTCGGGGCACATACCTATCAGATATAGAGTCAGATAGTACAGTAGTAAGACCCGTCATGAAACAATTGTCCAGGTCATAGCCTAATCAACCCTCACTTCGTCACTAAGGCTAGGGTAACTAGGCACCCCCTCGTGGCAACCCGACATAGAGTCTCACCGAATCAATGATTGCAAGGTAAAATTCGGATTAGTGAATATTTTGGATTAGCGGGAATATTAATTATTATTTTTTTAAATGTTTATTCGGGAAGCAAAAAAAAATTGACTAAACCAATTCAATAGCAAAATATTGTACACGAAAATCTGTATTATTCTTTGGGTGGAGCAGACAATGTTTAACGACTGGGGAGTTACTCGACAGTCATTTGGGACTTATCACTAATGCGTTACTATCTGGTTAGTAACTAGTAGCGCCGTCTGTAGCTTACCTGAACTAGGAGCAAAAGTGTTTTAATTTTAACTGGTTACTGAAAAATCTTGCATTCGAAAATCAGTTTATTTTGAGTAGCTCTGTGTATATACGGCCTTAGCATTGAGGACGATGTACGATTCTGTAATCCAGAATGGACGTCGACAATTAATCTACATCCTTGCATACCAATGGCCTTTGTTTTGCATCCACTAGAGACTTAATGCGGGTTCCTTACTGTAATGACGAAACTTGATAAACCAAACAAAGATAAGATCACTTATAAGAATAAGGCTATAGAGATAGCAAACTAAAGATAATGTTTCTGGGACACTTTAATTAATGTTAGAAAAAGTTACCAGTATAATCGGCAATAAATTAGGAACATAAAAAATCAATGTTAGGGGGGTGACTCTTGAAACGACACGTTTTATAGCTTATCTCCATTGGAAGCATAATATCTCATTTTCTCTAATGTATTTTTCATTATCTTAAGTATTCAGCTATAGAAAGTACTTATCTATTTTTTTTAATTAATTAATTTTTATTTATTTATACAGCAGAATAAATTTACAGTCACAGTAATAATGATTTATGCACTCGTGAAGCAACTTCGAATATATATATATATAGAGAGAGAGAGATAGAGAGAGAACAATCTAACTTCTATTTAAAATGAAAGTTTCATAACTAGATTAGATGTTGCAAACTGACAGATAAGGTCAGTTATCACGTCACTGAAGCGGTTTTACTTCCGTGTAAGGGACAAGTTGCCGGAAGTCATTCAGTTCCACTTGGAAGTTGGGTGCAGCTCGACATCGAACTTTCTCAGATACCGGCTGGTAGTTGTGAACCCACGAGGAACAAAAACAGCTGTGGGAAAAGTTTTATTTTATGGTCCGAGTAATTGGTCATACTGCATTCAATTGATTACTAAAACTATTACATCAAGTTAACTTTTAGATATTTTATTCAATATTAAATGAGAATGAAGCCTGTAGCGACCACTAACTACATAAGTGTTAAATCACCCTATACTCTGGTGCATATATAATGTATTTTAATTAGATGAAAAACATGGTAAAAGTTTTTTCAAGCAATAAACGTGGACCGGCAGTCGTAAATAAGGCAGGTAAGAGGGTCGACGGCCGTCAGCCATAAAATCTAAAAGCCATGCCATAAAACAGTACTTTACAGCCATAAAATCTAAAAGCCAAGCCATAAAACAGTCCTTTAGGAGACGAGGGGTCACGTACCTCGTGGCAGGTGTGCGCATTTCCTCACATTGGTCTAGCCCCCCCCCCCCAAGCAGGAACTCTACTCTTTTCATCCGCTGTTACTCGGTGTCTCTTTACGCCAGGGCTCCATGGCCCTGGAAGGCAGTCACTTAGACTCCTCGTCAACCCTCTCTCTCTTCAGCGCCGCTGAGTCTGTCATCCTCTTACTCAGCCTCCTTGCAGACCCTCTGGCGCCTTGTACCTGTTACGCTGCCGGGCCCCCGCCCGAACTCTGAAAACTTGTCTTATTCTTCATGAAACCTCTGTACCTCTTCTCTTGAACATAGTGTATTGTCGGGACACATCTCTATCATAAAATGGAGTCAGATATTAACGCCGACATGGAACATGGTCCATGTTATAAACTACAACAAACCGCACTTGTCACCAGGGCTAGAGTGATTAGGCACTCCCCTAGTGTCAACCCGACAAAGCCTATAATATCATGGAAATCAGTAATTCTGAGAATGATTTTTAAATTCCATAAACAGACTTAATTTTTGAAAAATGATTACATTAACGAAAATATTTCTGCAGCCAAATGTGAAAGGGGCTCTTCAATGAATGCAACGTAGCGTAAGTGAAATGTGTGAGTGAACTGTTAGCCGTTTTTCCGGGACCTTCAAACATCAATGCTTACCCATCAAATAACAACTTGATTTATATTTTTACTTCTATTCTGCTTAGTTTGTTTAAGTACATTACATGTTGTCATTTTTAAGTAGCTCATAACTTCCGTGCTAGTATCGTTATTTTCACTTAAACTACATAATTTCTGTCTAACCCAAGATTATTCGGGACACACCTTTAAAATTTTAAATTAAAAAAATGGAAGGAATTTCATATACTTGGGGTATACTTAGGACCAAAAACCTTCTTTTTTTTTCTTCATAGCCCCTTAAAATTTACAGATAGTTATATACTTAGGCGAATCTATTTACAAATTATTTTTGTATTTCCTGTAGCATCGCTACATTATATACAGGTTTTGTTATTTTATAAAAACTATATAGTGGAATAAACAAGTATAATGATCACTTTTTTGATCAAACTTAAAACTAACTCGTTTTTAACCTATTTTCCCCCAACTGCCTGTTGCCATCAATGCGGGAGGGGTGGTGGGGTCATAGTGTTAAAAACTGGGTTTGTGAGGTGCTGCTACGAGTCATGAAACTTTATGTTTCTCCGGCGGATGAACTCACCCGCCGACGGAACACTCAGCAACGGTTGCAGGTCAGCGTTCTTTAACCTTTCGAGAGACTTTTTGCATGCCCCCCCCCCAAAAAAAAACCTTGACGTAAACCATATTTTCATATCTGTTTGAAATTACTTCATCTCCTTTATAGCTCAGCTATAATTTTCTTTCGTATTTTTGTCAGTATATATATACACAACAGATCTTAAATGTAACCGATATATTTACTACAGAAAACTCGTAAATTGAATTTCAATTGGAACTGAAAATAAACATATAACAGTAATACTACTTTTCTGACGAACACTCAGCTGCCTGTGATAAAACAAATAAACATTCAAACGGTTAAAAACGTGTGATATTCGCATCCGTACTGATCTCATTTGTAGCTCTAAAACAAGTATTTTTTAGTCAACTAAACGGGTCAATATAGCTAAAAATTATTCTCAGCTCTTAGATAAATAAATATAAGCTGTCCGACGCATTTATTAAAGAGTGATGACAGCTGTCCACAGTTCCAAAGAACTGCGGGGCTCCCTTCATCTTCAAGAAACAGAAGGAAGTGGCTTTATTAAAAGTTCCACGTTAAAAAGGAATAATAAGGGATGAAAAGGAGGTGTGTTTTTGTCGTCCTCCACTTTCGCAATTAAACGGTTTCTCTTATTTATAACCATTCCATTCTCTAACTAAGTTTCTTTAATTAATGCGTTTGTTACAGAAATAACCTTATCTCTTGCAACAGTTGTGTTTTATGATTTTTTCCTTGACTGGAAACATTTCGATTATCTTTATAATAGGCATATAACAAAAAAAAAAATGAATCTAGTTTTAAAACATAAATATTCACTAAATTGACTACTTTTTGTTCGTTTGTCGTTAACTACAAGTTCCAATGACGCCCGGATGTACGATTATTTTCTTGATTTTACAAGAACTTTTTTTTTTTTTTTATTGTAAAGCTGCCGTGAACCGCACACACGAGACTAAAAATACAAGAACTAAACAGACGCTTTGGACAACTGTAGATACATCCCATATAAATAAAGATTTTTCCGTTTGTTTGTTAAATGTAAAGACAGAGTCCCTGAGCAAAAGTAGAGCATCTCTCATCGGTGTTGGAAATAATAAAGTAAATTATTTTATTATCAAGAGCCCAGTTATTTATGCAAAGTTATAAATTCTTACGTGACTGAAAGATCCTTTCGATATGGCAAAGGTTATCATCATGGCGATGAGACAAATCACTGGGAGGCTTCAAAAGGCCATAATAATTAAGTATAACTTCCACCGATGAAAATTAAAAATAAATAATAATAAAACCGGAATAAATTCTATTTAATAAACGTAGACCAAAATTAATTTAGTAAATGATCGTAAGTGGCTTAACAGTCTAGTTAAGGACAGCATAGTTCTCTTTGCACCTTACATAAATTATATTAGAGCTAAAGGCAAGAATGCCATTTCATTACATGTTTCAACTAGGAAGAAGAAATATAAATACATTCATTTTACCTTTAAGGATGACTAAAAATGATTGATTTAGTTTCTGTTATATTAGATATAAACTAGTGGGTATTTTAGACTTAGATTAGAGTTACTATGGCATATGAGAAGTATTTTCAATATACCAATGAAATGAAATAAACAAAATCATTGTTAATCAGAATAATTTTCCAATTCCCCCGAAGAAGGTAGCACATACATTTATGGAGAATTAGCGGAGCTGAAGACTAGGCAAAGTTCTGATTTAAGGTAAGCCAGCCGTCTGTTCATTTATTCCTGCAGGAGTTCAACGGGGGCTAAATTTAACAAGATAATGTTCTGGGAGACGAGGCCCCAAAGTCAACGTGGCATAATTTATGCAGCGGTGGTACCTGGAATGAGGAGTGGGGTGGGATTTGAGTGGCACAAAGAGCATGGCAATAAACAGATTTCAATCAACCGTCATTCACCGCAGAAGTTTTTGGAAATTCATGAAATTGGCGATGACCCTAAGCTTGAAATTCCATATATCCATATAGAATCACATATGGGTAGTGGATCTAATGGTAAATTGCCTTGCCGTATTTTTTCATTTTTTCTACCAAAAATGTTTTTTCCTTAAATATGAACTAAATTACACTTATTATCTCACTACTCAGAATCTTAATCAAATAAAAGAATAAAAAACCATCTGTAGAGATGGTTAAGGGACCATGCTAAAGTGTCCATAATCGACAATAGATTTATAATCAATCGATGAAAAATCATAGTAACATTAATTAATTATAACAATAAATAATCTATCACTTTTATTTAAATTTTTTTTTTTATAGTTTCGTCTGCCAAATTCACTATTGTGATTCCAAGCCCTGCCCAGTGTGAAAGAATCAAAGGGTTTGGCGGATTATACGCTGTTGCTCTTTTATTAGCCATTTCTTTGCCCACCCCTAAATCAAGAAATTGTAGATCCCGCCGATGTAGACGTCATTGACTTTAAACAAAGTTGCAAGTAGTTACTAACTTCAAAAAGCGGTGTATTAGATAAAATTATTGAAACTTCTTTATTGTAAATTCTTTATTAAAATTACAATCTGCCTTGTTGTAGGCAGTAATTGTGATAAACGTTCTCATTCATATTTATAATCTGCATTCACTCACTCATTCATACAGTATTTACAAACAGCCCAGAGGTCTCCCAAATCCACATGGTTGTCACCTCCCTCGCATGTGAAAGAGGAAGTGGTGTCTTGGGAAGTCCCCCACGCTCCTCCGTCAGCCGCGTCACCGGATGCTAGCCAGTGGAGGCTAACGAAGAGCGCAAGAGCCTCATACGCTCAGGACATGATTGGAGAAACTGGTCATTGTCAGGACTCCCATTGTCACGCATTTATAGCAGGTCACGAGGCCACTGCCGTTTCAGTCTCCAAGGAGGATTATAGGGATGAGTGGAGCAGCGCACAGTACGGGATTAGGTTGGTTGGATAGGTTACTGTGGAATTTCATAAACTTGAACGGGATGAGTTTTAGAATGTAGGGTATGTTAAGGTCGTTATGAAGGGTTTTGTTGCTAACATAGTAAGGGGCATTTACTATTGTTTTCAGGACTTTTGATTGAAAGGATTGGATACGCTTGATGTTCGACTTTTTTGCTGTCCCCCATAGCTTTATTCCGTATGTCTAGATTGGTTTAGGTATAACTTTGTAGATTAGTAATTTATTTTCTATTGAATGATGGGATGTCCTTTGAAGTAGTCTGCACAGTTGCCTAAAGCGTCTGTTTAGTTCTTGTCTTTTTAGTCTCGTATGTGGGTTCCAGGTCAGTCGTTTGTCGAGATGGAAGCCTAAGTACCGTACTGTCACGGATACAGGGAGAGGAATAGAATTCTGGGCCCTATCCTCTATAACCTATACACCGCTGATGTCCCCTCTACTCCCAATACCTTCTTGGCCACATTTGCAGATGACACTGCAGTCTTGTCATCCCACCCAGACCCCGACATAGCATCCCATAACCTTCAAAAACACCTTGACGAGATCGAGTATTGGTGCAATCAATGGCGGATCAAAGTTAATGAAGCAAAATGCTCCCACATTACTTTCACCCTTTGTCGCAAGTCTATTCTATTCTATTCCTCTCCCTGTATCCGAAACAGTACGGTACTTAGGCTTCCATCTTGACAAACGACTGACCTGGAACCCACATACGAGACTAAAAAGACAAGAACTAAACAGACGCTTTGACAACTGTACAGACTACTTCAAAGGACATCCCATCTCTCAATAGAAAATAAACTACTAATCTACAAAGTTATGCTTAAACCAATCTGGACATACGGAATAGAGCTATGGGGGACAGCAAAAAAGTCGAACATCAAGCGTATCCAATACTTTCAATCAAAAGTCCTGAGAACAATAGTAAATGCCCCTTATTATATCAGCAACAAAACCCTTCATAACGACCTTAACATACCCTACATTCTAGAACTCATCCCTTCCAAGTTTATGAAATTCCACAGTAGCCTTTCCAACCACCCTAATCCTGTAGCACACTCTTTGCACTGCGCCACTCATCCCTATAATCCTCCTCGGAGACTGAAACGGCAGTGGCCTCATGACCTGCTATAAACGCGTGACAGTGGGAATCCTGGCAATGGCCAGTATCTCCAATCATGTCCTGAGCGTCTGTGGCTCTCGCGCTCTTGGTCAGCCTCCACTGGCTAGTATCCGGTGACGCGGCTGACGGAGGAGCGTGGGGGACTTCCCAAGACTCCGCTTTCTCTTCACGGTGGATTTGGGGGGTCTCTGGGCTGTCTGTAAATATTGTATGAATGAGCGAGTGAATGATGAACTGTAAATATGGTATGAATGAGAGCATTTATCTTAATTACTTATTGCCTTATAAAAGGCAGATTGTAATTATAGCACAATAAAGGAATTTAACTGTAACTGTAACTTTGATCCGCCATTGATTGCACCAATACTCGATCTCGTCAAGGTGTTTTTGAAGGTTATGGGATGCTATGTCGGGGCCTGGGTAGGATGAAAAGACTTCAGTGTCATCTGCAAATGTTGCCAAGAAGGTATTGGCAGTAGAGGTGACATCAGCGGTGTATAGGTTATAAAGGATGGGGCCCAGGACACAGTCCTGTGGAACTCCTGCATTTATGAGACAGCAGTTAAAGTATTCTAAGCCACAGCGGACTTGGAAGAAGCGGTTTGAAAGGTAGGACTGTAGGATTAGGAAAAGGGTCTGTGGTAAATATCTTTTGAGCTTGTAGAGCAAACCTGCGTGCCAAACCCTGTCAAAAGCTTGAGCTATATCAAGAAAGGCAGCAGTGCAATACTGTTTGGTTTTAAGGGCTGAGGAGATGTGATCAACAACGCGAAGGCCTTGTTGAGCAGTGGAATGTCGTTGGCGGAAACCAAACTGGTGTGTGGGAAAAAGGTTTTTGGATTCAACAATGGGAAGTAGACGTTTTAGTAGGAGTTTCTCGAATATTTTTGAGAGGACAGGGAGTAGGCTAATTGGACGATAAGATGAGGCGTCATTGGGTTGTTTATCGGGTTTGGCGAATAGGACAATAATGGAATGTTGCCAGAGGAGAGGAAAGTGCGTCGTTCGGATAATGCAATTATATATATAGGTTAGGAAGATTATGGCTTTAGGAGGAAGTTGTTTGAGAATTTGAGGAGTAAGGAGATCATATGCAGGGTATTTTCGGTAAGGTAAGTTTTTCAGAAGGTATTTGACCTCAAAGGGGTTAACGGCTTTTGGTGGAAGAGAGAGAGAGGAATGGGTGAAGTGAGGGAATCTTCCACAGTTGTGCTGTGAGAATGGCTTTGATGAGAAAAGTGAGGTGTGAAAGTATAGGTAAGATGCAGAGCAAATTCCTCCGACCTATCCCCATCCGAAGCCGCCAAGGACCCATCATCACGACGGAGTGGGTGAGAAACAAGTTGATACTTTAGGATTTTGTTGGTTACATTCCACAAGGAGTTATCCCTAGTGGACAGAGAGGCGAGGTAGGAATTGAAAGAATCGGAACGGAAGGTTGGCAATAGCCGCTTTACCAATCGGTAGTACTGATTGTACGAGCGGCGATCAGCAGGATGCCAGGATCTTTGCCACACTGTTCTGGAGCGGCGTTTAGATTGGATTAAATCTTTGAGATGCTGAGGTAAACGATTATGATTGTGGATTTTTGGGTGACGATTGGGTGACGATGCCTCCCAAGCCGACCTCTGGTTCATAGTAGTGAAGAATGCACTGCATCGTCTAGGTCTTGGGATGTTTTCAGGGACAATTTGAGGTCTACGGACTCTGTAAGAAGGTGGCAGAAGTGGTCCCATTCAACTGGGCCCCTAATAAATGAAGGAGGAGGCAGTTTGTGAATTGGTCTTAGGGAAATGGTTAATAATAAAGGACTATGATCAGAGGAGAGGTCATCGAGGCGCGCGAGTAAATAGTTAAGTGTTCCTAAAATATTGTAAAAAAAGAAGTCAAGGAGATCAGGAATTCGGTTGAGATCAGGTGGCCAATAGGTGGCTTTGTCAGGAGTGATAGTGAATTAATGTTTCCGTGTAATTGCAGACAGCAAAGCACGTCCTCGTGTATTTGTGGATCTTGACCCCCAGTGTTGGTGCTTCGCATTAAAGTCCCCACCCACAAGGAAACGATTTCCGATGGAGTCTAGAAAGGAGATGAATTGGGAGTCGGAAATGGATTTATTGGGAGGGCAGTACACTGATGCTAGTGTAAGGGGAAAAGTGAAGGTGGTGGTTGACACTGCAGTGGACTGAAGGAAATCATGTGGTACCAAAGGAACTATGTGATGAGAAATGGAGTTATGAACAATGACAGTGGTACCTGCATGGGCTCTTCTATCTGGGTGATCAGTTCGATAAGTCTGGTACTGTCGAACGGTAAATGGTCGTTTACTCGTAAGTCTTGTTTCAGTATTGAGAGCTATGTCGATGTTCTTGACTTGGAGTAGTGCTGTTAGTTCGATAGTGTAGGTGCAAACACCATTTGCATTTCAAAGGAGAATGGATAAGGAGTCGGAAGGATCCACTTATGGATTTGGTTTAACGGGGATAAGGTAGGAGACAAGATTTGTAAGAAGGGAAATGAGAGGAGTAATTAGGGTTCTGAACTCTGGAAGGAATGAGGTTAAAAGGCTGGTGAGATCCGAAGAACTTGAAGGTGAAGGAATGTGTGAGATGTGTGGCTGAGGATGGGATAGAGTTTGTGGGTTGACGGGATGAACGGAATGCTGGGAAAGGTGATCTTGCGGACAGGGAGTGGGTGGTGCCTGTGACTGCTCTCTGTAGCGAACGGCATCGGCGAAAGAGACAGAAGGTCTCAAATTTCTTGCTGGGCCGCTTCTTGTTGCTAGTTTTTCCACTTCTGGCTGACGCCGTTGTTCGGTCCTCGACTTCAGAGTTCTGTAAGCCTCACAGCCCTTGTAGTTGGCCGGATGGTCTTGCTGGCAGAGCACGCATACAGCAGGCGATTTTAGGGGCTTTTTGCACAATTCGGTTTTGTGCTGCCCACTACACTTTACACACCTGGAAGGGTGGTGGCAGTACGATTTTGTGTGACCATATGCCTGGCAATTATGGCATTGGACGATGTCTCTTTTGGGGTAAGGTTTTTCGACCTGTATTCTTGTGTAGTACAGGTTTGTTAGATCGTAGATCTTCTCCACTCCAGGTGTCTTGTTACTGGTAGCTGGTGCCCCAGCTCATATAACTAATTGCTCGCTGCTGCGTCTTTATTGTTTACAATATTTACAATGATTTATGCGTTGGTAATGTTATTTACATTTGTTTAAATTAATTTACAATATATATATACAATAGAGTATAGGGTGATTTATCTTATGTAGTTAGCGGTCGCTACAGTTGGTTTAGATTATTACATTTGTTTTGGAGAATAAAACAAAATTTGGCGAATCGCGAACAATAAACTTATTACAAGGCTTAAGGTTTCCATCATCTATCTTACTGACATATACTTAAATAGTATTAAAATATGACATCTTGGTACAGTGTATTTCAATACAGTTAAGTCAATGTACATATATATTATTAAATATTATGTTATTATATTTTACCTTTTTTACACTGCTAACAGTTAATCAGGTCTATCAAGAAACATCCAGAAGATCAGCATTTCACTATAAAACATAAAAAAAATATAAATGAAAGTTGGTTACACTCATGTAGCAAGATTTCATCAGGGTAACTTTTCAGTAGAACAATATCTGATTCACGTAATTAGTGAAGTACATTAAATTTGCAGCAGTGACTAAATCCGTTTTGGTCGGGTTCCGTTTATCTAACACAATCTAAACCTTAAGGTCATTCAAATCGTATAAACATACTCCAAACTAAAAATAATTACTTAAACGCCACAAGAACCGTAGCTTATTCTTCATTGAATCAGAACTGTCTGGAAATAGAAGAATGTTGAAAAAGTTGATAGTGAATATAATATAGGTGGGCGGAAGGAATAGATAGAAAAAGAAGGTAACGAGCCAGGGTTGTCTCAAGGGACGTAACACCCGGCCAATGAGGTTTAAGAACTAGTCCTGGAAGATTTTCATGTATTCCTAAAGAATGGTAACACAAATAACTCCCAACTCAAAAGTGATTTTGCTCGGTACAATGAAGGTTCGAGCACGACCGACTGATACATGCTGACTTTTAAATTATTATTATTTTTTTTTTTAATAAATGCGTCAAACTGAATTTTAGAACTTTGTCGCAGGTATGCCGAATTTTTAAACAATTCAGCGTCCAAGTGATCTTTTGGTCTATTAATACTTTTTTAATGTTTCTTATGTCGTTTTTTATGACATTCGGAGATTAAATGGAAAACTTGTAGTATAGCCTCTTTACTTCTTTGTATATCCAGTATACGCTTTTGGTATTATTTACCGAGCCCTGTACTTTTCCTTCCAAACATCAAGATAGATTATTTAGCAATTTAAATTTTCATAGCGAGTAGCTTAAAGAAACTTGTTTTATTTTGAAAGATGTGAAGAGTAGATAAGATATATTCATCCAATACCAATTCTGAATATTGTTCGTTGTGAATCAACTTTTCTCTCCCCTTCTAAGTCCGGTGCCCTTATAGGGAGTCTTCTGAGGACCTAAAAGAGCAAACCTATAATTATCTGAAAAATATTCAAAGCAGCCAGACATCAAATTGTTTTATAAAAGAAATTGTAGTTATATTTGCCTGTGTACGAGTATTCATCCGTGCTGACTTGTGGTCTGAATACCATAGCAATATTTTCTCCTGCTACTAACCTACTCCCTTTGTTAGGTTCGTTATCAGGTCTCTAGCCGTAATATAGCTTTTTATTAATAAAGGCAAAAAACAGAGACCAGGCTTTGTTTATTTGTACCTTTTATGCTATAAAACGTTTAATACAGACCCCACTTTTGATTTATAAAATACACATGTGTTACAAAACCACGACTAACCGTCATTCATTAAAACATTCACGGCTTTTTGAAATTTCATGACTTATTTTTATTCTATCTAAATAATTCTATATCCATCACTGATTCGAACGAGAGCTTTCATACAAAAAAAAATCTTAAAAAATACTTATAAACAAGTAATTGACATAAATGAAAAAACGAAATGTAAGCCAACCGTGTGAGCCCATGCCCCAGAAAATCTGCAGCATAATATCAAATGTATTTTCTTCGCATATATTTGTCGTTATACAATCTCTATTAACAGTTAGCTCATATGATCAGAGTTGTTTTTTTTCAAATTTCTGATCGATTGAGTCATTTTAGAAAGATATCGTTATACACGCGACATTATAATTTTAACTACCTGTACTTGTCAAAATTACTAATTCCACTCGGTGGTGTAGGCACTAAAAAACATTCCTGACTAATGTAAACGAGTTTTTGTCATAAAGGAAATCCAACTTAACGTATGTCACCAAAAAGTAGAAGTATGTCTTATAACGCGTAATCATACTTGATCTTGAATGTCTCGTTTAACTTTAAGTTTATTCAATAACTTATTTTCCTTTTTTTTGAGAAAAGCCTTTTTTTCTTTAATATATCTTTATTTCCAGCTCAGCTTGTTATACAACACATGACATAATAATTTAACTGAACACAATGGCGAATGGTCCAATCAAGAGACACCCCTTACTAATATAAATATGATTTCATAACAGTATCATTCATGTAGAAAATTTAGTTGATAAACCTATCATAAGCATTTTAGGATATAAAATGATAATTTTCGAGAAAAAAATATATTAAATAATACCAATGATGATGATAATAAAAATTTACTGATTATACTCATATATATCAGATAGAAAAAACAAAAGAAACTATGAAAAAAACGAAATTTTCTGTTAAAGATGAATTATAAATTTTTTAACAGAAGTATGTCTTGTAGGAGTGATCGTTTTAATCTTATATTTCACGATGTAATTCCAATGTTTAACCTATGAGGATGAAAGAGTAACTAGGAGGATGGAGGAGTAAGTAGGATGGAGAGTGCTCATACAACCGCTTGGCCTTAAAGGTATTGCGATTTTATCTTGTACTTCATGAATTTAATTTTGATAAAATCTTCTACTGTCTCAATTTGTAAGTCTTGGTGAAGTTGCTTGTTTCTGACGATCCAAGAATCCAGCATCCTTCTGCTTAGACTAAGAAAATCCTTGAATGACTTATTAAATAAATGTAAAGATAATGGATTTTAAGTGCAATAGTTATTTAGATTTACTATTTTTGTTCTTTTCAACCCGTTCATTAATATACTTTTTTTTTTTTTTTCCCTTAGCTCTCAAACTTATAAAAATAGGATGTGGGAAAAATAAAGGAAAATTATTTTGGGCTAATGAGTGCCTTTCACTAAGGGGAGTCCCCCATTTGAAGGATGTATGAGAAGGATATAGGGTGTGGACTGCCTAAAGGAGGCGGGTGGAATCAGGAAGGTAGTGAGAGTCTACCGAGGGTGTATTAATATACAAATGAATACTACAGGCATTGTTGGCCTCATCTTAACTTTTACAGCGGGCAGAGAACATATTTTTTCTAACTTTCATAACCGAGAACCCATTAATAAAAGACCGTCACACTAAGCATTACCTCAAAAGGTACATCCACGAACATATATTTATGAAGTAACATTAGTCTAATTAAATGTCAAACTACTCTTTATCTATTAATGTTATTACCATTAATATTTTTTTTTTCATCATGTTATGTTTTTCCTACTGTTAAATCCATCCCTTATTACATTACCCGCTTAAAAGAAAATGGAGTCATGTATATGGTCTCATTGACTAAAGCGTGTATTGTTTTGCAACAATACAATTGTAAATTGTAAATTATGTGAATAATAAATAAAAAAAATAACTTTCTACCACCCCAGCTATGAATCAACTGGGAAAACCTGTTTATGAAGCAAACTTGTTGCGGAACTGCCTAAAAAACGTGACGAACGGAAAATATCGTCAGGTATTTTACAGCTTTCCATTCAGTATCGATTCAAGTTACAGTAGATAAGATTTTTATTTATATAATAAGTATAACAATTCGGTGTTTTACAGTTGCTATTTACAGCAGTATGTTTTTAAGATGTTCGCACTGATGTGTCGAACACCTGCCTGCCGTAACAGAATGTTTTTGGCCGTGGACGACGTGATCTGAAGCTGCCTTAGAGAATCGCTCCAATCTATTCGCTATGACGTATCCACACTTCCCTCCCTCTATTGTCGATCTGGAACGGTTTCCGTTTTCTGTCACTGTCACCGAATTCGAACATTGCAGAAATTAGGAAATCTTTCTAAGTGCTTATATTAATTTTTTTTTTTACAACGCTTAGCGCTTGCTGCAATAAGTTGTCTTAATTAGTCATTTTACCGCTTACACGACCACAGTAAAGAGCTTTTGATCCAAAACCTTTAAAAATAATAATAACTTTATTACCCTGGGTCCCTTAAGAACAAATATTTGTTTAACAAAAAGTGGGATTTTTGACAGTATCAGTTATCAGCTAATATTTAAAATGTGGAGATAATATATTGCAAATAAAATCAGATAAGAAAATATATGTGCACGTAAAAGACAAATATTTTTCATGATTTAAATAACCTGAAATAAATATTAAGAAAAAAATTGAATATTTGCAAAATACACACGGAACAAACGCACACTAATTCACAATGGGGTATTCGCCTGTAAATGTGTAGATACCTACCCAGATTTACAGATGAAAATTTCCAAAGTAGATTTGTACTAGTTACTAATAGTACGCTACATAATATAATAAGAATGCAATAAAAGTTAGCACCTTAACATTACTAACCATTTTATGCGACAGTCATTAGTTCTATAATAGCAGACAACTAAAAAATCTTGTTTTTAACTCCTATAATGCAGGACCTTGGCAGATGGAGGTTAGGGAACTGCAAAAGAATATTTTTATTATAACTAAGTAATTGTGTAATATTGTAGTTCTATGGTGCTAAGCACATAGGATAGATTGTGGGCAGCGGGTTCGGCGTAAATGAACGTCTGCCTCGGTGCAAGCATTAAATATTGTCGGGCTCAGAGTGACTGAGTATCCCCAAAGTTGGGAGGAGACGCCCGTCGCGAGCTAGGGTCACTACAACCTCTTAGCCGCCGTCCGGCGAGCGCCCTGAAAGAGATAAGGAGGGCGGACCTGTCGTCTTTCACCCTGGCTGCCAACCTAGTCGGCGGGCAGCTTTAATTCGCTTTGATCTGACTCCATAAGATCTTTAGAAGGTGTGTGCCCCGACAAAGCACTATGTCCAGGAGAAGAGGTACAGGGTAGGCTTATAGGTAGTTTATGTGGTCTTAGAATGGCCACGAATTCACACTCGGTGTCTAAAGGTAGGTGAAAACCGTCCGGATCCCAAAGGCAAGTGTGAACCGGAGAGAAGCAGACTGGATTGCCATGGGAGACACTGGTAGGTAAATTTGCAGGGCCACGGAAACCGTCGTCCGCGAGGGAGAGGTCTCTCCCAAGGAGGTGCTCGTTTTAGGGGTCTGACAACGCCGGACATAGCGAGGTTAGGAGAGAGAGATGCAGAGGTAGTTGAGAAGACCATGTTTTGAGTAGAGCAGCAAGCGCCAGAGAGAGAGAAGTGTTCAAGGTGCCAGTTGGTTTCTGCACTCTGACTGAAGACGCGAGGTTTATATAGCCGGCTAGTCGTGGTGGGGGGCCATCCCCACCAGCGGCTTTTCTCCCCCCACTCTCCGACTGGCATCATAAGCTTTATTTATTAAACATATGGAAACGGTGATAGATATGATCTGATCGAGAAGAGAGTGACTTATAATTATTTGTAATTAAGAGTTGGCCACAACAAATATTTTGAAGAGGTAGGGAAATTTTGGGTGTGGAAGATTTTGTAGAGTAAGGAAGTAAATATGTATGTGCGAAAAAGGGGTCATTTAGACTCTTTCAACCAGCCCAATGTGAATGTAATACACGTTTTTTTTTTTACATGTTAACGATCAATAAATTATACAATTACAACCAATCAAGCGGTGGCTCTTGTAATGCTCTTTTTCCAAACTCTTGTGGAGGCACTTATCAATGAGAGTTCAATTTTTATTTTCGAGCTATTGTCCGTTGATTCAGAGAGAGGTGGAAATTCGTCCATTGTGCCATTTGAACGTAAAAGTGGTTCATTTCAATTTTTTTTACAGTTGAGTCCAGTTTTCTCCGAGTTCAGCTGAAAGTGGTTGATCTGAGTTTATTCACAATAGAAAGCACCCTTACGGTAGTTTATCAACTACCAAACACAACCTTAACTGCATTCTTTCAACGAGAGAAGAAGGATCTTTTCTCGAGGGTGCCCTCAGATGGCTCAGTGGAATTCATCGAAGAAAGTTCTTTGTATATCAAAAGTTTCAGTCCGTCCTTGGATATGATACAGTCGCGAGTTATCCCTTAGGATGAATCTTTATTCACTACGAAGAGCAAGATCTTCCATCGAGTTCAAAACAGTAAACGGCAAATTATGCCAGACATTTAGCGGGACATGTCGGAAAATGGGTTTACTGAAAAGATAAAATATTTCGAGAAGCCAAAATGATCTCCCTCCAAGAAGAAAATCAGAAACCAGTTTTCTATAATACTGACTAAAGGTACTCCATGAAATCCAAACACTTTATGAGGGAAACGTAAGTGAAGACATACTCGTCAAAGTCCGGAGGAAAAGTCCAAAATTGTAAATTACGTTTGTAACTTAAAAATAACGGAGAAATACCCCAGAGAAATACCCCCCCCCCCCAAAAAAAACCTTACTTATATTTGTTATTATCAAATACATCAAAACGAGGATAACTCCATAACAACAGCTTGTAACAGGAGGTAGTTTCAAAAATAACAACAAAAAACGCAAATAACCGATATATGAACCTAAAATAAATCCAAATACTATTAACAATTGTTAGCTACATAAAACTTTTTAACAGTCGGCACTTGAGCAAGGGATTTCCCAAAAATCCGCTCGGAGGCTCCATCTTTGCTTGCCCTCCACCATACCTTCCTTTTACGAATTATCTTTGTCTAAAGTCTTTTAAAGACTCGTAACAACGTAGCAACGTCTCGTAACGTCGTACCACGGTGTGCATGGAATGCTAATAGCAGGAACCCAATGCTACCAATAATTTAAGTTGCACAGTGCTGAATGCCTGTGTGACAGTTTCTATACTGTCTTGTAGCATCACTGTTAAAATAATTATTAATAATAATCCAATTTCATTAATATTATCCCTTGAATTAGCTTTAAAGCCTTTTTACATGGGTGAGAATTTTGATCAAAAATGGTGTAATAAGGCTTTGATAAGTAAATAATCAGTAGTGCTTATGGGCAAATATACTAGTCTACTAAATAAGGTTTCATAAGTAAGGTTACTTTCCTGACACACCTGGTAGAAACTAATCGTCAACTTGAACAAGACTTTGATAAAAAAATAAAATTAGCGTGTAAAATAGGGAGCCAGTTTCTGTATGATCTCTCTCTGGTGGCAAGAAATCCAACAATTTTTTTTATCAAGTTTTTGATCAAAATTCTTACCCATGTAAAAAGGCTTTAAAGCTAATTCAAGGGATAATATTAATGAAATTGGATTATTATTAATTAACGGGTTTCATTGATAATTCCGTAAAAACCGTTTAAATGAAAATTATAATGGTTACAGAACTATAGCCCACTAAAGTGCAAACACATCGTACGCCCAACGAGTGCACGTTGATTAATGATTTATAGGCTTCTATTAATGACAAATATTTATCCAAACACAAATTTAGAACCTCGGGTTGTTATATATATTAAATATGTAATGGGGATTAAATATAAATAAACGAAAAAAATCACCAAAGCTAAAGTGGACTGTATAAACAAAAAAAAGCAATTACCAAGTAATTGACGACATTTACACAATTTGGATACAATTATTCAGACAGAAAGACACAATTTTTGCGCAATTGTTCATACGTGAGGTATTTCCAAGTACCGCATTCATATTACTTACATTTTTTTTTTCAAATTATTTAGAACAGTTAGAAAAAAGTTAGTTGTTCTGGCGTTCTGCACGGATATTTTACATGAAAAAAAACAAAAAAACTTTGAACACAAGGTACATTTAATTTGTTTCTGCCAAGAATGTTAAATGAGTTTTATTTTTCTCTCTTTTTAAGCTTTACCACTTTTTATACCCAAAGGCAAGCTACTGCCCGCTTCGGCCAAATCCTATTACCGGACACGTCAGGAATGAGAACATCCCTCCCTCCACCGAGGGGATCGCCCGGCCATTTCACTACATGAAATGCTCAAAAAGAGGGATGAAAAAATATTCATTTATTTTTGTTAACTTTTACTGAAGAATAAAAACAAAAAAAAATCGACTCAACAATGCACAAGTTTATCACATGAATTTGAAATATTTTTTTGTAAATGTAGTTTTTGAAGTTTTCTCTTTTTTTGTTCTTATTATTTTTCAATCAACAGGCTGTTAGAATTCATCCCTGAATAAACATCCTATTATTTTTTTATATTGTACTGACGAAAAGTTAATTACATTTAGGATTTATTTCTCAGAACAGTAGAAAAAGGTGATCCACTTTTACGGCAAGTGAATATATATATATTATAATGTTATTTTTAAGAAGTGATTTGAATGAAGGATTATTTTACTATATAAAATATTAAATAAAATAAATTATAAAAATTTTAAATCCAAAACAAGTGAATGTGGAGGAAGTATGTGAGTAATTGGAAGAGCTAAGAGGGAGACTGGGACTTAAGTTGTTTATCCACTTAAGAAGGGCAGTTGTTGAAAGAGGCTATAAAGGAGTTTTGCAGTAGTTTTGATAAGAGAGTTGTTGATGATAAAGTATTCCAGTTTGTGGATGGTCAAACATATTTGACGTGAGGGCCCTTACAATTCGTATTTCCTCGTACTTCTTATTTCTACGAATAACCTCAAACAGCATATTTGCATATTCACGGAGTCTACAGGAGACCCTTGAGGCAGCATTGTATTTGGAGCACCAAGATCACAAAACTTAATACTTGGATGGAGGAGCATGGCAAGCATTTGGAGTAAATTCAAAAACTGTAAATGTAACAATTTTTTTTTTTATTTCTTTCATGTCAAACATTTATATTATTACAATACTGAATTAGTTTGTGATTTCATAATTGAGGAGATCATTTCGGAAAGAGAAATGTAAGAGAAAAAAAAGTCGCCTGGGTGGAAATTACAAGTGGTGTTGATAGGACTGGAAAGACGGAGTTGCGATGTAGCCACTGGGATGAACATAAAGAGAGAATTTAAGTCATCGGGATAAATATAGCAAACAATGAGAGGAAATTTTTGGAGGAGGTCCCATTTGCAGTAAGCAACTATTGCATAAGTTTACGACTTGTGAAAGTATTTTGATTGGGCAAGGAACATTTTAGTCTGGGGCTGCAAGTGTTATAAGAGAGATTCATCTTCAAGGTGCCTAGTGCTGATAAACTTCCTCCTTCCTGCATACTGACGCCTCATCTAATCATTAATTTCCTTAGTAAACCAAAGAACTGGGGGACGGTGGTCTCGGAAAGTCTTAAGAGCCACATGTTAGTTAACAATGGCGAGGAGAGTAGGCATAAGGAAATCAACAATAGGATCTGTAGACGTGAAGGAATATAAAAGGTGACATTGATTTGTCTCCAGATCTCTTTGGATGGCCTCGAACGTCAGAGAATTTAGGTTATGGTAGGTTATATTCATGGGGGAGGTAAGAGTGACATCCAGATTGTATGATAGGGAAATGAGATCGTGGGCCGTAAGGAAATGTACTAGAAGCAGAAAAGAAGAAATTAGATTGACGGGGGATACTATGGTAAAAATTTCTAACCACGAATCTGGAATAGTGGTGTGTTGGATAACAGAATACCGGACTACAAAGAGATTCGAGGAAGTGGTAAGGTTGACAAGTAAGGGTTTGTCTGCAGAAAAGTAAATTTGTATTTAGAACACGGGCTGAAATAATATCATTAAATAAAGAAAACAGTTTGAGAAGAGTTGATTCAAATACAGGATCGAACAGAGCATGAGGAGGACGATTAATGGCCACGTAGAGGATCTGTTTGGTTATATAAAGATCTAAAGATCTAATAGTAACCTTAACGGCGGAATAGCTCAATATTAAATAAAACTAAATAACATTTTCCCTTTTAGTGTGAAAATCAAATCAAAGTGTGTTTTTCCAATGCAAAGTACACAGAAGAAATAAATCCCAAAAAAAGTAAACACCATAATTAATCTAATCGAGGAAGCGTTTAGCGCTGTGACTGGCGGGGGGGGGGAGCAGGACATCAACAGGTGGTGTCTGTTCTTCAGTCTCCATCCATCTATATAGAGCGAATTAGTCGAAGAAAAAGTCAGGCTATTAGCAGGAATCCGATTTAGTTTTTCAAGGCTCAAACATTAAATCTCAGTTAAACTAACCGTGATAAATGTGTTTTTGACTTAAATAACAGCTAATGCAAGCTTTAAGGGCCTTGAAATCGTTAAAATGTACGCCAAGCAGTGAAGACAAACAGAAATATATCTCTTTTTAAGGACACTAAATTAAATTTCGTGTCGTGCTCAAAACATGTTAACGTCGACTAATAATATTGTTTAATTATTAATGTTAATGTTTAATGTTAATTTATCTCGAATAAATCATTACATTATTTCGTACTTGTTCTGAGGTAGAGTTAGTTTGTTGACAAAATTTTCCGAACAAAGAACAGTATTTTTTAACTAATGAATTACAGATTAGTTTCAAAAGTTCTTACATTTCCACTAGCGCGAAAATAAATCTTTCAATATACTGTTTCTATACTTTCTCAGAGCACAAGACAACATCATAAGACCACACCGATGTAGCAAACAGTTATAGATTTGGAAGTGACAACAATGTGTTTTGGGAGGTCTCTAGGCTGTTTGTAAATACTGTATGGATGAGCAAGTCGATGAAGATATGTAAATATGGTATGAATAAGAACATTGATCACAGGTACTTATTGCCAAATAAGCCAGATTTTTTTTTATCACAATAAATAAGTTTAAAAAAAAAAGAACAGTAGAATAAGGTGATCCTCTGTTAAGGTAAGTGAATTTATATATTGTAATGTTTTTTAAAAGAAGAATTATTTTATTATATAAAATATTAAATAATATAAAATGAACTATAAAAAGTTTAATTCCAAAACAAGTGAACGTACTAGCAGGAAGTATGTGAGAAATTGGAACAGGTGAGATGAAAGCTGGGACTTCAGATGTCAATAGTCACTAGATAAGGGCAGTTGTTGACATGGAATGGACATATGGTCAGTTGTATCAAAGGATCTTCGAGTATGATTCATGACTGTACTTACTTTCATTTTAGAAATATAGAAAAAAAATTGCCTCTAGGGAAACAAATAAACAGATAAACCATTGCTGCAAATCATAAAGTACACGGTGCCAATAATTCTCAATTTAAATTTGATAATTTAATCAGATTCTCAAGTACGTGAAGAAAGGTACTAGCAACGCGATTAAATGGCCTTGTGGAAAATTTAATTACTACTATTGTACGATAATTTAGATTTACGGAAGGGATATGAATTAAGGTTTAAATCTTAATTAAAGTAGCCATTACGGGCGACACATTGCTCCTGCCATCCGTCGTCCCAGCTTCCACAGCTTCTCAAGTGGAGAAACGCGCTGATAAAAATTTATGTGTTTCCCTTGATTAAGCTTATAATTAATGAACCATTATTCAAATTAAATTAAATATGCCATATCATGAAGAGATTAGTCCTTCCAAAGAAGTCATTATGGTGACCATTACACTATCGTTAAGTACAGGTAAAAGTCCTCAGGATCACTTAGGACACCATTTTATTAATTTCTGTATAGCCAAGCCAATTCTTTTAAACCAACCATAAATTACAGTCTTCTGGAAATATACATAAACAAAATTTAGAACGTGAGAAAACCCGGGTCGGTGTAAAACTCATATTGAATGATTTTAAAAAGGTACTTCGTACTCCACAAATATTACAGTATAGTTGTACCCATTTTTATTTCGGTTTTCCTATATACAAATGAGTGGAGAATTTCGTTTCACGTATTAATCGTATTTTAGTCTTAGTTGAGAGGCACTCTGGCGTCTTATAGCTATATAAAGTATATGACATATACACTTCCCTCTCTCTCTCTCTCTCTCTCTCTCTTTCTCTCTCTCTCTCTCTCTCTCTCTCTCTCTCTCTCTCTCTCTCTCTCTCTCTCTCTCTCTCTCTCTCTCTCTCTCTCTCTCTCTCTCTCTCTCAAAATTTCAGATATATTGAATCTTTTTTACGGCTGCTATCATTGAACTAACATGTACACATAGACAAATCATGAACTAAATTGAAAACTGAATAAAATTAGAACATAACCCTTCCGGGTCGGCGATTGGATTGTAACAGGATTTACAAAATATTTATTCGTGTTATCTACTTATTTTCCCGCACGTTGTGTAGTAAATCTTACCAATCCGTGCAGAAAAAAATCTCTAAGTCCGTCATAAATTGACCTGGAGTTTGTAACTAATCCGGCAAGCGAACCATTGAGCCACGGAGCCAGGTCGAACCGAGATTAAATTGACATTAGAAAAACTGAAGTTTCAGATATTTTTATTGATGTTTGGTTTTACGCGGGATTGCGACACAAGAGGTTTGCCTTTCAGTAATCGATTCTAGTTGATTATTATTAATTGTATCAAAGGATTTTCAGGAACAATTAGAAAGCTCGTAATCACTTAAAAGTTTTCTTAGAATAATTTTTTTTCTCAAAGAAATTATTTTGGTGCCCAACGGAAAATTCGAAGCAAAGTTTCGCAAAAATTTTAAATAAGCCTTCTGGTTAAAAATTATGTTGTGAATTACGCATAATGGGCATAATGGAGAAGAAAATAATGCCAGGCGTGTCCGATTAATAATTGCCGCAGCTGGCTTAATAGAAGGATTAAAAGTAATACCAAACTGAGATTTCAAGAGAAAGATAGAGAGAGAGAGAGAGAGAGAGAGAGAGAGAGAGAGAGAGAGAGAGAGAATTTCATTTTTTTATGTTACGTACATTGGCTCATATAGTTTCCAGACTGCCGAACTAAAACTAAAATAATCACACATTTATTTATATGAAGGAAAACCGGAACAAAACTATGATTAAACCCTAATTTCTAGTGGTCCTTAAGTCTTTCTCCTAGTTGCACAACACTTTTTACTTAATTATTGTCACGACTCTCACAATATCGAAGAGAAATCTTCGAATGCTTTCTCTTTTTACTATCGTATTAATAAAGTCAATGTAAATGGGATCATGAAGTCAGGAGATCGTCAATTTGTCCCTTAGATCTGCAAATTAGAAGACTTAAAGGAGGTGGAAATTTGAATTGCTTCTATGCAGAAATTGTAGCAAATTAAAAAATTATTTTTTATTGTTATACAAAATTATTTCTATTTCTGCTTCTAATAAAAAAAGTTGGCTCCCCGGAAATATCGTTTGATATTGCAATAAAGGGAAAAAAGTAATGCAATTAATTATGTATACAATTATCAGGATCTGCATTTATGTAAAGATTACATATTGTGGAATCTGTAACTAACTCTGTGTATATTGAATGTAGGGTTTTTACTCTATGTAACCTCCCTCGTATTTTCCTAGTAGGTGGATTGATAATCAATTAATTTCTTTAGTGTACGTTTAGCGTGAAACATTTTATTATTCATTGCCCGAATGTATAAAATTCCTTCTGATTGACATCAGTGGATGCTGTATGTTATATAGTTGTTTAGCCTATTGCCCATTAGAGGAGGAGTCAGGGCAGCAAGTAAGAATTGAAGAGACATCAGTCAACGAACGGGAACAGAATTAGTCCTTTCCTAGGTAGGGAATTCGTCATAGCGGGAATACAGTAGTGGGGGTAACGTTTTATCGGGCATGTAAAAACAAGGAAGCAGAACTATTTTTTTTGTACAGTGAAACTCCCACCTTCAACACGGATCTATATAATTTAGATAAAGTTAAGAAACTATACAGATTTCTTCTGAATGCCATCAGTGGATACTATATGTTATATAGTTGTTTAGCCTATCGTCCATTAGAGGAGGAGTCAAGACAGCAGGTAAGAATGGAGGGGACATCAGTCAACCAGCGGGATAGGACAGGACTAGGAGAGGGAATTCGTCATGAAGGAATGGCGGGAATACAGTGGTGGGGGTAGCGTTTCTTCAGGCAAAAAAACTATTATTATTTTTTATTTTGACGCTTTTTTGTAACGCAAATTTATATAACACAGATGTACCGTGGATTCAATACACAGATTTTGTTTTGGTACCATTGAGTGTGTTGTTTCACGCGGCTGTGTCTCCACCATGGAATCCTTATTCGTAAATAGCCTTTTTTTCTTAGAGGGAACAACTTGGTTAAGCAACAATTGAAAGGTAACTTGTTTTTGGATGCTGATAAAAGTTAGGGAAGACGTACCTTTATCATGGTGTAAAAAAAGTACACTTTTTTTTTTCGTTTTAGGATAAAACTAAATAAATACACCGATTCCAGTTAAAATTCCAAACCCATTTAAATAGAACAATCCATAATGGCCTCATCTCACTTGCAGTCACATAGACTGAGATTGAACAGTTCTATTAGGCTTTTTTTTAATTGGTCCATTAAAAAAAAATATATCTGACCTTACATTATAAAATTGTATACATTGCCCGGGAATCCCCCTAAATATCCTATAGGTCTTCCAGCTTTCCTGCTATGTCCCCCGGTTGAAATCAGAGAGACCTCGATGACACGTTACTGTTGAAGCTTACAACTGCGGCGTAATAGCAGAGGAAACTAAGAGTGTACGTGAGAGTCGCAGACGCTCAGAAGATTCACAATAAAGTTTTCAGAAATAATAAACTTTTTTTTTGTCGTTTCTTAACATTTTCTATAGCCAATAATAATGAAGAAGCTATATTCTATATTCCTATCAACTCTAGTATAGAATCATCAACAGTTTTTGGAGAGGTCTCATGCATTTTGCGATCAATGCTCAGATTTTTACCGACAAATATTCTATGAACTGGACCTCTCTCTTATTACAACTTTTTAGTTTGACAAATTAATAAGGAGCAAAATTGATAAAGATTATACCCATGTACGGAAGAACGGGTTCTAGATAAATAAGCATTCGTTGCCTTTGATACAAGTGGAAGCGAGACGACACACAAGAGGGAGCTATATTGAGTCGAAGTAGCTGCTGTCTGACATCTAAGGGGGGATGGGGGGGATTTGTTATCCCAGAGGGATGTCCTGTCTTATTATCTATTAGGAGGGGATTTCAAGGATCAGAGAAGCAATGACAAGGCGTTCGATTGCAAGTTAGATGATGTATGACGTCCTGTCGGGTCATCTAAGTTTCCTCTTTCGAATATATACATTACTAGATCATCCAAGGTTTAGTAGTCCCACAATTTTTTGTTGGTGAAATTTTTTAAATATATACCAGCTCGAGAGCTGCAAATCTCAGTAAATTTGTTTCCGTCGGCATTCGTCCCTAAGCAACTCTCAAAATCATTAAATCTAATCCTTATCAGTTCATCATCTCATTGCAATGTTATTAATTGGTACATTAAAGGTACAATGGAGGGCTTAAAAGGTCTATAATGTACCCTTTACCATAAGAAAAAATATTATATATATTAAATAGCTTTTTTGAGTAATTTCTGAAAAAGATTGGAAGTAAGAGTGAAGATTGACAGTTAATTAATAGGTCTGAAAAGTTTCCGACCTAACAAAGCCTTTATTTTAGCTTTTATTTATTTTATTATCATCTTCATGTTGAGGTCGGAAACTTTTCAGACCACCTGTGTACTAAGAAACAGCGTTATAATGTAACAACGTGAGTATACCTTTAAAAATAGAGCATGGGAAAGTCAAGAATTTCCATCAAGGGTATTCATAACTTACCTCATCAATAATTACACATTTGTAATCGTATTAGTAAAAATGAAAGTGTAAAGTAAAAGCTTGGTAATTTAATCTCAAAGTGAGCACTCATGTAATAAAAAATATAGATCAATTGAAACTATAGCTACTTTACTCACACTTGTGGACAAAATTGAGGCACCACTCCATTTTTTTGAGTTAAAACGAAATTACCTTCCGCTTTTATTTTGATTACCTATCAGTATTAAGGTGATATAGGTTTAAATACAAACCGTGAATAATGCTTTGTTTACTCCTAAATCCCTTTTCCACAATCGTACTGTTTGATCCATCCAATCTACACATCATAAAATTCGTTCTCACTTATTCATTCTCATTATAAACCCTTTTTAATCCTTTTTTATTTTGTTCAATGGCTCCAGTAAGGCATTTAAGTGAATAAGGTTTCGTTAGGGCTGATAGAGGAAAGATAAACCGAGCGTGAAGTCACCAGGAAACTGGGTGTATACCACTCGTCCATAGGCAGGGCTCTAAAGCGATTCAGGGTAACAGAGTGTCACCCAAGAAAAGGGCAGAAAGAGACGATAGGTACATTAGACACGTAGCTTTAGGAAATCGGAGCATCACCGGAAATGAGATAAAAAGTCTCATAAGACAAGTGCGAAATGTTTCCGCTTCCGGCAGGACTGTACAAAGAAAGTTTAATGAAAATAACCTTAGGGCTAGACATCCTGACGTATCTTATCCTCCTTACACAGCTCCCAACGTGAACTGGACCTGGCCACGTGAACATGTGAATTGAACTTTGGAAAACTGGAAGAGAGTTCTCTTTACGAGGTGAGAGAGGTACGCGCCATGCTGTTTGGTTCCCTAAGTGGCATTTCGTGGTGGCTCACTGATGTTCTGGGGTGGTATTTCCTTTGATGCTTGTACTGAATTGCTTGTTCCACCAAGGTTCCTAACGTCTTGGAGGTTCTTAGGAGACATAATGGATGAACATGTAGTGCCATATGTTCCCTACATCGGGTAGGGGTTCTTGTTAATGGATGATAATGCCAAATCCCATAGAGCACGAATGATGAATTGAGCAGGATTGATGATTACCTGATTGAGGTTGGGATTGAGTTTGGCCACCACGGATTCGAAACTTAAATGCTATTGTACTCTACTGTGACCAATTGAAGCGAAGAGTACGACGTCATAATCCATGTCCTAGCACCCTTGAAAGGAAAGGGCTGTTGTTAAAGATTGGGAAAATATTTCATCCTCATGACTTTAACACCTCTTCCAATCAATGCCATGGTGTATAAGAGACGTGATTCATGCCAGAGGCAGAAATACCTGCCCCCCCCCCCAATAAAACCCCATACGTTTTCTTTAAAAACTTTTTTCTAAGTTTATCTTTTTTATGTTTTATTTTACTCATTATGAATCTCCAGTTATCTGTTTAAAATACAATTTCGTTTTCAAATGACTTGTTTTTTCAAACAAAAATATTTTTGAAATTTGCAAAAATTGGAAATCTTTAAAAAAAAAAAGGCAGTGCGTTAATTTTGTCCATTGGTGTTTAAAGCTTTATTTTACATATTTTTACTGCATGACCATCGATCTATTGATTTTTTTTTAATTAGTTTTTTATTTGTTGAAAATCAATGCTTATTTGCTTTTTTTTCTACTAACTGAAAAAATATCACAGGTATTCATTTGGAAAAAATTATAAAGGATTTTTTCGGATTCAAGCTTATGAGTTGCCATAAAATTTATTTTGTATTTCAAGACATTTATAAATTTCTTACATTATATATGTATGGTTATTAGTTATAAACATACTGATAATTCAAGATCGTACATTCATGTACAAATTGTATAGACCGTTTGTTGGATTTGATTGAGATTTGAAACGCACGGAAAACGAAAATAGAAAAAAAGTAATAAATTTGACAACTTATAAACAATGTCAATTTTCGCATTCGATTGCAGATATTTTAGAAGATAGGGAAACAAAAGTTGATTTCACACTAAATGAAATTTCATTTTATTATCTTAAACTATTGGTGAGATATTAATTATAGAGAACGTGGAGAGTTTCTGCGCATGCGCTACTATTAACAACCACGTACAACTATCGCTCTCCAAATCAATACCGATAACTACCGTTATAGACCCTTTTTCGTCTTTGGGATTGTGTCAACTGGCAACTTAAGTGAGGTGGCCACGAGGGAGCCCTCAATAAGTGAGTAGATCGCTAGTACATTGGTGTAAAGTGTAAATAATAGTGACATCGGAGAGAGTAGTCGGCCATCTTGACTGAGGCATCAGTCGTCGTTCACGATACATAGCCGTTCTGAGCCAGACCTGATAGGTGGCTCAGAGCCAAGACCGGTGACTCGCCACTGGAATCCCTCCGGCACTACGTATTTTATTTATTATTTTCTTTTTTTTTAACTAACAAAAATCTTAGCTAATGACAAAATGAGATTTTATCAGCAGATAATATCACAAAATAAAAAGAAAAGATCGAGGTCCTTAGGCCCAACTCCACCAACGTCGCCAGTAAAGCGAAAACCCAGACGCTCAAATAGGAACATCCCTACAAACTCATCTGCTGCCAGCTCTATGGAAGATCTACCACCACTTGCCAGCACTTCAAAAGAAGAAACTGTAGCAGAATCTCCATTCTTCACACCGAATAGCTTCGAGGTACTGAGAAATAGTCAACCTGACGACATGGAAGTTATTCAAACACCAACACAGCCCAAGCCGCCTGCTATATTCGTAAGGAATATTAGCAATTTCAAACTATTGTGCTCACAAATGAGCAAAGTTGTAGGTACCGGAAAATATACGTGCCTCAATCGCTCTCGGGATACAAAAATTTCCCCAGACACTCCGGATACTTATCGAGCGATCATTAAGTATTTGGAAGAAACCAATGCAGACTTCCATACATACCAGTTGAAACAAGAACGATCGCTTCGAGTAGTGATAAGAAATCTGCACCCGACCACACCAGCTGATGAAATTGAAGACGAACTATCAGCTCTGGGGTTCAAAGTTCGGCAAATAACCAACGTTTTACGTGAGGACAGACAACAAAACGAATCCACCAAAACGGCATTACCGTTATTTTTTGTAGATCTCGAGCGGACACCTGGCGTGGAGAAAATTTATGGATTAACAACCCTGTATTACACAAGAATACAGGTCGAAAAACCTTACCCCAATAGAGACATCGTCCAATGCCATAATTGCCAGGCATATGGGCACACAAAATCGTATTGCCACCACCCTCCTAGGTGTGTAAAGTGTAGTGGGCAGCACATAAGCGAATTGTGCAAAAAGCCCCTAAAATCGCCTGCTGTATGCGTGCTCTGCCAGCAAGACCATCCGGCCAACTACAAGGGCTGTGAGGCCTATAGAATCCTCAAGTCCAGGAGCGAGCAACGTCGCCGGCCGGAAGAAGAGAAGCCAGTAAGAGGTAGCTCAAGAAGCGCCCCCACCAGAAATTTGAGGCCTTCTGTCTCTTTTGCTGATGCCGTTCGGAACAGAGAGCAGTCACAGGCACTGCCCACTTCTCGTCCGCAAGTATCTCTTCCCCAGCATTCCGCTCATCCCGCCAACCAGCAAACCCAATCCCATCCTCAACCACACATCTCGCATATTCCTTCACCACCAAGCTCTTCAGATCTCACTAGCCTATTAACATCATTCCTTACAGAATTCAGAACCCTAATTACCCCTCTCATTTCCCTTCTTACAAATCTTGTCTCCTACCTTATCCCCGTTAAACAAAATCCATAAGTGGATCCTTCTGACTCCTTATCCATTCTCCTTTGGAATGCGAATGGTGTTCGCACCCACACTAACGAACTGACAGCACTACTCCATGACAAGAAGATCGACGTAGCTCTTATTACTGAAACAAGACTTACGAGCAAACGACCATTTACCGTTCGACAGTACCAGACTTATCGTACTGATCACCCAGATGGAACAGCTCATGCAGGTACCGCTGTCATTGTCCATAACTCCATATCCCACCACATAGTTCCTTTGGTATCACATGATTTCCTTCAATCCACTGCAGTGTCAATCACCACCTTCACTTTTCCTCTTACACTTGCATCAACGTACTGCCCTCCCAATAAATCCATTTCCGACTCCCAATTCATCTCCTTTCTAGACTCCATCGGACATCGTTTCCTTGTGGGTGGGGACTTTAATGCGAAGCACCAACACTGGGGGTCAAGATCCACAAATACACGAGGACGTGCTTTGCTGTCTGCACTCACACGGAAACATTGCTCCACTATCACTCCTGACACAGCCACCTATTGGCCATCAGATCCCAACCGAAATCCTGATCTCCTTGACTTCTTTTTTTACAATAGTTTAGGAACACTAAACTATTCACTCAAGCGTCTCGATGACCTTTCCTCCGATCATAGCCCTTTATTATTAACCATTTCCTTAAGACCAATTCACAAACTGCCTCCTCCTTCATTTATTAGGGGCCCAGTTGACTGGGACCACTTCCGTCCGCTTCTTACAGAGTCCGTAAACCTCAAATTATCCCTGAAAACATCCCAAGACCTAGACGATGCAGTGCATTCTTTCACTACTCTGGTCCAGAGGTCGGCTTGGGAGGCATCGTCACCCCATCGTCACACAAAAATCCACAATCATAATCGTTTACCTCAGCATCTCAAAGATCTAATCCAATCCAAACGCCGCTCCAGAACAGTGTGGCAAAGATCCCGGCATCCTATTGATCGTCGCACGTACAATCAGTACTGCCGATTGGTAAAGCGGCGATTGGCATCCTTCCGTTCCGATTCTTTCAATTCCTACCTCTCCTCTCTGTCCACCAGGGATAACTCCTTGTGGAACGTAACCAAAAAAATCCTAAAGTATCAACCTGTTTCACACCCACTCCGTCGTGATGATGGGTCCTGGGCGGCTTCGGATAGGGATAGGTTGGAGGAATTTGCTCTGCATCTTACCCATACTTTCACACCTCACCTTTCTCATCAAAGCCATACTCACAGCACAACTGTGGAAGATTTCCTCACTTCACCTATTCCTCTCTCTCTTCCACCAAAAGCCGTTAACCCCTCTGAGGTTAAATACCTTCTGAAAAACTTACCTTACCGAAAATCCCCTGGATATGATCTCCTTACTCCTCAAATTCTCAAACAACTTCCTCCTAAAGCCATAATCTTCCTAACCTACATATATAATTGCATAATCCGAACGACGCACTTTCCTCTCCTCTGGAAACACTCCATTATTGTCCTATTCGCCAAACCCGGTAAACCACCCAATGACGCCTCATCTTATCGTCCAATTAGCCTACTCCCTATCCTCTCAAAAATATTTGAGAAACTCCTACTAAAACGTCTACTTCCCATTGTTGAATCCAAAAACCTTTTTCCCACACACCAGTTTGGCTTCCGCCAACGACATTCCACTGCTCAACAAGGCCTTCGCGTTGTTGATCACATCTCCTCAGCCCTTGAAACCAAACAGTATTGCACTGCTGCCTTTCTCGATATAGCTCAAGCTTTTGACAGGGTTTGGCACGCAGGTTTGCTCTACAAGCTCAAAAGATATTTACCACAGACCCTTTTCCTAATCCTACAGTCCTACCTTTCAAACCGCTTCTTCCAAGTCCGCTGTGGTTTAGAATACTCTAACTACTATCCCATAAGTGCAGGAGTTCCACAGGGCAGTGTCCTGGGCCCCATCCTCTATAACCTATACACCGCTGATGTCCCCTCTACTCCCAATACCTTCTTGGCCACATTTGCAGATGACACTGCAGTCTTGTCATCCCATCCAGACCCCGACATAGCATCCCATAACCTTCAAAAACACCTTGACGAGATCGAGTATTGGTGCAATCAATGGCGGATCAAAGTTAATGAAGCAAAATGCTCCCACATTACCTTCACCCTTTGTCGCAAGTCTGGTCCACTAGTTTATTTTAATTCTATTCCTCTCCCTGTATCCGAGACAGTACGGTACTTAGGCTTCCATCTTGACAAACGACTGACCTGGAACCCACATACGAGACTAAAAAGACAAGAACTAAACAGACGCTTTGGACAACTGTACAGACTACTTCAAAGGACATCCCATCTCTCAATAGAAAATAAACTACTAATCTACAAAGTTATACTTAAACCAATCTGGACATACGGAATAGAGCTATGGGGGACAGCAAAAAAGTCTAACATCAAGCGTATCCAATCCTTTCAATCAAAAGTCCTGAGAACAATAGTAAATACCCCTTATTATGTCAGCAACAAAACCCTTCATAACGACCTTAATATACCCTACATTCTAGAACTCATCCCTTCCAAGTTTACGAAATTCCACAGTAGCCTTTCCAACCACCCTAATCCTGTAGCACAGTCAATGCACTGCGCCACTCATCCCTATAATCCTCCTCGGAGACTGAAACGGCAGTGGCCTCGTGACCTGCTATAAACGCGTGACAGTGGGAGTCCTGGCAATGGCCAGTCTCTCCAATCATGTCCTGAGCGTCTGTGGCTCTCGCGCTCTTGGTCAGCATCCACTGGCTAGTATCCGGTGACGCGGCTGACGGAGGAGCGTGGGGGACTTCCCAAGACTCCGCTTTCTCTTTGCGGTGGATTTGGGGGGTCTCTGGGCTGTCTGTAAATATTGTATGAATGAGCGAGTGAATGATGAACTGTAAATATTGTATGAATGAGAGCATATATCTTAATTACTTATTGCCTTATAAAGGCAGATTGTAAATATTGCACAATAAAGGAATTACTAATAAATAAAAAGAGAACGTGGAAGTCTTCTATAACATAAATAATAATTTTTCTGTCGATCAGTGGGGTTTATCCTTTGAATATTTGGTGTTATTTCGATTAATAAAATTATACGATTTTAATGAAATAAAATGATATTTACTGTGCTAAAATTACAATCTGCCTTATCAGGCAATAAGTAATTAAGATAAATGCTCTCATTCATACCCTATTTACAATTCATCATTAACTCGGTCATTCACACAATATTTAAAGACAGCCCAGAGGCCTCCCAAATCCACATGTTTGTCACCTCCCTCGCATACGAAAGAGGAAGCGGAGTCTTAGGAAGTCCCCCACGCTCCTCCGTAGGTTGGCTATTTTTTAATGCTTGGAAGCTCTTAGGCGTGAAGAATGGAGATTCATGTACTGTATCTTCTTTTGGAGTGCTGGCCTGCGGTGGTAGGTCTTCCATCGAGCTGGCGGCAGATGAATTTATTGGAACGTTCCTATTCGATCTCCTTGGCTTTTGCTTAACAGGCGATGGGGCCGGAGTTGGCCCTAAAGACCTTGATATTTTATTTTTATTTTCATACATGAGCTGTTGATAAAATCTGATTGCATAATAATTTTAAATATTTATTATGTTATAATTTAATTTTTATTTCAATAAAAAATACGTGCTCACGGTGAGATTCCGTGAGTTGTTGAGTTCCGGTGAGAGACACCGGAGTTATTGACGGTACCAGTCAGCTAATACCACCTCGCTATCGATGTTATCTACTGCGTGTTCTTATCTAGAATCCACAAGAACCACGAGTAGATACTGGCCAATGTGGCCGACTTCTCTGTGTGTTATATTCTAAAACACACACTGAGGGAGTATATTAAGTAATTACTTACTTATTGAGGGCTCCCTCGTGACCAGCTCACATAAGTTGCCTGTGAGACACTTTTAAAGCGTAAAGAAACTCTATGAACTGTAGTAATTGGTGTAAATATGAAGAGCTGTAATAGATGGGTGTTATCAATAATGGCGCATGCGCAGAAAACTTCGAAACGAATTTATATGCAACTAACAAATATCCCGCGTTCTAGTGGACACCTGCAAACTAAATTGTAAATCTACTTGCGATTGATCAAATGCTATTCCAGGCATTCAGGTATAGGATAAGATATTGTACACAAATTATTAATTAATATCAAAATGAATACTGGGTTGTAATTTATTTATCAACTTACAGACGGGTTCCATTCACTTATTAATACACATAAAAAAAATTCTACTTAAATAGTCATACAAAATGTTCATCTATACTGAAACGAGTATAATTAGAAAAGTTTAAAACAATTCTAAATGTTCCTGGACTTGGAGAAAAACAGTTTGGAATTAAAAAAAAAAAAAACTTTTACAACGAGAAACACATTCGAAAAAGTTTTCGAGTGCACCAGTTGTAGTACATTTACTGCCCCCTCCCCCTCACATTTTGCAACTCAGCCACTCCCGACAACAAATGTTATCATCGAAATATACAACTTTTTTCAGTGGTATAGCGTTACCTCTTTTTTAAAGCTATTCTGTTGCTTTTGGTTTCCTGGTAACACAATCATCTAATGGTTTCGCAGAAATACTGAATGAAAATATTAAATATCAAATTAACGGTTTTCTAGTGTTTGTTACAAAACGGTACAGACGTATAGTAGTTTTTACTTATCAATTGTGTGTAGGTCACAGTGGTATATAATTAATTGTTATCTTTTATTAAATTTATATAATAGAATTAGGTTTATTTTAAAGGACTGAGGTTCGTGTTGAAGTCATTTGTATAGAGCAGGGGTTCCCAACCTTTTAATAACGCGTGCCACAGCGAAAAGTTCCCCATGTTGAGGCGTGCCACAAGTTACAGAGGTACCCCCCCTTCCCTATACTCTGGCATTTTCAAAATAATTATTTCTATTTAATATAGGTACTTGTTTTTAAAATATTTTGGGACTATACCTATATAATGAAAACAGTTAATTACTATTATTTGTAGAAAACCATCTATGTTAGAAGTAACCATGTTCAGCCTACTTGCTAATCGTTAATTTCCACTAACTTTAAGCCATTTCCAGCATTTAGAAAATTTAAATCATTGCAAATTTTTTTTCTATTTATTTAGTAGAATTAGGTTGATTTTAAGAGATTGTGGTTAGTGTTGAAATCATCTGTTCAGAGCAGTGGTTCCCAACTTTTTTGTGCGGTTCACAACCAAGGGTTTCCCATATTGAGACATACATGGGTACCCCCCTTCCCTCTAGCCTGCCACTTTCACAAAAATTATTTCTATGTAGTACAAGCGCTAGTATTTTAAAATATTATTTCCCAAATTTTGTAAATTTTGAGAAATGGTTGATAATGAGGTTATCGCGTTGGATTTCTAGAAAATAACGGTAGTAAAAATATTCCAAAAATGTATGGAAGTAATTTTGTAAGATGCCAAGACTAAATTACCTTTTCATCCCAAAAAGAGAAGTTCCTTGTTTTTTTTTAAATTTAACAAAATTAAATGAATAAACAATTTCATACAAAACTGTGAACCCCCATAGCAAAACCCCCAGCGTGATTATGGCACGTGGGCCTTTGGGTACCCCTGGAATAGGTTTAGAACCTCGTCAGTCGGCCACTTTTTGGAAACACCACCTGTTCATAAAATATTATTTCTGAAGCCCGAAGCAACGTAGATTGTCAACCGGCAGTTCTCTACCCACGCTTCTACAAAACGAATGTAAAAATAATTATCACGTTTACACTGGATCTATGAGCAGCTTTTATATCGACACATACATTCTAGATTAGTGAGTCGAGAGCCCTTCTACTCTCTCTGCTTCTTCGAGGGATGAGGGGCAATGATAACAAGCCAGCGAGGAACAATTTATGTATATTCATCTAACAAAGTCACCTTTTTTTTACCATAAAACACTAAATGGTAAACGAGGAAGCTGTACCATAAAACCAACCATACATGCAACCATAGGACACACAATAAAAGAAGTTGTTTGTTGCATCCCGAAGTTATATCCAAGTTCATAAACCTACCCTAATTCTCTAGAACAGTCATTACATTACACCAAAAGTCCCCATAATCCTCCTTGGAGACTAAAGCGGTGGTGGCCTCGTGACCTGCTATAGATAAGTGACAGTGGGAGTCCTGGCGATGGCCAGTTTGTCCGATCATGTCCTGAGCATCTGTGGCTCTCACACCCTTGGTCAGCCTCTATTGGCTAGTATCCGGTGACACGGCTGACGTAGGGGCGTGGTGGACTTCCCAAGACTCCGCTTTCTCTTCGCGGTGGATTTGGGGGGTCTCTGGGCTGTCTGTAAATATTGTATGAATGAGCGAGTGAATGATGAACTGTAAATATGGTATGAATGAGAGCATTTATCTTAATTACTTATTGCCTTATAAATGCAGATTGTAATTTTAATAAAGAATTTACAATAAAGAAGTTTCAATAATTTTGTCTAATACGCCGCTTTTTGAATTTAGAAACTCCGAAAATAGAAGTTGAATAGAAAAAGACTCCACTTCCTCTTTTACATGGGAGTCTCTGGGCTGTTAGTAAATACTGTATGCATGAAGAATTGTAAACATAGTATGAATAAGAGCATTGAACACAATTACTAACCACCCAATAAGGCAGATTGTAATTTTACCTCAAGTATTTTAATAATAATAAATAAATTAAAATGTACCTTAATTGCTTCATCAATTATTTGTCACCAAAAAAAGTTTAACAAATGGTGCAATTTAAAGCTTGAGTGCTCATGAGAGAAAAAGATATTCATTGCGATTTCATACATATGTACAATTATATCAAAAGATTGAATAGGTGCATCATTCATTTTCTCCATATTTTAAATTTTATTATAGAGAAAAACGAATAAATATAAAATCTATAGTATAACAACAATATGGCTCATTCTCCTGGAAAGGACGAATCACAGTTTTGAAATTACGCAAAATTTACCTTACAATTATTCTTCTAACTTTATTAAGATGAAATTACAATCTGCCTTAATGCTTAATAGGCAATAAATAATTAAGATAAATGCTCATTCATACCATATTTACAATTCATCATTCACTCACACATTCATACAATATTTACAAACAGCCTAGGGGCCCCCCAAGTCCACATGGTTGTTGCCTCCCTCACATACGAAGGAAGAAGCTGAATCTTGGGAAGCCTCCCACGCTCCCCCGCCCGCCAAGTCACCGGATACGAGCCAGTGCAGGCTGACGAAGAGCGCGAGAGCCACAGACGCTCAGGACATGATTGGAGAAACTGGCCATTGACAGGACTCACACTGTCACGCATTTATAACAAGTCACGAGGCCACTGCCGTTTCAGTCTCCGAGGACAATTATGGGCATGAGTGGAGCAGTGTAATGACTGTGCTACGGGAATAGGGTGGTTGGATAGGTTACTATGGAATTTCATGAATTTGGAAGGGATGAGTTCAAGAATGTAGGGTATGTTAGGATCGTTATGAAGGGTTTTATTGCTGATATAATAAAGGGCATTTACTATTGTTCTCAGGACTTTTGATTGAAAGGATTGGATGCGCTTGATATTCGATTTTTTGCTGTCGCCCATAGCTCTATTCCGTATGTCCAGATTGGCTTAAGTATAACTTTGTAAATAAGTAGTTTATTTTCTATTGATAGATGGGATGTCCTTCGAAGTAGTCTAGTTGGGATCAGATGGCCAATAGATGGCTGTGTCAGGAGAGATCGTGGAGCAATGTTTCCGTGTGAGTGCAGACAGCAAAGCACGTCCTCGTGTATTCGTGGATCTTGACCCCTAGTGTTGGTGCTTCCCATTAAAGTCCCCACCCACAAGGAAACGATGTCCGATGGAGTCTAGAAAGGAAATGAATTGGGAATCGGAAATGGATTTATTGGGAGGGTAGTACACTGATGCTAGAGTAAGGGGGAAAGGGAAGGTGCTGATTGACACTGCAGTGGACTGAAGGAAATCATGTGCTACCAAAGGAATTATGTGATGAGAAATGGAGTTATGAACAATGAAAGCGGTACCTGCATGGGCTCTTCCATCTGGGTGATTAGTTCGATAAGTCTAGTACTGTCGAACGGTAAATGGTCGTTTACTCGTAAGTCTTGTTTCAGTAATGAGAGCTACGTCGATGTTCTTGTCATGGAGTAGTGCTGTTAGTTAGATAGTGTAGGTGCGAACACCATTTGCATTTCAAAGGAGAATGGATAAGGAGTCGGAAGGATCCACTTATGGATTTTGTTTAATGGGGATAAGGTAGGAGACAAGATTTGTAAGAAGGGAAATGAGAGGAGTAATTAGGGTTCTGAACTCTGTAAGGAATGAGGTTGAAAGGCTGGTGAGATCCGAAGAACTTGAAGATGGAGGAATGAGCGAGATGTGTGGCTGAGGATGGGATAGAATTTGTGGGTTGACGGGATGAACGGAATGCTGGGAAAGGTGATCTTGCGGCAGGGAGTGGGCGGTGCCTGTGACTGCTCTCAGTTGCGAACGGCATCGGCGAAAGAGACAGAAGGCCTCAAATTTCTTGCTGGGCCGCTTCTTGTTGCTAGTTTTTCCACTTCTGGCTGACGCCGTCGTTTAGTCCTCGACTTCAGCGTTCTGTAAGCCTCGCAGCCCTTGTAGTTGGCCGGATGTCCTTGCTGGCAAAGCACACATACAGCAGGCGATTTCAGGGGCTTTATGCACAATTCGCTTTTGTGCTGCCCACTGCACTTTACACACCTGGGAGGGTGGTGGCAGTACGATTTTGTATGCTCATATCCCTGACAGTTATGGCACTGGACAATATCGCGTTTGGGATACGGTTTGTCAACCAGTACGCTTGTGTAAAACAGGTGTGTTAGCTCGTATATCTTCTCCACTCCAGGTGTCCTCTCGAGATCGACAAAGAACAATGCCGTTTTTATTGTTTTATCTTGTTGCTTATCTTCACGCAACACGTTTGTTATTTGGCGAACTTTGTATCCGAGAGCTGAGAGTTCTTCTTTTATTTCGTCAGCTGGTGTAATCGGGTGCAAATTTCTGATCACTACTCGGAGTGATCGTTCCTGCTTTAATTGGTAGGTATGGAAATCGGCCTTAGTTTCTCCTAAGTATTTAACTATTGCTCGGTATAGTTAAATTCTCGGAGTGTCCGGAGAAACTTTTGTGTCCCGGGACCGACTGAGGCACGTGTATTTGGATGGACCTACAATTTTATTCAATTGGGTACATAGTAATTTAAAGTTATTAATATTACGCACCAATATAGCAGGTGGCTTGGGCTGCGTGGGTGTTTTGTTGACTTCCATTTCATCAGTTTGAATATTTTTCAACGCCTCAAAGGTGTTAGGCGTGAAGAAAGTGGAAACTTCGACGGTGTCTTCTTTAGATGTGCTGGCCTGTGGAGGTATCTCTTCCATGGAACTAGCTGCAGAGGAGATTTGTACGTTCCTATTTGAAAGTCTCGGTTTTCGCTTTACAGGCGATGGTGTTGAGGTTGGACCTAGTGGCCTAGATCTTTTTTTTTTTTTTTTTTGTGACATTAGTTGTTGATAAAATCTCATTTTATCATAACAACGGTTTTTTGTTACTAAAAATAATACGTAGCACCGGTGGTATTCAAACTCACAACTTCCAGTGGTGAGTCACCGGTCTTGGCTCACAGAGCCTATTGCTTGGTGTTATCTCCGATCCGTGAACGGCTAATGGCAAGGCGTCTAATATGACTTCTCATTCCGATATCACTTATTGCACTACACACAAATGTAACAAGCGATTCACTCACTTCTTGAGGGCTCCCTCGTGGCCAGCTCACGTAAGTCGTCTGCGGGAACAATTTCATGGTTGAACTTTGGCCTATAAACGGTAGTATACAGTATTTGAAGGACAAGCGAAGTAGAGAGGTGTTGTAAATAGTAGCGCATGCGCGAAAACTCCCTCTTCTAAAAAGCATTCAGATTGCTTAATTGTGTATTGAATAGTAAATATATTATATCCACAGCTCCGCTCAGCTATTTTTATATTGGTATTAAGGGCTATTCGATAGGAAATAAATCGCTCTCAACTCAGGAATTTCAGGTTAACTGAAGTGAAAAATTGGCCCTTAAGAGCTCAAGTCACTCCTACTCCATGATCAAGATTGTCGGAAGTTGTACAAATTAAAACGGGACAAGTATTGTTCTATTCAATTTTATTATAGTGTATCACTACTGTGTGAAGTGAGGCGTTGAGACGATTTATACCAAAACCATTGCCAGAAAATTTCGGCACTGTACTTTGTAGCATAATTATCGAAGAAATCACAGTGGATTAAAATTACGTCTAATTGTAAAGAACTTTTCGACATTTTAACGGCCACGTGTTAATAAAGTATGTTGCCTTCTTGAGAAAGATGAGTCACTTATGATAAGGTACAGATATTTAGCTGTCTCTAGAATGAGTAAGTACACGGCAAAAGGTAAAAAAATAATTGAGCAAGATCGGAAATGCATGCCTCCCTCCCCCCACATTCCCTTAGGTGCAGTGGCACTTATGGCCGTCTTCTCATCCTCATGTGCTATTTTATGTCCCCACTAGAACTCTAGTTAGAACTTGGTAAGGAAATGAAACCAAACTCTGGGGCACGCTGTACTATACTATATGGTATATATATTGTAAATTAGTTATATGTTGTAAATTAATTTAAACAAATGTAAATAAAATTACCAAACCATAAGTCAAAACAGTCTAAATATTGTAAACAATAAAAGACGCAGCTGCAAAAAAACTAGTCAGAGGCCCTTGAAGCGGGAGTCAGATAACGGCTAGGGGGCTGGGTGGGTCCCGGTCTAGAACAGTCAAGCGTCACCCAATCCTGCACTTTAGTTGGTCAGAATAAAAAGTTGTGAGCATATCATGATGTATCTTTTTTGTAGCCTTTTATTTTGTTTATTGGAGGGTTTTCAGAGAATCTGTATGGAGTGTCCATGTTTAACAGCTAATTACCCAAGGGTGATATACACAGGTGGTCTGAAAATTTTTCAACCTCAACATGAAGATGATAATAAAATAAATAAAAGCTAGTGATATAAAAGCTTTGTTAGGTCGGAAAATTTTCAGACCGCCCTCGTATCCAGGTTCCTTAATATCATATTTTGTGGATTTTTTTTCCTATCTCGAGGTCATTTTACGAGGGATCAGAATATGAATGTAGCGTGCTTCATGAATCTTTCATAAGTAACGGTACGGGATTTTATGACAAAGGATTATTAAGATACTAAATAAAAAAAACTCATGGTACCACTCACTAGTTGGATTTATATGAGTTTTATTGCCTCCAGGTGAACCCCGTTTGTACAGAAGGAACATCGCCCTTTCATAAAAAACAAATTAGTTTTGAACAATTCACGTAGACATTTTCAGTCCGCAGATTACCGGTTAAAAGCACTTCATCTAAAATAAATTTGACTCAATCACACCGTTTGATGATACAGACACGATGACGTGGGCTCGGCGGATCACCATCACAGGTAATGGTTACTCCGACCCGCCGGAACAGCATGCCATCTGCTTATGCAAACTGTGATCTGCCACTATCCTTTGAGATTGTTCTTAAAACAACGAGTCCATAGAATAACCGCGACGGAGCTGTTTTTAGTATAGTAGGTAGGGCAACTACCTCAAGTTAACAATGACCTAATGTTTCCTCGCTGAGATTGTTCCTAACAACTTAAGCACAAAGATGCATTCTTATAACTGAATAACACACAGCACAATCGTACATAAGTACAGTTATAAGAAATTAATTGTGGTGAGTCATATATGTTGAAATATGTGATTACTACCTTGATTTTTTGATACTCGTGAACAACGGAGGTGTCATAAGCAAAATAAAAAAAATTTAATTACAAGCAACAATCAAGAGAGCTCCAGTAGAAAGTTAAGCTAGATGCTTCATCAAATTGTTTTGCCCAAAACTTGTACGAATTAAGGAGATCCACCTTGTTAAATAGGACTAGCAGCTGGATCATGGTGTCATCGTTCCTACCCCCACCTTTTTTTATCTACGTATGGAGATTTCACTTGTTTAAATAATCAAGAATAATTAAAAATAGAATCTGATATATTCAATCGACAGCAGAGCTTCACACCAGGATATCTCACTTCTAATACACTTTTTGGACAGCTTTTTGAAATCTGCACATTTGTGAACCCATGAAACAATATTTCTGAGCACTTTTCTCCGATAGCGCTCTGTGTAAGGTTTTACCATCATGTCCTATGCCACTAGGCAACGTACCTGTAAAATATATTTACCTTTTAATGTCTGTACTCCTTTTTTAAATACGGGACACTGAACGTTTATTATTCCATTATCAAACAAATATTTTTTATGTTTTCTCAAACACAAAACAAATCTCTTTTTCGGTAAATTTCACGATTTGCCAAACTTCTGTTGAATTGGGGAATTGTGCGATCTCTGCTTTTAGTATCCATTGACCAAAGCAAAAAAGTTTATATTTATTTTCCAACAAAGATTTATAATTTGAAATAATTAACCTTGTTTATTCGATTAACAATACAGTTTTTACAGTTGAACAATAATTGTTGAAAGAGCTAACATAAGTCATGTCTGGTAGGACATTACGTTTGTATCTAGAAATGTCTAGAAAGTATATGCAAATTACTTTATATTCAAAAAAGCACTGAATCAAATCGACAAAATCGCTAAAAAAAAGACTTTTTTAAGAAGTGTCTTCGAACGCAAGTAAATGCACAATCGACTACAAAAAATCACCGTTTGAGTTGAAGTTGCTAACACGATGTTAATGAAAGTATTAATGACTTCTTGTAATTATAGTTTGAAGACCCAAAATTTTTTTCTATTAAAAAGTTTAGATCTTTAATTTTATATCCTTTATTAATTATTGATGATATATTATTAATTTGTATTAAGGAGGTGACATATTTTTAGTTATTTGTCAATGTTAACTGGTAACTTATGCACAAAGAACAGTGCAGTGAAAATGGTTTCTGATTTTAGATAAAAACAAAGAAACCTAAAGAAATTACTTAGGGTTTTTAACTAAACTTACTCAATTTAATTTTTTGAAAACCTTATGAATGACTTAAAATACTAATTAACCATACATTTTTCATTGTAAACAGGAGGCCAAAGATAAATACTTCTACACTTTATTTATTTACAATTATACAACTCATTCATAGATGATCAATCGATGAGCGATTGTCCTATTGGCGATACAGAATGATATTTTGTCTCGTGTCGCTTATGGTCATTCCATTCATGAATACAACCCGTCATAAAAACGTTTAAGCTATCTGCGATATCCGCTGTTTGTTTATCCTATCATTATCTTAACAAATATTAATTATTCCTTTAACTTATTACCAATAAACAATAATAGTTGCCATCACGAAATTAGAAGCTTGTGACCCGCAATGCATGGCCTGTTGCCGCTCTGTGCACTACTTCTCTTCTATCCACCTGATGTCTTTACTTCGATAAGGTCAATCACTAAGCAATAAGCAAATTAGTATGTCCCCAACCCGCCCCTATGTAGCAACACTAAGTAGCCACTTCATCCCAGGAGTCTAATTTCATGACTGCGACTATATAGTTAAGAGTCCAGGCATTGCTCACGCCTCGGAATTAATTTTATTGTTCTTATTTTTAACTAACTGGAAAACTAAGACCTATACATTTTGGACGTGAAGCGAAACAAATCAAGCCGGAAATTTTATACGCTTAAGAACAGCTCAATTAATTTGTATTTAACACATGTGGTCAGTTGCGACACAGATATTTTGTTTTTGTTTCTTTTCCTGGCCATACTTTAGCATTTAATGGTCGTCTGATAAATCGGAATTGGGCAACATAAAGAAATATAAACTAGGCTCATCCATTGTTGCCGAGACAATAAAAGTGATTCTCCCAAAAAGAGAAATATATCCACCTGTGGAAAATACGATGTAAATGGATCCAGTGGCGTTTGGAAGAGATTTATCGTCTCGGTGTCCTATCTCAAAAATGTTCCCTCAGACCGCTTATAACGAGCCAAGGATATTTAACAACCATTCCCAGTTGGTTTGTATTTGTTATTATCATTATTAATCATAAAGAGTTATTCTCGATTGGGGAAGAAACCCATAAAAATTGTATTGGTCTCAACTGATAATTGATTAAGCATAATGAGAAATGATGATGGCAATGCAACATGGATGTGGCAATGAGAAATTATCGTTGTGGTATAGGTCCTACTATCATTTATAGTTAGTAATGATTAATATCAATGTTTAATAACGGCGATGTAAAAAGATTTTTTTACTTTCTCGCAACTTAACTACGAAGTGGACCACTTACAAACATTTATATACTATTAATTTTATTTTACAAGGGAACTTTTTTCAGTTTAAAATAAACTATTTTTACAATTTATCCACAATCTTTATCTCAACCAAATTTATTTTGTTCACGCAATTTGGATTTAATCTGAATTCAACCACATAAAGAAATGAATATTCGTCTTCCACCATCAGTACCCATTTAACCAGTGCACTAGACAGCTTTTTAAAAAGTCTTAACAAAGACTTACTGTCGAACACCTATAAGAAGGGCTTTGGCCCTTTTTGAAGCCATTCTTAGCGAGATATTGGACGTAGACTTCGTTGTCCATGGTACCATTGAACGAGTACTGCTCAGTACACTAGTGGAGGGGGCCGAGTTCGAAAAACTACCCTTCAGCAGGACCGATATTTGAAAATCCAGAGCACTAGGCAACGAGGCTCAACAGCTTGACAACTGCAAAGAGCTTTTGAGGTCGCAACAGGGTTCCGCATTTCAACTCAAACAGTCAGACCACCTCCATGAAGTCGGTTTGAGGGTAGGAAGACCAGCAAGGGGGGATTTTTAAAAAGCCAACAGAGAGCAGCGCGTCTCCTATGAACTCGTAAACATGTCGATGAGGACTTATGACATGGTTTATTTACTGAAAAACCGAAATTTGTTCCTAATTATCGTGATCGACGTTTTAGAGTGTGGAGAGTGCAAACCCAGCGATTTAATTCGTTAACAAACCTATCTGGACAATGTCAAAGGCCTGTTATTTTCCATTTATCACAAGAAATCAGGGAATACTTCATTCTTGTTGACGATAATGCTCGACCTTATAGAGCAAGAGTGGTTGAAGATTACTTACAGGAACAAGAAATCATATGAAATATACAATATATACATCATAAAATATACAACAAAATACGCAATATAATTTAAAACATTACCCAACCAAAACTTAATAACTCTCTTTATAACTATAATACCTACCGAATTACCTTTATAACGCTAATAACTACCCAAGCCGATCTCAAAACAAACTCTTCTAATCACTTATCTCACCAGTAACAATAAACTCACAGTATAACAATGAAATATTATACAGCATACCATATATACTTTGTATGATAAAAATGTGTGCATACTTTGTCTAAAATAATAATTATACATAATATATAATTAATAAACATGTAATTTATGACAATAAAATAGATGCATACCAGCAATATATTTGATAATAAAAGTTATTGTAATACAATAGAAAATCGTGAAACCTAGAGGACTTGGCAATTTATTAATTATTAAAGTTTCAGTATTTTTATCCATTAAATATTTATCAATAAAAAAATTAAACTAAAGTAACGAAACAAAATACTTTTAAACGTAATGAAATTTTACATTAGTCTTAAATACATTAAAACTGTATATATGCTCTCCATATCAATTTCTGACCCCCCTAAAACTTAGGGTCGAATGTATTAAAATTAAAATAATCAACAGTCAACGTTATTTTACTCACAGTATTGCTACTGGTATATTTTTCCGGCCCCGTAAATCTTTTCTATGGCTAATTTAGTAATACAGTAGAATCCCGATAATTCGTATTGTCAAGACTGAACGTTTGGTACGAATTATCGGGAGTACAAAATTAAAAAACGTATTAATGCAAACATGTATGTATTAAGAAGTATGTAGAATGTAGTAAGGATAAAATCTGTATAATACTAAACTAAACAATAAACAATACATGCAAAAAAAATATGTACATACTTATGTTCTAGATAAATAAACTCCAATCATTTGTACGAAAAAAATCCGTAACTTTTTTTGACGCAATCCTTGCAGACGGGTATTGCCAATTCCTTTGTATATTTCCTCCAACTGGTACATTTTAATTCCTTGCTTGCGCGAAACACTTTTTTAAGTTCTGTTTAAGTTGTGGGTAATCACCAGTCTTGAAGCGTGCTTTGCTGCTTGATGTCTGGGAAGTCATTTTGTCCTTGTTCTTCAGGATTGATGTGATCGTAAAACGAGGGACGTTAAAACGCTTGGATACGTCAATTTGCTTAAAGCCACTGGCCACGGCCTTCATGATTTGTTGTTTCTGTTTAATAGAGAGGCTAACTTTTTTCGGAGGCATGGCAACGTGTCACAACGATAACGAAAACGAGACTGAACTGTCGAAACGAAAGAAAAGCTCAGTACAATTCCTAAAAAGTTCCCTCTCTCCTCTCCTTATTTCCTTTCAGTAAAAAGAGTACGACTTCTATTTGGGATTTCATAGAAAATATTTATCTCGCACTCATTATGCTCTCTGGTCTCTCACAGTCCTCTTTGCCTTTTTTGAAACAGTACGAATTAACGAGGTTTTTAAGCTGAAAATACGTATTATAAGACGTTTTAAGTGACCTCGAGCATAAAAATAATACGAATTACCAAGGGGACTGATATGCATTGATTTTATACCACTTACCGGGTATTTTCTCTAGGGACCGGCAAATTTGTACGAATTAGCCGGAAATACGAATAATCGGGTTACGAAATATCGGGATTCCACTGTAATTGTAAACGATAGTAAGACATGTATCTCAAACAAATTTATCGTTAAAAAATAATAAAAGTACAATATTATTCACGTTTTGTACAAGCTATAATTTGTCAAGCTCAAAAGTATTTACAATAAATGGAATTTTTATTTTGAAATGTGCTGTAATTTTCTTGCAGAACTATCGGCACTTCTAGATCTTATAAGGTTTTCTGGTGTATCCATTTCGTGTAAACCGAAATTTACTTAAAATTCTTCGAATTAATTTAAAGTAGCACATTTATGGTGTTAATAAAGTATAAGAATTAATCTTCAATTTTCTTTGCGTCAATAATTATCTAATTGCGCAGATGCAAAATTATGACCACTCCACTAACTTGAAAAAAAAAAAAAATATATACTTTGATTAAGAGTAAACTTATTTTACACGTAAATTAATTTAAGCATTTCTGAGAGCAATAATTAATACCCCCTTATAAGTCAGGAACAGAACCCTTCAAATATATTCATTCTATATGCCACATCCTAGATCAAATTCCTTTAGTGTTCCTGCTACTGCTATAAATTCTTAACAGTGGGAATCCTGGCAATGCTCAGTATCTCCAAATGTGTCCTGAGCTGAGTATCTGTGGCTTTCACGCTCTAGGTCAGCCTCCGCTGGCTCGTCGAGTTCTCCTGAAACTATACTTTCTCTTGGGTGGTGATAATCATGCAGGGTTGGCTGTTACCTTAGTGGTATGTGCTTGTAAAAATATCGTGTCAGTGAATGAGTGAATGCTAAACTGTAAATATAGGATGAATGAGATCGGTTGCTCAAATAGGGTAGATTGTAATATTTTCTAATAATGGCGTAAATTATTCTAGCATCCTAATAGTCTACTAAATGCGAGATAGAAACAATTTTTTTAATTATAATTTAAACTTCATGAAACTTTTTTCTTTTTATTTTGCATGCAGCCCATAGTTATAAAGACAGCGGAGGAGACTGTTTAGTTGACTATGCAGTCCACATGCAATATGCAATACACACCAATAAATTCATATGAGACATGCATTGCGGATGGGAATTCATTGGACACCTTAATGAATAACTCACTTCCGACAGCGTACAATGCCTATTAAATCACATCTACTCGTTCGTCCTGATTGAAAATGGCGCTAGTCAACATCTGTTTTTATATTAAAAAAAATATTGGAAAATTTGATGCTGCAATTGGTTCTATACGGTTATTTATAATTTGGAACGCCTGAGTTTTATCACGTATCACTATCATATATCATTTTGAATGTCATTATATTCTTTCTATTACATTATATTGTTTTCATTATTTATCTTTTGAAGTTACTGTTGATAAGCCCACATCGGCGACCTTGTTACTCTGGATTTATGTTAAATCTAAATTAATGATAATAATAAATAAAAATAACAAATAATTAAAAATTAACAGTTTCATTTTCAAGGATGTGAATTGGGCCTAGGTGAAAGGCCTGCTTGAAAATCGCCATGTGCCGAAGACGAGAGACGGCATGAGAGCCACAGGCGCTCAGGAGATGATTGGTATTGATGGCCTGTGCCAGGACTCCATGACATACATTTCTATTCACAATAGATCGGGAGGCCAGCGCCATTGTTCTGTATCTTAGAGAAAATAAAAAATAAATTTCTTTAAATGAAAAAAAAGCTCGACTAAGTTATATTAAGTAATTATTATTATATTGAGACAATAAATAATCGTCTTAATGCGTGTATAAATGTTCACGTCTCAACCATCAAAGCACTTATCTTAAACGACATCATAAGAAATAAAATTAAAACTGTTCTATTGAAGTAAGAAGTTTTTTGTTTTGTTTTATTAAGGCCACTCATACTTGGGTCTACTATTTTCACTAACGTGGTTTGTGCTGTTAAACGTAGCACCAAGGCCGTTATGTTCACGTTGTTTTTCTCTGCGCCTTTTTTCCCCCATAAAGTCAACATACTGCAACCTACTAACCGTACAGAACAAACTTTGTAGAACTTCGGAATAAAAAAAAAAAGTTGTTCAGTGCAAACAGCCCGGCCTTAGCTATCAGGGGAACGTCCGTGTACTTCCATTAATTAATTACACAAACTCAAGCAAATAACTTCAACGCCAAGCTTATTCGCCACTTCGCAATAATAGTGAATCTCTGCTGTTGTGTACTGAGCCTCCGTGTAGTCACGGCTCTCCGCATGCGGGCAATACAGATAAAATCAAATTACGTGTGAAATTATAATTTTTCAGGGGTAAGGCAATAGTAAATAAATTTAGATCACAAATTGTCATATTGAGGAGAATATTATCGATTGTGTTATTATTACATCTTCACAATATTAAATAGATCGTAGCCGGGTAGGGAAGATAAATTCAATTTTCGTATATGTGAAGTCATTTTAGCATCATTTGTATTTTTCGATATGTGAGAGAGTATGTTTTAACCCCGCCCTTCTGAAAAGATTAATTTTGACTGTGAATAAAAGTGGATTAACATTTGCTATAATGAAAGGTTTCTTTACTTTAAATCTTAAAAGGCTTCTGACTTTATAAATGGAGCAAACGATCTAGACTTTTCCATGTTTAAATTTGCTTCTATTAAATCCAGTTGTTACATCTTTTCCATTGTATTATCATATTAATCTTATGATAAAAAATCACACAATTACCATTATTATTATTGACAATTCCTCACAATTAATTATGGCTTGTGAAAACAAGCATATAAAAGTATTCCCTTGTAACAAATAACGTTTTCTGTTACTAAAATATGTAATTTGACTGTTTTTAGTATTTTTATAATAAAAGCAATATTCAAGGGATTAATATGCCTTCAGGTAGTCAGAGGAATGTTCGTACAAGTATAGTTAGACCTATAAAAATATATAAAATAATCAAAGCTGCCCGAGATTGAATAATAATTATTTAACTATATTTTTATATAGTAAAATTAATGCCACAAATTAATTATATAACATAATTAAATTAAGTAAAACTATTATTATAGTTCATTCTTTATTGTGATAAAAATACAAATACAATTTTTATTAAGATAAAATTACAATCTGCATTTTATTAGGCAATAAGTAATTGAGATAAATGTTATCATTCATACCATATTTACAATTCATCATTCACTCGCTCATTCATACAATATTTACAAACAGCCCAGAGGCCCCCAAGTCCACATGCGAAGAGAAAGCGGAGTCTTGGGATGTCCCCCACGCACCTCCGTCAGCCGCGTCATCGGATACTAGCCAGTGGAGCGCGAGAGCCACAGACGCTCAGGACATGATAGGAGAAACTGGCCATTGCCAGGACTCCCTCATTCACGTATTAATATCAGGTCACGAGACAACTGTCGCTTTAGTCTCTGAGGAGGATTATAGGGATGAGTGGTGCAGTGTAATGACTGTGCTAGGGGGTTAGGGTGGTTAGATAGGTTTTGATGAACCTCATTGAACCTTGAATTTCATGAACTTGTAGATACCAGCTCAAGAATGTATGGTATATTAGGATCGTTATGAAGGTTTTTGTTGCTGGCATAATAAGGGGCATTTACTATTGTAGGATTGAATATGCTTCATGTTCGACTTTTTTGCTGTCCCCCATAGCTCTATTCCGCTTTGTAGATTAGTAATTCATTTTGTTTTGAGAGATGGGATGTCCTCCAAAGCAGTCTGTACAGTTGTGCAAAGTGTCTGTTTATCACTCTATTATCATCAATCGTTATGTCTAATAATTAATCAGGACTCAAATCTAGGTACCCTCCAGTCCCCAATATCCTACTGATTTGACATCCGATTCTGCCGGTATATTTTTATGTTATTTAATAATTATAAACATACATATGTTATTTGTAACTAATACCCCTTTTAGACGAAGGGATATTGAATGGTTTTCCGAGAATACTAATTTTGATTTGATGGTTTGTATCTTAAGGGATGTAACTTTTATCTGTATTATTATTGCCTTGTAATTATTGCTATTATAAGTAATTATAAACTAGGATTGTAATTATTGCACAATAAAGATTGAAAAAGTATTGAATAAAAAATTATTAGCATAAAAAATAAATGTTGTATAATGTTAATAATAATACAGCACTCATTATATTCAATAAGTTACTCTTTAAAATAATACTTGAATACGTTATTGGTTCGACAATTGTTCAAAGACACTCCTTTTACTCCATGCACTCCACAATGTAACATCAGATTGTAATTAACTTTTGTTAATTACTTTACAAATTGTCTTGGTGGTTTTTATATGTTTATATCCTTAGAGTGAAGACTTTATTTGAATTTCCTTTTAATTAAGGTTAATTATTAGACGTTCAATAATAATATTCAATAATTTTAGGAAAGCTTTAGTAAGAACTGCATTAATTGCTACTATTTATTATATACTTATCAATTTGAAATTGACTTGAATGAATGATTTGAAATGAATTCCAATATATATGACTAAATTAATATTATCAATAAAAATTATGTTACAAAAAAATATCAATCTAACTCGATAAAATAACTAATTGAAAACTCCCATATAATTGTTTTTGAATATGCTCTTGAGTAAATTGGTGCGCTTACTCATTTAAGAGTCTTGAACAGAGGGGGTTTTATCTCTTGAAAGCGTCCTCTGGTGTGAAGATCTTGGAGAGTAAAAAAATGAACGTCTGGTGTTGATTCGACTCCAGCTGGAGCCTGAAGACCCCACTCCTCTTTTACCTTTGTTATTTCACCCTCTATTCTCAAATTTCATTGGTGGTTTTTTCTCGCTTCATATGGTCGGGCTGAAAAATCGTTAAGTTGGCTTGGTGGCTGGTGCCAACTGATGTGAGAAATGGGCATAGCATCGAGCGACTAAATACGAACATCGTTCTTTCGGTACCTGTTCTCACACCCTGTCGGCAAGAATCGTCGTAAACGCAACTTTTAAGAGTTCTAATTCACTGAATCAAACATGAAACAAATCTCCTTTCCCTATGTTTTCACTTTTCTTAATCTATTTCACCTCACACAACTTTACATTTAACGAATGGATTAAATATAATTCATAAATGAAGATCAGATAATTTAAAGATTTTTTATTATGAAAAGGTTTTAATTGTTCTTGACTGTTATATTTACTAATTCGATTTTGAAAAATTATTTTTATATTTTAGAATCAAGCTTAGTTTGTGAATTAGAAGCAGGTATAGCCTGTGTTATGGCTTGCACAGATATCGTCGGAGTCACCCCCTTTAAGATAGCAAGTATTCGTAGTTTTTGCTACTTTGGAGCTTTTATAAACAAGAGGAATTCAGATTTCCATCCAACATCATGCTTGTTTTGTCAGTTAGGCTAGGATCAAGTGTTTATTATAGAGTGGTTTTCAGACATCAAAAGCGTCCTCCTTAATATTCACTTCCTGCTCCCTAAACAACCTTCTATCTAAGGATTGCCGCAGATAGCGGATTGGACTGGATCCTCCGATGTGAAGGTTAATAATTTTATACTGTCTAACCCATTTTATTGGTATTTCTTTTTCAGATTGAACAATTACTCCTTAGACTAGCATGCATACACTATGCAAGTAAATGAGGCATGGGTAAACCCATGCCTCAATGTACTGCTCCCATTGGAATCTTTAAACTCATATTTTATCCCAGTTATTTTTGAAATGGTGTTTCTTTGCCGACTACCGAATCATTAGGGATTTTACAACGCCCCTTCTTTGACGGAGTTGGATTGTCTAGATGATTGTTGGTGTTGTATTTTCTTTGATTTTATTCGGTAATAGAAAAGAGCTCTAGGTTCATTTCGGGGAACGTCCAAGCTTTGACTGTCCAGCAAAGTCAGAAGTTTCGAATTCAACAGAAGGGTAATTTGGTTTAAGGGTTAGCTTCGTGGGCTTTTGATCCTTTGTGCTGGTATTTAGTTCTGTTTTATCTCTTTACGAAATTTAATCAGCAGCTCTTAGCCGTTTCAATCATCTGACATCCGTTCGGCCTTTGTGATTAAATATTTATACAACTATATGGAATTGTGTTTTTCAGAATGTTTATATGATAGTGACAAGGTAAAATACATAAAATCAGAACACATCTATCAACGACCTGTGTCGTTGAATATTTAGTATCGCCCCATATTGTGCAACGCGCAGTTGTCAATACTACGTTGCCGTAGTAGTGCATAGTATAATTATGATCAATGTTTTTTAAATACTTATGATATATGAGAAATGCTCGAATACGAGAAATACTTACTACGGCGAATTATCACTAGGCGTACTGTTAAACTAGCCACGAGTTAATTTTACTAGTTGATCCTTGGATCGATCACTTTCTATTTTTTCATAATTTTAAAAGCCCTCTTTGTATTTACCGACTCAATTTCTATTTCTTCAATGGTATTTACTAAAAAAAAAGAACTGCGTATAAAGCAAAAGAACGTTATCGAAATAAGCAAATTATAGGTCAGAGTCAGTTACTTTAAAATTTACGAAATGGTCTATAAAGGAGATAAGTACATTAGTAGTTGGACTTTAATTTTAAACATATTATTGATCACGTCTTGTTTTCTAACTATTATTAATGACTGTTGTGGCCACCTCTTAATTACGAATAATTAGAAGTTCCCCTCTTCTCGGCCTAGAAAATATCTATGTATGTTTCCATATTTGTACAAATAAAGATTATGCCGTCAGGCGGAGAGGGGATAGAAGATAGTGGGGGAAACAGCCGCAGGTGGGGAGCCATCCCCACCACGGCCGGTCGCCTATATAAGCAGGAGACTCGCCCGAGTTGAGATAACGAACAGGACCGTCACTTGGAACACTACTCTCTCCTCTCTCTCTGCGCTGGCGCTTGCTGCTCTACTGAAACCATGGTCTTCTCATCCAACTACCTCTGCATCTCTCTCTCCTAACCTCGCTATGTTTTAGTCCGGCGTTGTAAGGCCCCACACCTTCCTAGTCAAAATCTCTACCTTCGTCTCGCTAAAACTAGCACCTCCTTGGGAGAGACCTCTCCCTCGCGGACGACAGTTGCCGTGGCCCTACAAACTTTACCTAGTAGCGTCTCCCACGGCAATCCAGTCTGCTTCTCTCCGGTTCACACTCATCTTTGGGATCCGAATGGTTTTCGCCAACCCTTAGATACCGAGTGTGAATTCGCGGTCATTTCTAAGACCACATAAACTACCTATAAACCTACCCTGTACCTCTTCTCCGGAACATAGTGCTTAATAATGATCATTACTTATCAGGGTAATAGACTAGAGGTTGTGGCAACCCTAGCCCGCGGCGGGCGTCTCCTCCCCACTTTAGGGATATTCGACAATCCATGACTCAACAATGCCTTTATTTTATATTACCTTTATTGGAGTTTATGTTTGTTTCTTATGTTCAAGAACAATTTTCGTCAGTTATACAATCCTACTATAATATTTCCTTAACATTCTCATGACTATTTCATAACTGGTTTATACAAAATCTATACAGTAGGTAACCTGTTGTCTACGTTATGTGTTTAAGTAGTACGAGGTTTTTTTCCCTTCTTGGTGTGATTGCCTATTAATTATACCTCAGGAAAATTGTGTACTAAATAAAACGTGTTCTTTCCCAAACAATAAAAAAAAAAAACTCCGAGGTACTAAGAACAAAATACTAAAATGGAAAAGCACTGAACCGTTAGTAATAGGTGGTGAATGGCTGGCTGCGGCCGACTAAGTCCTTTGATGTTTAACTTGTGGTGTGGTTTTCCAGTGACCATTGGTTCACCACTCCCTCTCCGCAATGTTTTTCATCTACTTTAAGCTCTCTCCTTGCCAGCTCTTATTGTTTAAAGTTCACTAGCTTTATGAAAGTTCATCTAACGAGTTATAATACATAGAAACATGTATATGTGTACACTAATGGTGAGTTGCCGTAACATCGATCATGAATTAAAGTTAATTTTTTTAAGTATACTGTTCTCGTCGACTCCGTGACAGCGGGAATATTGTTTATCTTAAGGCCTGTTTTTGTTTTTTTATAAAAAACTGCATATTCAAATACTTCTGATCCTCTTATATACTATATCTTCCGTCCTTGCTCTTATCGACTCATAAATACAGTGAAATCAGTGCTGTTTGTATGAGAAGGATTTCGAGGTCAAACTCTTATTTTAAGGATATCCTACACGTGTGTTGTCATTCAAGTCAGGACAACTTGCCGTTCGAGTGTTTAGGTAATCAGTTACACATCGCTGCTTAAAATACTTTTTATTTATCGCAGGCAGTTTATTTTTTATACTTAATATTGATTATTATTTTAGCTTCAACGACCACATATGCAGAATAACCGTGGTTTTGAAACATGCTTTGTACATTTCGGATTTTTACTTTTAATCATAATGGAGCATATCCCTGTGGTCTAGAAAATAATTTATAGTACACTAGACTCCCTCCAGGGGTGATCCGGATATGGGAGAGTGCCTAGGGTATACTCGTATACAAAATAAAGAAAAATGTAAGTAATTATAAATTTATTTTATACATTTAGAATAAACTTTACAATTTTACATTAAAATATTTGTTTGTCAATGTTTCCCGAGCCGCGATGTCTCGCCAATGCCATATGAGGATGGCGTTAGCAGGTGTGGAACGATAGTGCTGTCCCACAAATGTTAATGAAAAAAAAATGCAACAAACAATAAATGATAAAAATATTGGTTCATTCGCTAAGAGAATGCCGTTAAAACGTCTACAACTAACAATCTAACTTGGCCTCTTGAGAAGTCACGAGTCAAAAGATCGGGTGGGGTTAAGATGTAAAGGAGCGAAAAAGATACCATGCCTCACTACTCAGAAGCATAATCTTCTGCGAACGGATAGTAGATTATTGTCCCTTATAATCAAAATAAATATTAAATGAACGATTAAATAAATGTCTAATGCATGGGATCCCCCTTGGGAAGAAATGGGTGTTTTGTCAATGGTTTTTGAATCATCACTGTATGGCTCCTCTTTCTTTCCTTTAACAAAGTCTATAATTTCGTCATCTGCTAACCCTTCTCCAAAATCCCAAGTCACCTGCAACTTCAGTAATGTTTTCACAGCCGTTTATACCTTTGACCATGCCTTTATAATATTCTCCAGGTGACAGGGGCTTACATAGAATTTTCCCAATTTTCCGGGAAGGGGGGTTAAACATAAAAAGGCAGGTAAGCACTGTTGATAACAACAGATCTGTTTATTTTATTTGAAATTTGAAAACGGTTTTGGGTTCAGAATGTTCACCCTAGTTCTATAATCGGTTATAATCGAAGTTTAAAAAAACAAAACATGAAAATTGGATCAAAAATCAAGATTATTCATAAATAGTCAAAAATTCGCTCTCCGAATATTGTTTAATTAATTACGGATTAAACTACTCCAGAGATAAATTAAGGCCTGAAAGTGCTCCCATCTGTTGGCTGAGATTCATATTACTTATCTATCTAATTCACCTTAAATTCTTCCTGCACCTATCAAATTCAAAAGTTCCTGAAATGCCCGTAAATAGAAGTTTCTTCTGCAATGCAGGATATATTGGGACGGTTAATAAAAAATAAAAATACAAACCTTATGTTGGTGGGTATACAGAACATAATTTTTCATAGATTTCAGGGGGATATACTCCCCGATCCCTGAAATATTAGATAAAAATATCATCCATGCAGAATTTAAAGAGTCGGTTTTAATAACGTTAGCAGTTAGTTCACTACCAATGTCGCCATCTGTTATCTCAGAGATTTCATTGAACAGTTTGCTCTAAGATTTTTGAAAACTTAAAATTCTGACGTCGAGCGATGAATTTGAAGTTTATGATTTAAAAGATTTTTTTACAATTTTTCTTATTATTTATTTACGTATACGTAAATTGCGTTCTTATGCGTACTAGTAAGCAGATTTAAGGAATATTCGTTATTTCATGGGGCGGCCGTTCCTGGTGGTTTAGTTTAACGGCCTTTGACTTTATTGGCTTTCAATCATGTTTGTGCTGAATATCAATGCCTAACTATTAAGGTTAGGGCAGCTTTTGAATAATAACAGATTTCATTATGCATCCTAACCGACGCCGGTTATGGTAATCACTTTTCTGGTGACATTAAAATGAATAGCTAACGAAAATCAATTGTCGTTAAGTAACCTTGGTGGTTGGCAAGCTCCTATGCAATGTTTTGATGTAGCCTAATCAGAAATGAAGGAGCAAACCTTCCTTTCAGATTCAACTCCAGTTAGAATATAACAAAAAATCTTCATTCTGAGGCCATGTTCCCTATGGATAATAACAATGCACAAATAAATAAATACAGCTCTGGTCAACAAAAAAATAAACAAGACATCTTATACGGGGGGAGGGGGATCAAATAATAATCAAAAACTAAAACGTTATAGTTCAAATTAAAAAGTATCAGTCTATAATTAGTTTAAATGCAAAATAATAAAAAAAATAGAATAAAACGGATTTTAAATAAAAGACAAAATAGTGTTACTAAAATACATAAATATTAATAGTTGCTATTTTAAAATGTAGCATGGATGGGTGTTAAAACAGTTAAATAGTTGTAATTGCATGTAGTTAAAAAAAATGAAAAAATAAAATTGTAATAACAGCAAAACAAAATACAAATATCTTAGGTTACGATGCGTCTGTCTCAGTGGTAAAGTTTCGAATTGAATGGTTTTAAAAGTGCATAAGGAAATCAGGACGGGTTGAACGGGGGGGGGGGGGATAAAAACAAGAAATAATTATTTTGTGCCATTTCTGCCCCATCCTAATATTTTTCTCTGGTCACCGAGCAAATGGAGGAGTTTTTAGGGTCATACAGATTTGGGGACTGTCTGCACTCTGGGGAGTGCCTAATCACTCTAGCCCTGGTGACAAGTGCTGTTTGTTGTAGTTTATAACATGCACCATGTTCCATGTCGGCGTTAATATCTGACTCCATTTTATTGACAGGGATGTGTCCCGACAATACACTGTGTTCAGGAGAGAGGTTCAGAGGTTTCATAAAGAATAAGACCAGTTTTCAGAGTTCGTGCGGGAGATCGGCAGCGTAATCGGTCAAGTCGTCAGAAGGTCTGCTAGAGGCTGTGAGACAGGGTGACGGCGCAGAGGTGTGGCAGAGAGAGTGGGCTGACGAGGAGTCTAAGTGTCTGTCTCCCAGGGCCAAGCTTCCCTGGCGTAAAGCGACCGAGTAGTGCGGCTGAGGAGATGAAGAGACTGGGAAATAGTGGGTCTACAGGACGAAACCCGCTGATTTAAATATAATTTCCCCTTCCTAGTAGAAGGCGGATTCGGCTGAAGGGGGTATGTTTTATGATGCCCAGGTGGCCAATCCCCCTTAAGTTTATGACTGTTGGTCTAAAAGGGTGTGTTTTATAGCTGCTAGGGACTCGCCTACTTAGGTTTTATGACCGCCGGAAGGTGACCAAAGGTCTACCGATTCCGTTTTATGAGGGGGCAGGTGGCTTACCCTCCCAGGTTTTATTGCTGGACCTTCGACCCTCTGTTACTTGTTTTATGACTGCCGATCTCTCCAGGATTTATTACTAGAAAACAATGTTTTACATCTAATTACAATACATTATATATGCACCAGAGTATAGGGTGATTTAACACTTATGTATGAGTCACTACAGGGACTATCTGTATTACTTTTATTTAAAAATAAACATTTTAATTCGTTTTTAGCTCCAAGTGACCCTTACACTAGGTTAGTGTTTATGTCTCACGTTAATTATCCATTACCTTTATAAGTCATTCATCATCACCCCTTTATTACATTTGATCAGTAGGTTGAAAAGTGATGTCATTCCAAATGAAGAGTAATTATGAAGCACTTATAAAGGTAATGACATTACAGATAATGACATTAACACTGATCGTATAAGGTACTAGATTTAAAATGAAAGATCTCGACGCCCTGTCGCACTATTAATAGTATGTAAAGTCCGTGGAGACTTTAGTGGACTGTAGTTACAAACTGTCGCTAAAATCGTTCCCACAATCGTGACTTAACCTTTGTTTCTGTGATGTTTGACCTGCCTATATTTTTTTCTATGACTAAAGCTAGATTACTTACAGTATCGCACAAAGAATTTCCAAGATAATATGTTTTCAGAACTACAAATATGTTTGTCTGTCTTTTCTGGTCTTTTTCGGTTTTGTTTGCAGTTCCTTTCTCGGCCTAGAAGCATAAAATCTCACAAGAATGATTAAAGGGCATAAATTAATCAACAAATTAAAGATACTGGCATTAAAATTATTTTTTTTGTAATTCGAAAAATTCATTACAATTGACATCGTGTTTTGTTTATTTTTAAATATTACGAACAGATATCGAAGCCCAAGTTCTTGTCATGGCCTTTTCAGTATTTTATTCTCTTAAGAAAATATTTATTTACATTTAGACCCGCAGGATTACATGTCACAACTACCGAAATCATTTGGGTGTGCATGTTGCTATTGTCACTGCTGGTTCAAGTCATTTTCCAAGATATAAGAAAACTACTCATAAAAGCTACAAAAGTAATCATGTTTACTTGATGTTGTGAACTAAAAATTGATTCCAGTGTCCTCGCTCTGCATCCAGAACCAGTTGAGATCAATTATGATATGTAATATGACATAATAATGCTTTTTGATGGTACTTTATTATTTATGTTTATGTGAAACATTATGGGCTTTGTTACTTCCTCATAGTAAAAACAGGAAAACCGCTCTTTTTAATATTTTAATTTAATATTTTCCTGGTCACTAACTAATAAAAACAGAACCAATCCATATCGTCCCTTCAAACGAACGAACTGAAATTAATCAACAATCGAGAAATCAAGTTAAATAAATTTATAAATAGAGAGAAAAAAAAAACAGGCATAGAGGGAGGGGCGCAAAAAATAATTTATAGGATGTGCTAATCGCATACTCGTCAACAGGGAACCTGAATTTGATCGTCGAGTAAATTATTGTTTGGGCTGAGTTCTGCTTGGACGCATTCAACGAGTTAATTTCTCTGCTACGCTTAGATGTCTTTTAATTTACGCACTCTTATTAGGCTTTTAATTAATATTGCCGTTTGTGAAATTCTGATGACCAATACTAGTTTAATTTGATTTTAGTTTCTAGTTACATATTGAATTTTCATTTTCTGTAATGTTATACCCAACGCCTGTGTCTATAATTGACTACTTAATATTACTTTAAATAGAAAATAGTTTTTTTTCCATCGAATGGTTTGAACCATGCAAAAAATATCATGCTTCTAAGTAAAATATTATTAGAAAAGACTTTGATTTTTTTTTTTAATATGATGCCCACTCAATATATCATACGTATATATATATATATATATAACTTATGGATAGTGGTACATAATTGTTAAGCCTAATACAACATAGGCGTATTTAAAAAAACCCATAATGTATATATAGAGGATCAGAAGGAGAATAAAGTCAGTTATAAACCGAACGATTGTGTATTATTTGTAACATCTTATTTTTGATCGTCTATAGCCGAGAGACGATAACTGATGCCGAAACCCGGGAGCTAGGAGTATTCGTAAACAAAGATTTTTATTTTTATTTTGCGGTTGTTTTATTGGTGCCGAAAATTGACCTTTTAACATGGTAAAATTACGGCCGGTGGCTTTTGAAGTGCCCGAACTACCTGGGGAAACGATGGCCGAAGCCCATGCTAACTCCCTGGATTGAAGGAAGGTGCGAGCGGCGACGTCGCAGGATCTGAGGAGAACAATATCAGGGTGATTTAACAATATCAGAGACCTGGAAAAATTCGGGAGGGGTTGCGATTTAAACCATTTCATAAGATCATGGAACGGGTAGAAGCAAAAGCAAGTGAGGGTTTAATCGACTCTGGTGACGGAATAAAAAATAACCTAGTGTGCAGAATAAAATGTACAGCACATTTAGGAATGTACTAAACCTAATACAGGCCGACGAAGAAACCACACGAGCTGTGGTAAAAGAAAGGCTGAAGAAGGCATACGAAGGAGGCAGATGGACACCAGAAGAGGATATCTTCCAGATATTCAGGGAGACAAGACAGCCGAATCAAACGATAGGGCAGTACGCCGGAGAACTTTTGGCAAAATCCAAAAAATAACTGAGAAAATGAGAGAAACGGTGAAGCTAGTGGAAGTGGAAGCCAGGATGGCATTCCTTTCGACCATCTTGAAGGTACAGTTGGCCAGGGAAACAGGTAAGAAAGATAGTCTACCGGGAGACCGATGGTTCATTGAGTGCGCACAAGATTTAATGGACGCTAGCGACCGTGAAGGATAAGCAAGATTGGAGGCAGATGAGACCGGGTGGTCCAAGGTGATGTACAGGAGGCCGAGAATGCTGCAGCAGGCATGGAAGAGGAAAGTGCTATGTGGAGAAAAAAGGGGCAGTTGACCATGGAGATAAGGGGTTAGAACCCGACGTGGCGATGGAAAAGGCAGTCATCCCGTATAACCACTCTAGACACTGTTTGGACTTCCAGGATGCCGGCGCGATAGCAGGAGTACGGTGGTCCAGGAAGAACTGGCGGCGCGGGTAGTAAGTAATCGGATCGTACTGGGGAAATAATGGGCGACCGTTCGGGTTAGACTCAAGGACAATAAACGGCAACGGGTGGCGCGCGATAACCTACAAGTCCGAGATATCCTGGGCAAACTCAAACTTGGCGCGCTTGTGTACCGGAGAAAAGGGTCCAACAGGGGTAAGGAACTAGTGCGGTACGAGGGTCCTTTCCGATTGATCACTCTCCGCGAACATAACGTGGCCACGGTCGAGAGCGTTGCCCACGATAAAACGGTGGACAACTCGCGTTTCCCACGGTGGAGCTGGGGTGCCCCGACGTCGACACATAATTCAGGTGTGCGTCACAGGTGATGGAGATTAATTTGAGATACGCGACCTCAGCGTACCAGTCCCGAGAGGCATATATTTTTTTTTATACTTTTGTTGTAGTTTTGTTTTTTTGTATGTGTCTGTGCCATAGTTATTTTAGACATACCTGGAAGACGTTCTCTTTTCATATTTTTATCATTATCAGAGCCTGATTTTTATTTTTTTTATCTGTAAATACATACCTGATATATCATGTTATGAGTTTACGGGGAATGTCCGTAAACTGGTAGGGGGGGGGGATTATGGCTAGTGGTACGGCCATTTTAAGCCTAATGCCACATAGCCTAATGTAAACAAACCCGTAATGTATAAATGTAGCGGATCAGGAGGTGAATAAATTCAGTTATAAACCAAACCATTGTGTATTATTCGTAACCTCTTTATTCATTTTTTTTTTTTAATGAGTCTATAGCCAGGAGACGATTATTTTACACTATAATACAAAGTAACAAATGACGTTCATATTGCCAGATATTGTATCAACAAAAAACAGTTCTGTAAAAATACACTTTTGGAGTGTACTGGGAACTCACAATAACGATAATGACAGCCCTCCTCAAGACATTGAGATATACTTTAGAAGGAATAAGAAGACTACATGAAGAATGCTTTTGATACAGTCTGTCATGGGCAAACTAAATATTACATTTCGGAAAAACATCCTTATATGCTTCCAATTTTCTTTCAAACCAATCTTTGCAAGTTAAATCATAATCCACAACATAAAGTTTCATAGGCGTTTCTCTCATCATGCCTACTATAGATGCAATAATTATGGCAGTCAATTTATCAATTTAGATATCTGACTGTTGACGACATTTCTTTATATGTTTCACCTTACAAGTTGGAGGGCCCTTTTTATAAAACAAACACATGGAAATATTTTTGTTATTACCTGTTATTAAAAGTTAAAGGTACAACAAAGTAACGATGATAGGTTTCTTAAAAATATCTCGTTTCGAAAGTTGTAATCAAAATTCATCCTTCATCCTCCATCAACCTTTATATCTTTCATTTCAATGTTGAACCCTTATTTGACTGGGCTAATTGTAATAACATAACAGCCTACAGTCATTCTCTCACCTGGCGTAAAGCAATATTTCGTGTAGTACCGATGTTTTCAAGCATCTATTCAGTTTAATCTGGCCATCGCCGTTGTTATCATCTCAGAGGTGTTATGTTGTAAACGGCACTAGGTGCTGTATAGATGTTGTATAGACATAATCTATTGACAATATTCCATTTTAATAATCCAAGATCTTCTTATATTTTTTTTTTTTGTTTCTTCCAAGGTATTTAATTTTCATCTATTTAAATGACAACCACAACATATGAAATTGTATTTCTTTACACCATGAGCAATTTACAGGCGCACGGTTAGTTAAGCCTTCAGTTTTGAAAGCCTTCACTGACCTCATGGTCATAGAAGGGTGATCTGCGAGATGAATAATCGAGGTTGAGACATTGACATACATCCAGGTCAGTAGTAGTAACCTGGAATAAAGATGCAATTTCGTAATGTTATGGTAATATTTTAAAATAGTAAAAATACGATTTAAAAATAAATTTTAAAAACAATAGCTTGGGCTGAGTTATTTTATATTTTTGTTTTCTTATTGATGTCAACATAATGGTATAACATGATTTTTAGTATAAAATAAAAACAAAAATGAATAAGTATAGGCAGGCCCTAAAATATAAGATTATTATTATTATATTATTATTCGACCGAGGTGTGTATCCATTGAGTGCTAGAAATATGATGTAATCGACGGAAGGAGTCCTGAGCTCGAAAGAAAGACACTGTGCTAGGACAGTCAAGTAGTATTTAGGATCATGGTTTCGAAACCCCTGTACACTCAGATGGGCTTAGTACATGAACTGCAATAAAAAAATGTCCAATTTATGGTATTATGATATGCATAATTATGTAATTTATTATATAATATCATTATTATAAAATGATTAATTCATGACTTGTTTTTTCATAGAAATAAGTTGATCCACATTAACACCGACTTTTTCGATATTCAACAAGAACTTAACTGTGTGAGCAATGTGATTAATATTTACAAAAGTATCCCTAAACATCATTTCACCAAACATCCCACTTGCAAATCTACAATGGCCCATGAGAACCATACAATGCAACTTCCATCTGATCATTTCCTCAACAGCTAACAGGTGGTGAAAGTGGATTTTCCTCAGCCTCTAACTCACCTCGTTGAATGAAAAACGTTTTAAATGTTGGAATTAATTTCTGCCTAATCGCAAGTGCTACATGTTAACGTCTGTTTTTTAGCGGAAACGTTATTTCACAAATCATTTATATCTGTCTTTAGAAAATAGTATGGTAATTTACTTTAATTTCATCAGTATCATACACACATCATCAGCTAAGGATTAACGTAAAGTATGAAAAATTTCTGAAAGTACCAATTAAACAGAGCTGGAGCTAGCATATGAAATATGGAAAATGAGTCATGTTATCATAAGCAAACTATTATCAACTTTTTCCCCCCTCAAGTATGTGATATTTTTGTAATGCATGGCTGGATGATCTAAGAGCTAAAAGATGGCTGAGAGCCCCACCACAAAGGCACTAAACCCCTTTGAGAGCCATGTTACTGCCCGGGCTCCAGCACCCACTGAACGGTTCCCCATTAAATCCGAGGCAGGGGATTGTCAAAGCCTGTGGTTGAACCTCAGTCTTTCTCAAACACTCTTCTCGATATATCCCTAGCTATAAATCTGAGACGATTTAAACCGAGAACTGTTACTGGTACCAAAAATAATGTTTGAACCGCACAGTTTTATTATCTAGATATCTCATTATTAGAATTGGATCAATTAAACAGGAATAACAATTAAACGAAATAGACCTTAATTCACTTAAGTATTTTATAGAACACAACACATGGAAGACAATGTATATAAGAGCATTTCATTAAAAATCTGGATGTGTCATTCACCACGCGTGAAAGTTAAAGATAATAGTGAAAAAGTAACTACATAATTGTGGTCTGAAATTCATCAAACTTCTTCTGGGTAGCTCCTACTCCCACTCCTGTAACATGAAACATCGTCTATTCGATCTCCACCTTCCATACTACAGATTTCATTCTTAGAACTATCATTCTTAGTTCAATTATCCGAGCTCTGGAATTCCTCTGTCTATTTCCCGATTCAACTCTTTTCCTATTCTAAAAACATTTTGTTTTATTATTTTATATTACATTTCAACTAGTTTTAATAATATGTTCTTCATCTGTATCATTATCTAACTTTTATACGCGGAGGAATACCATGGCTGATCTCTGAGAACGTTCTCTGTCCCATCCAATTAGTTTCATTTCAGCAATGGAACCTAATCTTGCTGATCCAAGTCTTTAAATATAGTAACTGATTTCCCATTCCAATCAGTCTGGCTTCAAATATCCTGCTGGCTTTCCAAAGATTTAATTATATATAGATATCATATGGAGGGGTGAAAAAATAGCCATGAAAATTATTATAGAATGCGCCAAGACAGGAAATTGTGAACATATAAGTAATATGTTGAAAAGATATTTACATAGAGTCAAATAAATGATCCGAATTAATTCACTGTAACAATCTAATGAGAAGATACACCAATAAAAATACGATTAAATTTCAATGTCAACACGTTCAACAAGGAAACTGCGCTTGACGTACACGCACAAATGGCTAACTGTGCCAGAATCACACTAAACTATTAAATACCCCTTACAACGATGGTTAGTACCTCTAGCAAATTGAGAAAACGCATTAATAAAGAAACTGCGTCTAATTGCCAAACATAAATGTACACCTGTAAATGAATTACATCGAATTATCACACCTAACTACAAGCCTGTAGAATATAACACTAGCTGTACACGCCAAAACAGCCAACACCTGGGTATTTGGTCTGAATACGTGGACTGTATAATAAGGGATTGCCACACCGGGGAGATAGAGAAAGAATTTCGCTTACCTTGTCTAGCACCTCTGCCAACAATGTTCCTTTTACTTCACGTTGTTGTGGCTCAGCACACCAAAACTTGTCACCAGCTTCAAGTTCTATAATAACAGGCTAATATAATACAACGGGAAAATGAAACCTCACGACTAAGGTTCCCGAAATGCATCATTAATGAGATTTAACTACAACCGACAAAATGTCTAAAACAGGTGACTCAGGCCTTGATTAGGTTTGTCATACCGACTCTACCCCCCCCCCTCCCCAGGTGGCATGTGACTATGACCCAAAATGACGTCACACCGGGGTTGAACACTAGCAGATCAGGAAAAAACATTCAACAAGAAGCCTGATCTTGATGTTCACACATACAATCCGACAGTCTTTTTTAAATGCTAGTAAGTAGCAGACCTAAGTAAAGGAATGTTCCAGCAGGTCGGGATATATAAATTCTTAAACAACCATAAAAAAACTATCCATATGAAGTATTTCATATATTTACGCCTAATTGTTCTGATAAATTGTAAGGCCACCCCAATCCCTACTGTATTAAAGTGACAGGAACCTATTCATGGTGATAAGAAAAGTTAGATAGTCCAGGGTCTGTTTAAAATTATCCTGTACAAACTAACAGTAGTACGAAACTTTTTTCTATTTTTCTCAAAACTTCAGGGGACAATATTATTCGCTGTGGCCGATGGCCTAACAAACGAACAGTGAAAATAACGAATGAGAAGAGGAAGGGTAAAAAGGGTAGACAAAAAGGAACATTGATGAAAAAAGTAACTGGATTTATTGAGATATATTCATCTAAATAACGCAGCCACCTTTAGCAAACGAATTTTCTCTCCCTCTCTCTCTTTCTCCCTGTTCTTAAACTTAGTGGACTTACGGACTTGATTAATAGGATACAGATGTTATATGTTCAAACCCCGACATGGGGAATGTAGTTATTAGAAGGGTCTAAGGCCAGAGGGACAATAGCTGACTGTCGGCATGCCATAAACCCTTGTTTTGTATGTAGCCCGACGAAAGGGAAGGTTTCCCATCTGTTGTGGAGTATCGTTTAAGGGCTGTAGGATTTTACAGTTTACAACTCTTTCTTTTTTTTTGCCTGTCACGAATGTAAATGCCAGAAGAGATATGGGACTCAACAGCAAGCGTGGCCGGAACGTAGTGTGCGTAACCCATTCATAAGAAAGTGCAAAAAGGCATATACGAACACAAAGGGACAAAAAGAAAAAAGCCTTCTGTGGAAGAGAGAGAGATACGGTCCAAGACGAGAAGATATATACAGTGAAGGGGACTTGCTAAGCAGAGCAGATGTGAAGAGGTCTTCTTTAGCACCTGATTGCTGTCCTTTAGACATGGTCTTGGGAGTAGTCTGAAGCGGGTCTCCTGGTTGCTGTGAGGAGGCCTGGGCTTGGGCGACTGTCTGAAGCGGGTCTCCTGCTTGCTGTGAGGAGGCCTGGTCTTGGGCGACTGTCTGAAGCGGGTCTCCTGCTTGCTGTGAGGAGGCCTGGTCTTGGGAACACCTTTGAGACGCTGAGGTTTTGACTTGGACTCACATCATGAACTTGAAGCCATCGATGTATTTCAGTAAGAGATACGTTTTATAATATAGTTTAATCTAGCAAGATCGGTAATCTTCCCATAATATAGTAAAATATTTTTAAAACATTACTAAATAAAGCATAGTTTACAACATTTCTATTTTATATAAATGAATCCCTTCCATTTTGATCACCACGCTAATTTATTAAGGTAAATTACTTTGGATTTAGATTCAATTGGGACCAATAGTAAGTGAATTGAATATTTAAGTAAGGTATACAAAAGTATAGTAACTTCACGCTGATGCAATACTCTCAGTACTTGATAGAGGAATCAAATCTGTCAATAGTTGAATAAAAGGATATATGTATCTTTAGAAAAGGTGCATCCATTATATACTGCCTTAGAGTTTTATGTATTCGGATACAGCGGAATATCAGATATATATAGTGCATTGGTACGCGAGGAAGTATCCGCGAATTTTTCATTCGCCGAACCAACCGCATCCATTCCTTCCTACATTCTAATAATCCTACATACTAAAAATTCCAGCCTACATAACCAAACTGACCGTAATATACCCACTATTCTTGAAAATTATGCATCTAATTTTTTAAAATTTCCTACAAATTTAATCAAACATAACCTATCCCTTTCTAACGAACTAATCCATAGGCAAGATCGCTATTTGAATTCACTATTCCTACAATCATATTTTGAGATTAAAACGGCATCATCTTGAGATCTCCAGTAGATAACCTGTGATTAGGGCACTGGCCAGTTTTCCGCCTCAAGTATGAATCTCATTGTCATCAAAAATTAATTAATAAGTGACACTTGATCATGTTTTATAACATTGGTAATTGTTTCTTTTTATTTAATGAACCTCTACGCAAAATTTCATGTTTCTAGCCTTAACAGAGGACTACAAATGCCGGACCACGCAGAAGACAGATGGGTGAAAGGATAATGGTTTTGAAAAAAAAAAAATAATGAAACCTTTAAAATGCCCATTTAAAGTCAAGGTCTATACGAAATGGGTTGTGAAAACAATCTGTGTTGTAGCGCTAGTGAATGCGGTTTCTTTCATTTTATTGATGATGCCAGAATATCAGAGGGACGGGGCTGGGCTGGAAGGGCAAAAGGGTCAAGCAAACCACTGTAAATAACAAACCAACCAGAAATTTCAAAACACACTTTATTGAGCAGTAAAGCTAGTCACTTTAGTGCCCCGTCGCCGTAGGGCATCTTCCTTTGACACTCCTCCCGCAAACACTTAAATCAAAGTATTCTCTACTGTCTGCAATACTATGGTTAAAGAATATCAAAGAAATGGATTTAGGCATCATTTCAGCTCAGATTTCTCAATTTTCAATCTTATTTATTTACAGAAAATTACAATGCATCCAAAATGGGAAATAGATAATTGAGATGAATCATCTCATTCATACGGTATTTACAATAAACATTCATACTATATTTTATACGTATATAAATATCCCTGGATCCAATTTGCCTGCATAACTGTCTCCTTCCCGACTATGAAGCCACATCGCTGCACGTAGGGGCATTGGAGGCGCAATGAGAGCCACAGACGCTTAGGGCATAAGAGAGAAATCTGACCAGAGCCAGTACTCCCAGTGACTCGATATTGTTCCAAAAGAGAGGTTACTTCCATTTCGATGAAGGAGGATTATCGGGATAGGTTTTTAGGTATTTTGGATAGTCATTCAAGATTATCATATATGGTTTTGTGACATATAAACATGCATGAATTGATGTTCTTAGAACCTGGATGCATTCGAGGATTTTTTTGCACCCCATCGTATATGAAATCGGTTGCAGTATGGTATTGTACAAAGAGTGTTCTGTTTTCAAACGTGAGCTGGCCTTTATAGTTGAGTAGCTCAGAACCATCTGATTAATTCTTGCAATAACGTTTATCAATTTAATAAATTCAAGGCGTCGGCAGTAGAGCCATAAAAAAAACTTCTAGGCCCTACGTCAAACGAGGTATAATATGTTTTGCAGAGTTCAGTAGTTGGCAAACAGATGCTGTGTTGTCCACATAATCTAACAATTAAATAATATCACGACACATGATAAATTAGAAATTTTAATCTGTATAAAATATTGATTACGAATAAATATGGATCGATAAAATGATGAAGAAAATTTGAACGGGAAAAAATCCCAAGAAAAGGGATCATAGCAAAAGCTGAGACTTGGCACTCAATATGTATATTCGACCGAACCGAAAATGCAAGACAGCAATGGACTACTCCATCTTAGCCATCTTATTCCTCTTACGTCCTTTGAATAGTTATTAGGTTGGCTAAAAGGTTGGTTTTAAAGCCATGGAGAGAGGGGGGTGGGGGAGTTATCGCATGCTCCCCCACATCTTAGTGGAATGTTAGCATACCTCTACTTAGCTGGATTCAGAAACCTATACATGCCTGGCATAGCAGGCGTCGATTGCCCAATAAAGCAACCGTCTGAATTATTCCTTCCTAGCGTTTAAGATACTGACGGCACTAAGTCGTTGTATACACTAGACAATTACTGAATAAATTCTTCACTACTACTAAAGTATAACCAACCGTTCATTTTTGAATTTCAAGTGATACTGAACATAAAAATCGATTCGAATTGTGGGGGTGAGGTATAATGGGTTGCTGAAATCTAATATTTACCTGAAAATAAACTATGGAGACAGTACTAAGTGATGCGATTTAAGTCCTTGTTCGTGTACAACTTGGTGTAAAACAGACATAAAGAGGATTTTAAGGTCTCTAATCTAATACTATTTATCGTTGGTTCTAAATGATTAATAGGAATCGTGAGATGGAGGGTCAGAAGAACAATTACGTTACTAGGACCCCTACCCTCCCATAGATCTTCCTTTCCTACAATAACACCCCTGTTGCTGGTTTGGTGGCATATTTGTATTTCAGGTTATACAGGTAAGAAGGATTTTTTTTGTGGAGACGTTACAATTTCCCTCTCTCTTAACAAACATCAATTGAATGCGGTTATCCCTAGGTAACTATCGTTACATCTATTCCCCTCCTCCCAGCCCTAAATGATCTTCCTAGAGTCACTGTTGATTCTCACCATATGACCTGTCTCACATCAGTCTGAAACCTCCATTCACTCTTTAACCAAGCCCTATCCCAAAATAACCACAAATCCCGCTGATCCGTTTCCAATCTGCGGCAGTTTGTGTTGGGTACGGTTTCCTCTCTGAGGATCTCAAGACTCAGTTGTACTCTTTACTGATATTAATACTCGTGATCCCTAGCAGGTTTGTGTGAACTGTACCCTTCTTCCAGTCGCCACTGCTTCCTTGGATCCCTCCTAAACAACACTAACATGACTAAAATGCCCTCCTGCCTTTACAACGTCTTCCGATTCAAACCAGCGATTAAACCAGGTAGTACTAAATCCCCCACCCTTCCTAATTGTATTTCTATTCTCACTAATCTGCTTCTTTTGAAGATCGTCTTCATATCCGTTCCGCGCACCGCTACTTTTACCGGTGCCTTATATCCCTTCTATAATTCGTAACTCTTGGTTATTATTAATAGTATTTTTTTCTCATTAATATTTCTCACTCTACTAACTTAATACCCACCGCTAACATTTCGCTAGAATGGTAATAGCTACATTTTACGTTTTTACAATTGTTAGACCATTTTATTCCAAAGCATTCTGGAATAGCGATAAATTAGCCCAATCAACACTTATTATTAACAGTTGTTATTCTCTATCTGCAAAGCCCTGTAGATCTCCGACATACCATATTCGATATTGGCCAACTCTCAAAATACTCGTATGTACAACAACGCCAAGTACCTTGTCGGTGCCTCAAGAATTCATTGGTCAGTCGACTTCTCAGATTAATTTCAAAACCATCCCCGATAAAGGCCGCATTTTTTCTGAAGGTTTTAAACTAGTTTGGAAAATTAAGCATAGCTTTATTTCATGTTAATTAGCTTAATTTTACGATTAATTAAAAACAGGTTTTTAGATATGATGAGTTCCACGTGCACATTATATATAATCACAGTTGATAAATAAGTATTAATTTAAAGCACTTTGAGGTTTTTTTAGTTAAAGACTTTTTATGATGATGTTTGATATATCAAAAGACGAATTTCATCATTTTCGAATATCAGTGTTTTTTAGCATGAAAAAAAAAGAATGACGAGCGATGATATGAATGACGGCGTGATTGGCAATTACTGCGCTCCGGCGAACGGAGAAAAATCCGGGCAGGCATTTTTGGTTAAGTGCACTGATATGGCACACAAGGGACCCGCGGAAAATACATGTGATTGTTAGCCCAAGCGGAACTCTCATAGTAGAATTTTATTTATTTTTTCCAGTCTACTGGAATAAAAAAAAGTGCATCCTGCGACAGGTTTATATTGATTCCATACCAGGGAGAATTTAATAAGGAGCTTATAAAACCTGTACATCTATTGTGAATATGCTGTACTCAGTGATTTTCAATATGTATTTATGATTGGAAGGGGATAATATTTTTTTTTCGGTTTTGGTCTTCAATCGGACCGAGGCTTATACCTGTGCTTGTACTCAGACAAAAGGGCGACCTGGAACCTTCTAGACCTAAGAGGCCAGGATTAAACAGAATGTTCGGTTACATATACAGATTACTCCCAATATAAAAAAACTGCACTTATACAAACATTTGCTTCAAACAAATTATGACTAGAATTGTGGGAGACAGCCAAATCATCGAACATCAAACGAATTATAACATTCCAATCCAAAATAGAACCCTAGTCAATTCTCCCTTCTACACAACAAACGCGTCCATTCACAGTGATCTTTAAGTGCCACCTGATCTTGTCCTTTACCCTCCAGATTTCCAAAATTCCACAAAGATCTATCCGTTCATCGGAATCCTCTAGTCAACTGCTAAACCAGTAACAATCACCCTTACGATCCTCATCGTCACCTAAAACGGCAGTGGCCTCATGATCTACTGTAAATAGAATATTATGTCATTGGGAGTGGGCGCTATCCGTGTTGATGGATACGCACACTCAGTCCTGATCGTATGTGGCTCTCTCCTCTTTCTGGTCTGCGCCACTAGGTAAAATGGTCGAGGAGGGTGGTGGGGGAACTCCATTTCTTCCAGCTTGCTTAGATATTTTCGTTGGTAGTTATGGTGAGAGGTTCTGGGTAGAATGTATACGTACATACTGTATTGCAGTACAAACAAATTCTATTCAAATTGCCGCTTATTACTACAAAATTAACAACAGGCTAGAAATCTTTACCAAATATAAATTGCTCCAGGAAAATTGTATGCTGTTAAAGACAATAAACTGACAATAGAATAAGAGCAAACCTAATATAAATAACAATAGGAGTGCTTCAAGGGGATTCAGAGAGCCCATTTGTTTTGGACAATACAATACATAATTCTCTACAAGCAAGAGGTTTAGTTACGGTCTTACCAACTTGTTTTTGTTCGTTTCGTTGTCTTAACAATGTTGTTTGACGGCGGTGGGATGATTCCGGTACACCTCAGGGCATTATACCAGAAATAAATAAGGTTGCTACAAAAGAATATCAATTATCTTAGTTTTAATCTGTACTATTCTAATTCAATATTACTGAACTATCGCCTTGATATACAAAATTAGCTCCGGTATACTATTTTACTTCAATTATAATTTACTGTTATACGATAAGAGTTCATTGTTAGCTGAGAATATATAAATGTCTTGGACCGATCGTAAAAAAATCGGCTTCGGCTAGGCTTTTATTACGTTTATTTGAGGCAACGTTACGACATATGTATTTGTGCACGAGGTCCTGATAATCAGGAAACTATGTGCGGGCTAAAAATGATTAATAATAATTAGAGACAACAGTTACGCAAATTAGAAATAAAACAAAGATCGGGTTTATATATGTGAAATGTTGGTATCTGATGAACAGGTATATGTAACATCCCTGTATAACATGTAAGACATACAACATAAAATCCACAGTCTGGTCGTTATTTATAAAATATGTATACAAAATACTCTAGATCATATCTTTCAAATGGATAATTGAAACAGATGTTAATAAAGGTAGAGATAAAGGAAACCTTTTTTTTTTTAAATCTAAACGTTGTTATCAGGACCTAATCCTGACAAACTCGTACATACTATGTTGAAACGTTGTACTCAGATGAACTTGATGAAATCCTAACATCTAGTTATCATCAACCCAAGCCAATCTCTAAACAAAGGCTTAAACTCATTATTATACGATAGTTCAATAGCCTACTTTTTGAGTTGTTGTTTGTGTCAGAATATAATAATTACTATGTAAATGAATGTAATATACGCAGGCAGTGCATATTGTAATGGGACTGGCCTCGCCATCTTGGATAGGGAGTTCTATTAAATAAAAGTGTTCTTATTATTTTTATATGTGTTTTTTTTTTTCAAAGCCCACTAATTTCAACAGGTTATGGGCCCAGCGAGTGTGTGAAACGTTCATCATTATTTTTCGAACTGCTACTTCCCCAAGATTGTGAAAAACAGACGAAATGGCCAATTCCGTATCCGTGTACAAGGAAGGGTTTCCACAGTTGGATGGCGAGAACTTCTCTAATTGGAAGTATCGTGTCTAATTAATCTTAGAAGAAAAACTAGCGCTGGACGTTGTAAGTGTCGACAAACATTTATATGAAATGAGTGAAGACATAAAAAGGAAAGATGTAATTGCACGTTCTGTAATTGTGAAGTGTTTGAGTGATCGTTTTATTGAATATGTTAAAGATGCTGAGACATCTCGTCAGATGTTGTTATCTCGTGAAAATATTTTTGAACGAAAGAGTGTGATAACAAAATTATCTATCAGGAAACTTTAAAATGTGGTTCGACTGATCTGCAAACTCGCTTCATGAAATTCGATTCAATAGTTCAAGAATTGGAATCGATTGGATCGAAAATGGATGCCGATGACAAAATTTGAAACCTTCTCTTGACGTTACCAAGTACTTTTGACAATGTTGTTACAGTTTTGGAAACCATTAATACAGATATAACTTTAGAGTTCGTTGAAAGCTGACTATTGGACGCAGAGATGAAGATGAAGCAGAGTGATATGGTTACAAGTGAAAGTAATGAAGAAACACCCTTTAACTCCACATCTAAAGGAGTTTGTTATAAATATGGCTTAACTGAGCATTTCAGGAACCGCTGCCCGAAACTTCTTTTAGGGGAAGAGGCTCCGGAGGAGGAAGAAGAGGTAATTTTGTTAGAGATCGAGACAAGATGACTAATATTGCTGAGCGGGATATAAGTTTTGTTGCAATGACAACACAAGCAATTGAAAATAAAACAGACTATATTATTTTTATTGTCAATAGTGGAGCTACAGATACACTTTTCTGTGAAACTATGAGGAGTTCCATGTCAAATAAAAAATTTATTTCTCCTATAAACATTAAAATAGCAAATGGACAGTTTATACAGGCTAAGGAAAAAGGGACTTTGAGGGTTTATTGTGGGGAAGCTAAGAGTTATTAATATTAATATTTATATTAAATTTATATTAATATTGATTAGATAATTAGATATTGACTTTTAGTTGAAGAACGTTCTAATAATTTACTCTCTGTTCAAAAACTAATAAAAGCTGGTTGTAAAGTTATTTTTATGAAAAATCAAGCAAACATTTGCGTGCAAGACAGACAAATACCATGCATACAGAGAGGCAATATTTTTCTTTGTAATTTTAAATTATGTAAAGGTTTTTCATGTTATTCCAGTAGCAAAGAAGATCCCAGTAAGAGCATTATGTTGCACCTGAGGCTAGGTTACATTAACCGACATGGCTTGCAACTCATGGGTTTGCCTTTCAGCAAAGATATGTGCGACACCTGTAAAAAAGGGACAGCAAGGCGTCAACCGCTCAAAGAAACAATGAATCCTAGATCACGTTGTGTTGGTGAGTTACTACATTGTGATATTTGGAGGCCTTCCAACCACTACAACATTAACGGTGAGCGATTTTATCTGTCTATAGTAGATGATTATTCCCAAGTCTGTGTTGTTTACTTAATGAAATGTAAATCGGAGACGGAAAAACACCTAAAGGAATATATTTCAAGGCTTAATGCGGAAGGTAAAACAGTTCAAGGCTTAGAATGGATAGGGGCGGAGAATTTTCCTCTACTAGCTTGAGTGAATTTTGTATTAACAATGGAATTAAGAGAGAATTAACTGCAGGATATTCTCTACAAGAAAATGGAGTATCAGAGCAATATAATCTTTCTATATTGAATAAAGCTAGATGCATGTTTTTAGATAGCAATTTGCCCAAAAAATTATGGGGAGAGGCAGTCAGATGTGCCGTTTACCAAATAAATCGGTGCCCTACTAAAGCCCTAAATGGCAAAATTCCTGCCTATATTTTTCTCGGCAAGTTGGATCTCCATAAATTGAGGATTTTTGGTAGTAAATCCTGGTATTGCAAACTTCCAAAACCTTGAAATTAGAACCAAGGGCAGTAGAAGCGCGCATGGTGGGCTATGCGGAAAATGGGTATCGTTTGTGGAATCCTGCTATCAACCGAGTCGTTATTTCAAGGGATGTGACATTTGACGAATCAGATAGGAAATACTCAGAAGTTGTCGCTGCTCCTGACAAAACGTCTCCTGTTAAGCCTCCAGAGTTGACTTCTAAAAGACAAATAAAATCTCCTAATTATTTAAAAGATTATGTTCTACATGCAACCTTCAGTGTATACTCAGATAATAAAGATCCTGTTAATTTCCAGAAAGCTATTTCTCTAGGTTGGCAAGCAGCCATAGACAATGAGCTTCAAGCTCTTACTAAATTTGGTACATGGCAGATTTCACACCTGCCAAAAGGATGCAATGCCATAGACACTCTGTGGGTATTTAAAACCAAAGATGATGAAAGAAGGCACGTTTAGTAGCAAAAGGTTTTCAGGAACAGAGCAAAGCAAATTATTATTCTCCGGTAGCCAAAGTACTCACTATTAGAATGTTTTTAAATCATGCATTGACAACAAATTTTAAAATAACGCAACTTGATGTGCCATCATCTTTTTTAAATGGCAAACTGGAACAAAGTATATACATTAATTTTCCGGAAGGTGTACCTGAAGTTCATGGGAAAGTTCTTAAATTAAATCGTCCCCTATATGGTCTTCGGGAAGCTCCCAAGGTATGGAACGAATGTTTTCATAACTTTTGTGTTAAAAATAGCCTACAAAGATCTGGCAATGATGCTTGTTTATATATTGGAAAATATATCTGTATTCTGGTATGGGTGGATGACCTTCTTGTTATGGGAAATGATAATGTAGTTGCAAATATAATTACTAAAATGGAAACTGAGTTCAATATCCAGAATTTGGGAGACCTAAATCATTTCTTAGGAAGTCGAAAGAACTGCTAATATAATTAATCTCAGTCAAAAACTGTTTATTAAAAAAAGTTCTCAAAAAATTCAATATGGATGATGCTCAGCATCATGGGAGCTAACTCCAATATGGAAGCTAACTTTAATGTGGACATAGCTGAACCAATTATAAATAATGTACCACATAGAGAATTAATTGGTTGTTTAACATATCTATCGGTGATATCAAGACCGGACATTAGTTTTTCAACTGCTTACTTGGGCAGATACTTAGATAAGCCAACGCAAAGTACTTGGCAGGCTGCAAAACGAATATTGAAATATTTAAAAGGAACTGCAGAATTGAGCCTAGCTTTTACTTCTCCAGATAACCTCTGTCTTAATGCATTTGCAGATGCTGACTGGGCAGCCAATAAGAACGACCGTAAGAGTGTCAGTGGTATGGCGGTTTTCTTTGGCAGAAACTTGGTTTCATGGGGATCGAAGAAGCAACTAACTGTAGCACTCTCCACCGATGGGGCCGAATACTATGCTGCGTCCATGGCTGCCATTGAGCTCGTGTATATTGAGTCCCTGGCTACTGAATTTAATGGCTCCTCATGTAATGCAAGTCTTTTCATGGACAGTAAAAGTGCCCTATCAATGATTGAAAATCATGAAAATACAAAGCGCTGCAAGCACATCGATATCAAGGTCCATTATATCCGGGATCTCATCAGGAACAACATAATTACTCCAAAATACGTAGCAACTGAAGATAACCTTGCTGATATCCTCACCAAGCCATTGGGAAAAATCAAGTTTAAAAAATTTCGTGATGAACTTAATGTAAAATCATGATGACTATATATTTTAGTAAAAAGTTCAATTTCTTTTATGGTTTATTGGAATTCTATTCTGCTAAATTTTATTTTATTCTTTGTTTGTTTACAATTTCAAGTGTAGTTCAATTTTATTATTCATCTTTTGAATTAAAGGGACTTGAAATTGATTTTGGTTGCTTTGACCCAAAATATAATTTTATTTCTCAAATATTTTGTTCTGTTTTTACCTCCCTAAACTAAATTTTGTGGATTATATTTGAATTTATCTTTGTTTGACCGAATTTGTGTCTACAACCAATATAAAAATCAGAACCTTAAATACTAATAACTACTTGATTAACCATAAAAGTCATTTATATACAACTGGTTACTTAAGGATACAATTTTTATTTATATGCTCATTATATCTTAAACAAATAATTTATAGTGTAGTTTTAATTTCAGGTCTATTTTACTGCGCAATAAAGTAAACAATTTTTTTTTTTTAATTGGAACCTTACTCCTTGCTCTAGAAAACGGTTAAAGCTTCCAACTTTAACTCGTCAGGATAATTCAACCAAGAAATCTACCGATAGCCTCACATAAATCGGATTGAAGAGAGAACAGCTCATGTGCAGAAACTAAGGCTGCAAATTAATTCCTCTCAAGCATTCTATTCAAGGTATGGTTTCGAAAGAAATTTGAGAATATTAATAATCAATAATCTGTTGTTTGCGAGCGGGATGTTATCATAAATACTCTATTGGTGAAATTTTTTTGATAAGGATAGTCCGGTGGGCATGGCACCCGATCGCCGAACCAGGTCCTGGGATAATGCCTTTTTTTGTTGGTTTATTGTTTTTCGGGATAATAATTTTTGAGAATACTATATTGATGGTAAAAATTAAGTAATAACAGACTACTTACGCGCTAAGTCTTGGACAGTATATTACACAACGGTCATAAAATTAACATTTCCTTTATATAAAGCAATGGGACTTGAATCCTACTTAACAGAGCAAGGATACATTTGATTCCCTCAGGAGACAAAAAATATCCCCTTCAAGAAACAGCTTTTGAAAATTCAAAAGAATGAGGTCTTTAGAACATATTCATCTGAGCTTTATTTAACATTCTTGAAGTGAAACTATTAATAAAAGGAAACAAAGTTCTTAGATAAAGAAAGCATATTAACAAAGTCCCGTTGTTCTTGCTGTTAATTTTCAGCAATTAGAATGAGATGAGAAGGGAGCCTCAAGCATGAAAACTAACTGCACTTTGAAGAATGAAAAGTAAACTTTTCCTATTAAAATTTTGCCCAACAATTGTGTGCCTCTATCAAAAAAAAACTGTTGATGTCAGTTACAAAGAGGGAAAACTGTATCAAATAGAGAATAACTAAATTTTTAATATTTCAGATTTTCATAAGAACTTAAATGATAACTTTAACGACAGTTTATTTTCATAATTATATTTAATCATATCAAATCAATTGGTTTCCCACATTCACGTAAAAAAACTTTGCAAAACATAAACAAAACACTGACAGCATATCTTTTGATTATGAATAAAATATTCATTGAACCACGTATAAATTTTAATTTAGGAGAAATACAAATAAAAAATAACCAATGAGAAAAAAATGAACAAATAAAAATTAAATGATAATAGAAAAACATTTTTTCATAATACATTATGGCTTAAGCCCTTATGTCGGTCATTTATCGATGTTAGCAGTACTTAGAAAAAATAGAATCTAACTATATAAATTTTATGGTTATTGCATTTTAAATCTCTAGAGTATAATCAGCTTTAGAGGTATTTCGGACAACTTAACTATTTTTGTGTACCTTATTTCTCCAACATTATTTTTAAAAAACTTATTTAGGATTATAAATTATATTAATATATCGTCGTAAAACATAATAACGTTCTTAAAACCATTGATATTTTAGTACGATACTTTGAACAAAACCTTTAAAAGGGGTATTTGGTGATTAATCCAAGTGATTGATGATATCCCCATTGCAAATAGATATAAAAAATTTTAATTGTTTTTGTATGACAAAGGCAAACAAGAAAAAATAGTTTTTTTGTGTCTAGGATTTTAAAACTGATTCTAGCTATATTTTGGACAGTAAATCTAAATATGAAATCAGTTTTCTCCATATGCTCTACTTTTGTAGACCCTTGTTTTTTTTAAACATTTCTACACGAAATGTGCAGTTCTAACTCGTTAAAAAAAAACAGAAAAACTGTTAGTGACTTTGTAAGGAGAGTTTATTCAGGATACTTTGGTGTTAGGCTTGGTGATCAAGATAAAACCTGAGAACCGCATCAGGTTTGTAAAACGTTTACAGAATTTTGCGACTGTGGAGTGCCGGGAAAAGAAGAAAAGTCTGAAACTCGGCTTACCAGTGGTTTAGCTGATGCTGTCCCACTCATCAATCTTATAATACTAATGAAGGTTACAGTGATTATAAGGCAATTCCTCAACGTTTCAACCAGGATGAGTTAAATGACCTCACCAGAGATGAAGAAGCTTCTGAATTACCGGCTTCCAGGACAAAAATTTGATAGAACGAGGAACGGAAATTACCATTTACCGTACAAGAGAAAAGGGTCTTCTACCCTTCTGTCAAGAAACTAATCTTGTATTTTGTCACAAAATTAGAGGACTCCTGGAAAACATGGGTATTCCTGACTATTTTCCAGATAATTGGGGCCAATTTATCTACAGCTCAAAGCGAAGTTTGAAATCTGTCTATGGGAATGGGAATAAATATGGTTCCATACCAGTTGCTCACTCAATGAAAATTGAAAAAGAATACAATACCATACCCTTGGTCTTGGAGCAGATAAAATATCATGAACATCAATGGATTATTTGTGTGGACTTAAAAATATTAAACTTTCTCCTTGGACAGCCAATTGGCCACAACAAATATCCTTGCTTCTTGTGCCTTTAGGATGTATAAGGCAAAACACACCACTGGGTTAGTAAACATTAGCCTTAGAGACAAAACATGGACGTTGGGGAAAAGAATGTCACTAACGACCCCTTAGCTGCATAGAGAGTGTAGCGACCGCTAACTACATAAGATAAATCACCCTATACTCTATTGTATATATATATGGTAAAATAATTCAAACAACTGTAAATATAATTACCAAAATATAAATCATTGTAAATGTGGTAAACAATAAACATGCAGCCGCGAGCCAATTAGTTATATGAGCTGGGGCACCAGCTACCAGTAGCAGGTACTAAGCGACCCAAAACCACCGGGAGGCCCGAAGACCCTTACCCGGGTCAGGTATCGGTGACACATCTCTTTGTCAGAGAACAAAGAAAACCGCATACTCAACTGGCATTGGGTACCATAAAACCAAAGCTGATTGGCTACTGACGAAGCCAGCTGGGTATTTAATTCCGGCGGTTTTGGCCTGTATATCATTCTCCTGACAACTGGCTGACTGGCTCGTGGCTGCTCTGATGTTATGGAGCAGTTTGTAAAGGCTCTTGATAAGAACGGATCATGCTTTGCATATAAAGGGGGGGAAATACTTTAGTTGAGTACAGAAAAAATTAAAGCAGGAATTTTTGACGGCCCAGAACTAAGACAACGCATTAAGGATCCTGCCTTTGTAAATTTGATGAATCGTACTGAGTAAAAAGCCTGGACTTCATTTGTTGCAGGCAGCTGAAAACTTTGTTAAACTGGTAAACGAAATGCTCAACAGTTTCAAATATCTAGGATCTAACATGAGTACTGTTTACAAAGCTACTTACACCGTTTTGCTGAAAATTTAGGAGACACTAATACGGAAAAAAGTGAAAGATTTCATTAAGATATTAAAACTGTGGAGACCCGCTACCAAGGAAGATGGGATACGCACATGATGGCAGATTACTGCGGGAGTTTGAAAAGAGACTGTTCCAAAATGCATTTAAGACTGTCAGGGAAGAGAAGCTTCCGAAGTGTTCAGTGACTAGTTGGTTTCTGCGATGACTTTTTCCTTTATCTTTATACATAAAAATATTTGTATAGTATAATAACAAAAATTCCCTCTTAGGTTTTTTATTCGATCCACGGATAGAAAAGTGCAATGTATAGTTCACTAAAATTTTATACCTTATAAATTTGAGCTCCTTGGCAAAAACTAATGCCATATTTAAATTCAGAGCATCAAATTCATATGAAATCAGCTCTAAATACTCCGTCACCAAAAAACTTGTTAGCCTGCCTATGTTATTTACTTACAATCAACAGCAATTTTTATTAAAATAAAATTACAATCTGCCTTTTATTAGGCAATAAGTAATTGAGATAAATGTTATCACTCATACCATGTTATTAATGTCATCTTTTGTTGAGCTTGTGCTAGTATATCGTCAGCTAAGTTTTGAAATGATGAAACACTGTTTCTTCGTGGAACGTTATGTATAATAAGTTAGGTATTACTTTTTCTTTCAAAGTTGATTATGTTCTCGGAATAACTTTAGTGTCACATAAATTCCATACTTTAACTTCCTTTATTCATTTGTTTTTTTGTTGTGGCTTAAGATTGTTGGTTGTCTGTTTTCATTTCCCGGTTGGTAACTGGAATCCTAGGTTTCATTACCCCCCTCAAAGAAGAAAATTGGTCCAACTGTAAGCGACGGACTTTTTATGTCCGTTTTATATAAATTATTATGAAAAAAAAAAGCTGTAATGTCAAAAGTATAGACAGATTGGTTAATAGGTTTATTTGCAGTCATACGAGGCTCAATTTGTTACAAATTCAATATAATAACTAAAATTTAGCTCCAGTTTTGAATAATATGTATATACTCCTTCTACACCTACAATAGACATACCCAAATAATTAACAATATTTAATTACAGTAATAAATAGAAAAGATCAACGATAATAATTTTGTATGTATATTTGCAATTTGCAATTGCTGGAAGTATGCCAAGAATAAGCTGTTATTCTTTCAATTATATATAGCAACAAATAAAGGACATACATAGTGAAAAAAATAACCTTCAGAGATTCTCATGCATACTTAGTTACCGCGATATTTCAAGTACAGTAGTTATTTAAAAAGTTTTATATTCAGTAAAGGTTTAACGAAACACATTTTTTTTGTAATATTATGAAGAATGTTTTTTACATTTTGTATAGATTTGACAAATTCATATTTACAAACATTTAATAATAGCAGAAAAAATAAATAAAAAGCTATTAAATTACAAGATGAAATAAAAATTAAAAAAATAAACTGGTTTATAATTTAAAAGTATTCGTAAAATTAAAATTAAACTATTCTTTGATATTTACATTCAAAAAATATTACAAACAGTAGTATTATAGTACATGTTTAGTTCTCTTGTGGGTGCATCTCCTCAGTGAGAGATTGCTCAAGTTACTTATTTCTTGATTAAGGAATTATCTGATAAAATTATATTACTAAATAATTTCTGTTGGCGTCTATATATGTTATTGTAATAAGGCAACTAAATGTCAGAAAACAATTTAGAAGTTCTGTAAAATCGGTATCTATATATAATCCTCCGAATAGAACAGATTATCGTTTTGTACAGGATTAGCGTATTTTCGGGTAAAAGTTTTGATATTTTACTAAGGTAAGGCAAAATTTTGTAAATGAGCCAGTCGGCTCATCCCGGGTTGTCCTTGTCCTGGTGACGGAGTGATAGTTGACTAGTATATGACCTGGATGATTGCTTGGTGACGGGTCTTAAGAGCTATCTAACTCTATATCTTATAGGTACGTACCCCGACAGTGCACTATGCTCAGGATAAGAGGTACAGGCTAGGTTTTATGGATAATTAACGTGGTCTTGGAATGATCAGGAGTTCACACTTGGTATTTGAGGATAGGTGAAAACCATACGGATCCCAAAGGCGAGTGTGAACCGGAAAGAGGCAGACTGGACCGCTGGGGGAGACGCTTTGTAGATTTGTAGGTCAGAGACCGTCGTCTGCATGGAAGCGATCCTTCCTGAGAAAGGATATTTTTAGTGAGAAAAAGCCAGAGTATCCCACTAAGAAGGTGTGGGGTCTGACTGCACCGTACTAAAGATATCAAGGTTAAGGATATAAAAGTGTAGAGTGTTTCATGAATGATAAGGCAATATTTGGAGACATTAGTGCAGCTGCAAGTACAAGTTCATAGGCGAGCTGTAGCTTGAATGAATTGTTGGCTAAAATCCAGCGTGTATATATACCCCGAAGCGGCCAATGAGCAAAGATTTTATTTCAGCCACTGCTTGCCTCGGAGACTCACTCGCTTCGAATAGAGGGTAATTTATCATGTGTAGTTAGTGGTCGCTACAAGTCTTTTAACACAGGGCATTCATTATTAATGAGAATATTGTTGTTTATTTCTTCTCTCCGTTTTGCGAAAATAAATAATTCAGTTTTGTTCTCATTAATTGATATGTAAATAGAAACAAATCAAAATTTTAACAAATTTACTATCTGCATAAGAGGTCTTATGACTAGTTTAGTTGAGGAATATTATTTTATAGTCCCAATAATTACTGATCTCATCATAAACTGTTATTTCAAACTTAAAAATTAGATGGGGTGACAATTGGTTAATCGGTAAGACTGCATAATAGTAAACTATGTCTGAGTGTTGTTATTGGCAATCTCGAGTAGGATAGCAATCTACAAGCGAGTAAATTGGCTTTTGATCTAGTTGAGGTTATCGGCCATGGTGCACATCAGCCGGTATCCCCTCGCCACAGAAATGCCATTTCCGGTCTACTGTAACACCGGTCAGCCAGCGGTCTTTTATTAACTTGGACTTGAACAAGCCAATATCACGGATCAAGGTTGAATGATCAACAAAATTATAGCTGAAGTATTTATTAGAAAAGCCTATAGAAATATTTCGTCACCTTAGCAACGCCATTTTCTCCCAAGTTCAAAATTGGAAATCCACCTTCGCGATATATTGGCAGTTGACGAAAACCAAAAGGGCTTTTTGTTAGAAGCATATGGAGAGTCGGGTTATGTTCAGTTTATTGTGTATATGAGATTGTAAATATTGAGTATAGAGTTTGTAGGTTAAGTACATGGAGTATGTAGTATCCATACTTGGAGTATTCATGAAGTAACAATTAATTAGTTTAAAAGGAGGCTTTTAATTAGAATTAAACAAATAGAAATATATATATTTTCATTCAGAAAAATCACTATCACTATCGCCCTCTGTCCATTTTTCCAATGAAACATCTCTATTTTTCATATCAGCGCGAAATTTGGCGTTTTCAAACTCTCTCCCACGATCCGACGATAATTATTTATAAACTCCTTTATTGTACTTTAATTACAATCTGCCTTTTATAAGGCAATGAGAAATAAGATAAATGTCATCATTCATACAATATTTACAGACAGCCCAGAGGCCTCCCAAATCCACATGCGAAGAGAAAGCGGAGTCTTGGGAAGTCCCCCACGCTCCTGCGTCAGCCGTGTCACCGGATACTAGCCAGTGGAGGCTGACCAAGAGCGCGAGAGTCGACGATAATAATACCCGTTATTCGCAAAAGTCTTACGTTCGTGAGAATTAAAACTAAAAAAAGATCGAGAAAGAGGTAACAGAAATGATGAGATCAAACGTTTGTACAAGACTGCTTTATTCGTAGCTCTTAATCCTATACACATACCATCGGGATGTTTACATCCCAAGGATTTGTTATTATGAATGTGTACCGACAGTGCCCGGGCCTTAACTCCCCCCCCCCGCCAGTTGACACACACTTCCTTGTAAACTCCGTCCAACCCGAGTGTACAATCAGGTGGACCGGGTTCGCAAAGGCCAGCACACACAATACACAATCTGCAATCCATCACACTGTTTAACACACAATCAAACAAGACAAAACAAAATATCTGTTGACCCTGTGGTGGATGGCGGTCATATTTGGTCTTCAGGCAGATGTCGCAAGCCCCTATGATCTCCTAGATGGTCTGCTGCATCCCCCACCAGAAATATAGTAGCGCCTGCGCTGTTTCTTGCACGCCACTTTAATTCGTCTTCCCCTGGTGGTACGCAAGTATGACCTCCCGCTGTTGCTCCACCGTTAGACACCTGATAAACGTGCGGTCAATTCGCTCTGCCACAATTTTCTAATTTTCTCCCAAATCGTCGCGTTACCGGCGTTCTCGGATTGGAGGCCTCCTTCAGTGCCCGGCAAATTTCCTCTCGCCTCACTCCCGGCTCCGACCAGATCGTCAAGATTGTGCTTCGACCGTAGAAGTCGTACGTCGCTGTCACCAGGCCCGAAGTTTTTGTCTTCCAAATGATTCCGAATCCCTTCAACATCTTTTGGCACCGCCATTCTCCGGATCGCGTCTATTTTCTATACTGATTATATAATGCACTTTTTATTTCATTAATGATTTTACGCTTAAGGATTGTTCGGAAAATAAATTTCAATTATTATTATTGCTTCTTATATCAATAAGGCCTAAGGACATGGTTATATTAAATATTTTACAGTTTATAAAGTTTACCTTAGCTCTGTGATTCGGTATAAGGATTTAGATACAACTATCTGTAATTAGATGGCTGGTGTGGAGTTCAGTTCCTTCCCTTCATCCCATTAGAGGGACCTGGTCCCTGTTTCTCCTATACCTCTTAATTAATTAATTAATCATAATGTGTTGGTTTGTTTGCTTTGATAGAATTCCTACTGTTACTAAAAATTCTAGTTTCCTGAAAATTAACTTTCTTAGATATATTTTTTTTGCGTTTCCTTCATCAATGTGCCGTTAACCGAGAAGGAAATTGGAACCTTTATTTCCTAATTATCACCTTGTCTGTGACTTGAGAAATCAAGCGCCAGACTGAAACTGTAATAGATGCAGTGTGGACCTTTTCAGTTTTTTTGTTTTTTTACTTACTTCCCATGGTTATAGCCAAACGAAATTATATATGAACTTTAAGATTTCAGGTTGAATGATTTTAACAAAAATTTTATGCACCAGGATTACTTGCTTCTGCAAAGGATAAAATGGTTAAAAACGAAACACTTATATCGCCAATTTTCATTTTGATATAGAATTATTCATAATTATTAGCGGAAGAAAAAGTCCATGGTCGGCACTTGGAACAGGGCCCTCTTAAGTATTGAGTTCCAATGATTAGTAGAGCAGAGCCCTGGAAGTGGCCAAAGATTTTATACGCGGTTATTTCTCACTAGAGTGATTTAGGGCTCGGGACTGAGTTGGCAGCCGAGCTACCTAGACCGAGTTGTCTTCATTAGCAATGGTTAAAAGAAAACATAATTTAATTTTTTTTAATTTACAGCAACTTTATTATGATAAAATTACAATCAGCCTGATCGGGCTATAAGTAATTGTGATAAGTGATCTCGTTCATACCAATTTACAATTTTCATTCACTCGCTCATTCATACTATACATACAAACAGCCCAGAGGTCCCCCTAGTCAACATGGTTGTCATCTCCCTCGCGTGCGAAGGAGGAAGCGGAGTCTTGGAAAGTCCCCCACGCTCCTACGTCAGCCGCGTTTGATGTTTGACTTTTTTGCTGTCCCCCATAGCTCTATTTCGTATGTCCAGATTGGCTTGAGTATAACTTTGTAAATAAGTAGTTTATTTTCTATTGAGAGATGGGATGTCCTTCGATGTAGTCTGTACAGTTGTCCAAAGCGTCTTATGACTTTTGCAACTATATTCCATCAAAGTCCGATCAAATGATAGATATTATCTATTAAAACGTCTATATATTTAATTTGATAGCCTACCCTAGCCTATTCTAGCCTACTCTCTCTCTCTCTCTCTCTCTCTCTCTCTCTCTCTCTCTCTCTCTCTCTCTCTCTCTCTCTCTCTCTCTCTCTCTCTCTCTCTCTCTCTCTCTCTCTCTCTCTCTCTCTCTCTCTCTCTCTCTCTCTCTCTCTCTCTCTCTCTCTCTCTCTCTCTCTCTCTCTCTCTCTCTCTCTCTCTCTCTCTCTCTCTCTCTCTCTCTCTCTCTCTCTCTCTCTCTCTCTCTCTCTCTTGGTTCTGTTACTGCGTATTTCATCATTCAATTTATGTTTAAGGTAGGACTGTAAACTGTTTTCTGTGTTATGCTACTAAACGTACCAGGTTAAAAAGATCAAATGCCCAAATGCTGGTCCACTATTTTTTTTTAATAGGTAATTTTTAATAAGTAGACCACTAAGTTACCTAGAGTTTGTTACGTAATGATACGGCATTAAATTAAAATATAAGGTATCACTTTTATAATGTAATAATTTATTTTGGAATAGATCCGAATACTACTAATAATTATTTGACAAAGTAAAAATGGGAGGATCGGAACTCGATGTCAACCAGGTCTCTGGCTCAAGTGGCGACCGTCCTGGTATATTTTTTCATTGGCTAATAATTATGAATAATACATCTGTGGTCTATACCACAACGAAAATAAAAAATATAAGGGTTTCTGTTTTTTTACTTTAAACATTCTCACATTGTTTAATTAAAAAAATAAAGATCTGGGATTGATTAGAATAGTTAATTGTTCAATTACAAAAACAATTAAATAATTACTTATTTAGAAAATTGTCTAGAGTCAAAACTAAGGAAAAGGAAATTGAACTGTGGGCATGTTAGGTGTACTGTTTTTTATTATTAATTAAAATTTTATAATTACAAAGATTAATTGACACACACAATTGTTATGCATAGACACTTCCACAGACAGAACATTTCAAGACATGCACAACATAATCAAAATGTCGAAATTTACTAACAATTATTGGCGATGCTTCAACAAACCGTAGAAGGCAACAAAGATAGAAGTTTTAACCGATTCAAGGGAGAAATGGACAATGATAAATTAGATATGATCTCACAAATAAACGAGAATACGAATCAAGCCTTTCCAGATTTAGGAACGGAACTCGTAAATGACATATGAGAAGACGGTGAAGAGAAAACAAAGTAAATACTGAACTTAGCGTAAACAATATTTCATGGTTTACCATCAATTCTTACCCTCCTCCATATATGTAAAATATTTTACAGTTCAAATCTTCAGTCTACTTCCGGAACACAAGATACAGTCTCTCTGACCTTAATACTCCTTCCTATATACCTTCTCTACTACTCTCTGGAACTCTCTCCCTCCTAATATCCGCCATGCTTCATTCTTACAAACCTTTGAAACCCTTTAATTCCAACACCTACTCACCATTGAGACTGACGCTTGGTTCCCCAACCGATTTATTCATTATATTATATTTTCATACATTTATTTTTGCGTTATTGCAAAGGAGAGAGAGAGAGAGAGAGAGAGATATTTATGGTTCCCACTTTCTTTGGTATTTATCTTTCTATATTTACCTTGAATGTTGTTTTTATTTGTATTAATTTAATGCTTTTCATTTAATGATGATAGACTTCATATCATTGCTAAATGCAGTTAAATAATCTTATTTTATTATCAGGTTTTTGTTCTTAAAGAGATTTACAGTTTATTTTACATTGTAATTTTGTTTTTATAATATGGTTTATGTAATATGGTTCATTTTATTTGCCTGATATATATTATCTATCTTAACTTTATTGTTATAGGAGACTTTGTCACGGAATATACATGCATATATAAGTTATTCGGCACCGGGTAAAATGTGATAAAGAGAAGGAAAACGGGAACGAAAGACCGTTCGTCTGGATGGGCTTTTTTATCTCCCGGAACATCTTGAAGATATCCTCTTCGGGTGTCCATCTTCCCCCTCCAAACGCTTCTTTAACCGTTCTTTTACGGTACTCCATGGGGTTTCTTCGTTGGCCTGAATCATATTCAGGATGCACCCTGCACACGAGCGCTGCTCTCAGCGACTCAGCGTCTCCTTCGGTGATAAGGTATACCGCTCGTTTTCCTTCTATTCGCGTCATCAGCCTGTCGCCTCCCTACAGGAAGTGGTTCAGTTCCCCGGTCTCTCCTGCAAATCTCCTCAGATCGGAAATCGATTTTCTCACATCTTGAGCCGTAATTGCCTGAGTTTTCATCCAGGCCATAGTATTGGCATGAGCGGCTGCCATAGTTGTTTGGGGGAGCTGTGGTATATCCGCTGCTGCGTTGAGCACCCCTGGTCTTAGTTCTCCCTCCGGCATTCCCGTAATATAAGAGAACAAAAAAAAAAAAGGAGAGAAAAAAACCAAGAGAAAAAAAAACGATAGCTTTCCGGGTTTCGGCACCAGTTATTCGCCACCGGGTAAAATGTGATAAAGAGAAGGAAAACGGGAACGAAAGAAAACAGCGTCTCCACCGGAGGGAAACCGGTGGCAGAATGGATTCAGTGGTTATACGCGATGACTGCCTTTTCCATCGCCGCGTTGGGTTCTACCGCTTATCCTCATGGTAAATTCGTCGGTGGTCACTGAGCGTGCTGTGCAGCCACCCTACGTCTCCTCGACTCTTCGGGTGTCCTGGGGTTTTGAGATTCCAACGGATCTCTTAGCACCTGATTTTATCGAACTCCCCCCCGGCGTCGGAAGCTAAAGTGTCTGGTACGGCATAAAATTGGCGCCATGTGCTTAGTGCGCTTAGGACTGCTTCCGCTGATCGTTCTGCTATCAGATGTGCCATCGCTGTTTTGCTGAATCTGTCAACAATGGTGACCCATTTGTATCCCCTCCATGTGAACGTGTCCACCTGCAAATCCTCCAACGGCCGGTCTGCCGTCAGTGTCTCCTCCTGTATTGCTCTGGGGGGGGGGCAATCATATTTCGTGGTGAGGCATGTGTCGCAGGTACCAATAACTCTCGCAATTGTGTCTTTCATGCCGCACCAGAAATATCTCCTCCTCAATGCTTGCAGGGTAGCGTCGATTCACCGGTGGTTTGTCTTGTCTTGGTGGAATGCAAGGGTCACTTCTCTCTGCTGCGTTTCTTGTTTTTCTGTCTGAACCTTCAGGGTACATCGAATGAAAGTACGCTCGACTCCGATCCTCTCCGTCCTCCATAGGCGTTTGATGCGGTCCCAGATGGTCGCATTTCCCACGTACATGTGCTGTGTCATACCAGGAGTAGATGTGTCCTTCAGGGCGCGGCAAATCATATCGTCGTTAATCCCCCGTGTCGACCAGATCTTGACGATGTTGCAGTGGCTGTACTTCTCGGATTCCATCTTGAAGAGCCCGGAAGTTTTGGTAAGCCAAATGATCTGGCACCTCTTGTCATTCTATTCATTATGGGTAATTAGTTTTTTTGGCCTAACATGTACAGATAGCCCGTGTATGTATTGTTGTATTTATCTATGTACCGATATAAAAATGTGTCTAGCTTCATCCTCGTTTCACTAATGCATTTCCTGCAAAAGTAGCCAAAGTACTAACTACTATTGGGACAAAATCATTAAGAAAGAAATAAGCCTGTTGGTTTGATAGTGAAAAGGCAGGAAATAGGAGTTAAATAGATTAATTAAATGGCCCTACCAGTTATAAATTACATCTAGTAGAGGCGGAGCTACACAAAAGGGATTCTGGGCTAATAGGGATTACACAAAGGGCAAGTGGAGGGCCAGTACCGAACGACGAGTCCGAAGTGGTTGACCGAGTTCCGACCCACTCACTCCTCACTCACAGCACATTTAGCTCCTCATTTATCGTTTAGTTTGCTGATTGATTTCCAAGACTTCCGGGGGCTCAACGCTCATTCAGTTTGCGGTTATCCGGATAATACATAAAAACATTGTATAGTTTAAAATTGTCATTGATTAATTACGAGGCCCTGTTTCTCTGCCCCTTCAGATCGACACCAGTGTAAAGCATAGATCGCTGAGTGTTATACTTGTTTTAGGATTGACACCCTGTTACAGGAGCCGATACAGCCTGCAACCACTCGGTCATTTCTCTGTACCCACCCCTTGGACCCCATGCTTATTAAGGTATTATTTTGTTTTATTGTATACTTTCACATCAATTTGATACGATTGCTTTAAACAAAATATAAATTTATTTCTGGTAGACATTTTTTTGTGTGATTACTATATATTGGCACAAGCTTCCTCTGCGTATTACTTACAATTGAGATATAATGTTGTGGCTTTTTCTCATATTCAATGACATATTAAAGAAGGTATATTAAAAAAAAAAAAGTTTCAACCGATTTTAATGGGTTTATTTATGTTTGTGTTCTAGTAATTTACAATTTATTTTATTTGTTGCAAAAGGAATTTTCATTGCGAGAAATAGTTTTAAAATGAAAGTAATTATTTGTGCTAGTATGTTTTTGCCTAAATCGCGCTTCAAGACACAAGAATATCCCTGGCTTTTCTACTTGGTTTATAATGTTCACAAAATTAGTCACCACATTTTTGATACGATCTAGCGCATCTCTCATAAACCTCTCATATTTTTTTTTAGATAATAAAGACTATTTTTTGGTAACATGATCAACATTAGAAGGGTGAGTAAGAAAAAAAATGCAATTTTGAAGTGAGAATGAATCAAAAACACGGAATTAATTAGAAAAAAATGTTTTCAGTGTATCTGGTAACACCTCCTCTTGCTTGTCTACCAGCTTCCAGTCGTCACGGCATAGCGAGCACGACACGGAATGTTGTGTCCCTCTCCTCTTCAGGAATGTTGTCGCATTCTACCAATAATGTGTTCAACAAGCGTCGTTGGTGCATGATTCCGATGAGCTCATGATGAGCTCTGCTACGCCCCTTCAGCATATCGTGCTGCATAATCACACGTGTTCTATCGGATTAAGGTCAGGGCTTCATCGGGAAGGGGCAGAAGATTAATGCCTACTTACTGAAAGTGGGGAGTCACGATAGCAGTGGTATGAGGTCCCGCATTATCTTGGGGATAAAGGAAATGTTCACCAATAGATGGTGTAAATAGCATTACATATTACTCCAGGATGTTCGTCATATACCTTTCTGCAGTCAGTGAGCCTCTGATGATTATGTTTAACTGCCAATCCACATCATCACAGAAGCACCACCAAACGCTACTCTTGGGGAAATGTTCCAGGTAGCAAGCCGCTCTCCAGGGCCTCTCGGCACCCTTATGCAACCATCTGGAGGATGTAGGGCAAACCTTGACTCCTCACTGAACAAAAACTTTCCAATCAGCGATTATCCAATTTGCATACTACTGTGAAAGTCCGGCTACTCGATACTGCCTAGTGAGAGGTTTGCAGGGCGTCTGGAAGTCAGATTCGCTTCGCGGATGCCTCGTCTTATTGTTCGATCTAAAATCACTACGTTACAGGCCGACTTTAGTTCATTTCGAAGTTGCAGAACATCTGTCTTAAGCCCGAGAGCGTTATGAAATGATCGTCTCTGGCAGAAGTAGCCTTTGGTTTTGTTTAACTGAGTACAGTTTCTCAAAAAGCTCTAGCTTGTTTACATTAGAAGAGGTTCAATTGATGCCACCTTCTGCCTTATGTATATTTTTATGTTCCCAAAATATACGTTAATTATTTTTATTCCATTGAACACACGTTAATAGGTTCTAGTCTAGCACTTATGTTTATGTATCGTTTTTTTAGTTTTTCTCAACCACATTGAAATATTGATAGAAAATAACCGTGTGTTGTTTTGTTTAATTTTCTATCAATTATCATCGCTACAAAAAAAAATATGCTCAACGACTTACAACTACCAGCGATTTAAGAAATTGTTCGTTCTCAAACTGAAACATACTTCAATAAAAGAGTAGCTTTCGAAATTCCACAAATTCAGGACATTAGTAACCATTGTATCTATAAAAATTTTCTTTATAAAAGAACTAAAAATTTGTTGCTAAATTAATATTTTCTGTTGCATTTAGAGTAGAGATTCCACAACCCAAGTACGAAACGAAATTGCCAATACAATATCATGGGAAGGATACCGGTACGTGTAATAACAATTCAGTAACTTAATTTAGTAAGTTGAATTGTACATTAAATTGTGTATAAAGTTTTCTCTCTTAAAATAATAATTTTGAAAAGTGGTAAAATACAGTAGTAAATAAATATAAAACGAAATCAGGAAGAATCGCAAGGAATATATGTAAAACGAAAGCTGGAACACCAGATGGGAATAAAGGAAAATAAGAAGAGCAGTATGAAGTAGATGAAGAAAATTCCTTGAGGCACCCACGGCATAGTTAAGTGATTGAAAAAATAAAACCTTGTAAATGATAAAAAAAAACTTTGAGGCTAGGGTTCCATGAATTAATTAATACTTTTCATTACTTTGACTAAAACAGCTGTTTACTTTTTCATTATATTCTGAGAGTTCTTACTGGGAATATCTTGTTGTCAATAATGCCTTACTATCGATTTTCGAGATTCTATTGTGTTTACACCAGCAACTAATCGATCAACATTACAAAAATTAAGAATTAGCAAAATCCAATTTTGCTTGGAACAAAAAGTTTTTTGTTGTTTTCAATAGGTAACATTACTTATTAAAGCGTTATCAATTTATTTATACACACATAGATATAATCATATCATACATAGGTATAGCCTTTAAATAAACGTTGTACTAAAAGGAAAAATCATATATACCAATGAACATTCTTGTTAATTGGTTAAAATTTAGTTGAATAGCAAATTCTTGATAACAGCCTGAAAAAAACAATAGAATGTTGTCTGGTCATATATCTCCTATGATCCTATATCATATATATCACCAAAGTGGGGAGGAGACACCCGCCGCATGCTACATACATCGGTCACCACAACCTAGCCGCCGTCCGGCGAGCGCCAAGAAAGAGATAAGGCGGGTGGACCTGTGGTCTTTTACCCAGGCTGCCGGCCTAGGCGGTGGGCAGCCTAATTCGTTTTGATCTGACTCTGTAAGATCTTAGGAGTTGTGCCCCGACAAAGCACTATGTTCAGGAGAAGAGGAACAGGGTAGGTTTATAGGTAGTTTATGTGGTCTTGGAATGACCACGAATTCACACTCGGTGACTAAGGGTAGGCAAACACCGTCCGGATCCCAAAGGCGAGCGTGAACCGGAGAGAAGCAGACTGGATTGCCGTGGGAGACGCTACTAGGTAAAGTTTGTAGGGCCACGACAACCGTCGTCCGCGAGGGAGAGGTCTCTCCCAAGGAGGTGCTAGTTTTAGCGAGACGAAAGCAGAGATTCCCACTAGGAAGGTGTGGGGTCTGACAACGCCGGACTTAAACATAGCGAGGTTAGGAGAGAGAGATGCAGAGGTAGTTGAATGAGAAGACCATGGTTTAAGTAGAGCAGCAAGCGCCAGTGCAGAGAGAGAAAGAAGTGTTTTAGGTGCCGGTTTGGTTCTTTCTGAATTCCGCCCTATGACGCTCAGGGTTATATAGGCAGGCCAGCCGTGGTGGGGATGGCTCCCCACCTGCTGCTGTTTCCCCCACTAGCTTCTCTCCCATCTCCACCTGACGTCATAAGCTTTATTACAAAAAATATGGAAATATAGATAAATATTTTCTTTTTCGAGAAGAGGGGAACTTCTAATTATTCGTAATTAACAGGTGGTCACAACAAATGTAATTTATAAATACAAATTAAACACAACCAAGGCACCTTGGCTTTTGTACATAGTAAATGTCAAAATAAAAGGTAATACTATTTTGTCTGGTTAATTGAATTTACATATTTAATAAAAGAAAACCTTTACCGAAATTGAACATCGGAGCAACAAACGTCGAACTCAACGAAGGAAAGTTTACCCACAGTATGTTCACGTTGCGGCGCAGATCCAATTCAATTGTCTACTACCCCTCTTGACATCTGACACTGTGTGTCACGTTAGGTTCAATCTTGACAAAAGATAAACTTGTAACCCACACACGTGTCTTAGAAGACAAGAACTTAATCGACGTTTTGGACTGCTAAACATAAAATCTTACCTCTCTATAGAAAACGGAACTGATATATAAAAAACATGATAAAACCTACCTGAATTTAAAGACTAGAACTTAGGGGAACAGCAAATCCAATCCTTCCAATCAACCCCTTCTATACCAATCATTACTTATTACGTCACTATGAAGAGCCTCCTGGACCACATTTACTATAATTTTTTTTTAAATTTCATAATAAACTATCCAATTGTCCGAATCCTATCAGAAAGTTTCTATATACAGTATCTCACATCCCTGCCATCCTTGGAGTCGGTAATGACCTAAACCTCGTTTTTTCCTTACTCTCTTACTTACTTATTTAGTGCCTGATTTTTCTGATTAACCTCGTTTATTTCCTCGTGTCCGGAGCTTATGCGAATTCTTAGTAACAGTTGAACACTTTGTTCAGAATCCACTGTCACCATCAACCAGGTACGTGATTACTCTTCTTGATCCCTGCTTTCTTCTCTGGTGAATCTGGGAAATTCCGTGCTTTGTATAAATGTGAAAATTGTATGTGTTTATGTCGTAAATATTGTACGAATGAGAGAGTGCAATATTGTAAATTTGGAACGAATCAGATCAGTAAGCACAATTATATATTGCTCTTACAGGGGAGATTGAAAATTTTGTAATAAAGAAAGTTAACGCATCATAGTAACCTTTCTAGCTTGGTATAGTTGGGCCATATGTTATTTAATGTCAGTTTGGCGCTAAAAGACCTGTTGTCAATAATGTTTTCATGAAAGTGACGATTTCCCGAATCGGATGTTTTGACGCGGTGGGTTCCGCATTCCCTCCCCACCCCTACACATTTAATTTATGCCAGATTTTTCCATTTGGCGAACTGAAATACTGGCGATTTACGGCTCCTACACTTCATAAATCGGGCGGTGATGAACGACACCTGGGTCCTGTGTGCAGAATAACGCCAGCCGAAATCCTTTATGACAGCGGCGGATGAGCTGTAATTTTCCGACAGTTTGACATGAGCTACGGGCACCGCTTTCTCCCGTCCCATTCCGTTGCCCACCAGTGAAAATATTTTTTAGGTTAAAATGACACCAAATGTTTCTCTTCAAAAATCTTCTTTATTTTGCTAGTGCTACCGACACCGAACGTCTTTCATCATAAGTTTATGATAATTTTACGAGATTTAACTCTTACTTACTTATTTGGTGCCTGATTTTTCTGATTAACCTCGTAAACATCAAGCAGAACACCAAGAGCAGGGAAGCCTAAATTCTGAGCCACTGTTCGCAACATTAACTCAAGACATGACATTTTGTTTAATAGTTATATTTCATGTCTCGTTTATAGTAGAAAAGATACTCAAGTATCACACAATAAAGGCTTTTGATTATTTTAGTTACTACACCTACTTGATTCATTTGTTAATGTTTTCTTAAATTGATATTATTTTTAGTAACATAAGCATTTACAAGAGAGCATTACCCCTCTCCTCCATTAGTTAGTACTATGCATGGGTTGGTGATATACTGATTTTTCTGATTAACCTCCCAAACATACAATACAACACCATGATCAGGTAAACCTACAGTTTGAGTAATATATACATATATATAACTTAACTCCCGGCTAAACGATTGAACTAAAAAGGGGTTGGTAGGTGTGATCAAGACGCAGAATAGAACTTAACTAACTTTTATTTCCATATCTCCCTCCTATATATACAGTATGAGTGGGGCTTAGCCCCACTCTCTATTATTGTTTACAATAATCCTTTAGTAATCTCTTCTTACAATGTTAACTCCTTCCCTCCAGTTCCTTCATAGGAGGAACTTTTGTTCCGGAGTTTCACACAAATTTTATTTACATAGTAGGTACAAAACTCAAAAAAAACATACATCCATTCTAAAGAAAAACATCATATGAATAATCCAACATAAAGGCAATTGTCAATCAATAGGTAATAATACAAAAACAATAGTAAATACAAAGCAATAGTACAGAATATGGCTGTCCCAGCTTCTTCGTCTGGGTGCCCTCCTTATTTCTTAACACTAATAATCATTACAATATTTATAAGTTGGGGCGAGTCGGAGTATCCGTCCGAGCGCCGCCGCCCGGCCCATGAGGCTCTTGTGGCTGGGGGACCCTAAGTTCGTCCCGGTGGACCGTGCGGTTCCGAAAGGGAAAATTTACGTCCCTGATTGTATATAAATTGTGTTCTCTTACCGCCGTGACCTTGTACGGTCCTTCGTAGCGAGCGGCCGTCTTAGTCCTTGCGGTTCGTAACCGTCTGTAGACGATTGTCCCCAGCGATAATGCCCTCCCCCCTTGTATTATTCCCGGTCTTTCGTTATCCCGGTCGACGCGCGTCTGCTTCCTTCTTATGATCTTCTCCCGGACTCGATCCCAAAGATCCCTCCGCTCCTTGCGTGTCTGTACTAAGTACCCGCGCAGCTCCGCGTTCTGAGCTGTCATAAGATCCCCCCTATCTCGCCTATTCTGACCGAATATGATTTCCACAGGTGAAAACCCCGTTGCCGCGTGGATCGTATGGTTGTAAGCGACAACGGCCCTTGGCATTGCTTCCAGAGGTTCCAGCCCCCGGCCCAGTCGGAGTAGCCTTAAGTGCTCCCCCAGAGTATTGTGGAGTCGTTCCACCGCTCCTCGTCCCTTAATGTGGTGGGGGGTATTCCGGTGCCACGTTACCCCTAATTCCCGCGTCTGTTCCCGTATATAGTTATTCTCGAATTCGCGTCCGCAATCTGACGTAATCCGCTCCGGTACTCCGTAGGTCGCACACCAATTTAGGACTCCCTCCCACACTGTCTCGGGTGTCTTCGCTTCGATAGGGTAGGCCATGGCTAACTTACTAAACACATCTATCGCCGTGAGCCACGATTGACCCTCGTTCGAGTAGACATCTATCTGTATACTCCTAAGGGGCTCTATCGGCGTCTCCGTGATTACTTGAGGCGTCACTGGGGGGTGTCTATCGTACTTACTACGTTGGCATATTTCGCATTGGGCGATGCACTCGCGTACCGTTTTCCCAATCCCCCGCCAAAAGTACATCCTCCTTATCGCGCGGTCCGTTTCCTCCATTCCCCTGTGATTTGTCTTCCCCGTGTGATGGTCTGTAACTATTCGTCGTTGGGTCTGTTCGTCAGTAACTGTCTCTACTTGTCTCAGGCACCGTATTATGTCGTAGTCTATCCCTATTCTTTCCTGCCGCCATAGTCCTTTTACTTTTTCGGCGAGCAGCCTATTTCCTATAAATATGTGACACGTTCGCCCTCGCGCCGCGAACCCTTGGATAATTCGTCCTAAGTCCCCCTCGTTTATAGTCGAATGAGTCCGTACCGTCAGTGTAGTCAATCCCGCGTAAGTCGTCGTTTGTGTTTCTACCCCTGTTGTCTGTCGCGATTTTACTATAATTTGCCACTTTTTGTCGTTAATTATTTCGTCGACTTCCTTTAATTCCCCCGGCCGTTCCGTCGGGGATTCCTCTGCCCGGGGTTCCCTTTCTACTAGCGGTATTTCCGGCCCGCTCTCCGTCCATTCCCTTAGGTATCTCACCGCGAACGGCTCGGTCGGTGTGGTCCCCCGTTCTTCCGCGCGTCTTTGGACTTCCGGGATTTCCGGACCGCTCTCTACCCAGTCGCGTAGGTAGCGTAATGCGAATGGTTCCTCCTGTGGCGGGTCGTCCTCCGTGGCGTTAACGACTAAATCTCGTGACAGCCAATCGGCCACCGCGTTTTCACTGCCCTTTTTGTGGGCTACGCTAAACGTGTATGCCGCCAGTCGCTCTTTCCAACGCGCCACTCTCGCGGAGGATTCTTTTAAGGTTCCCACGTATATTAATGGCTTATGGTCGGTAAATAATTCGAACCGGCGTCCGTAGACATACGGTCGGAAGTACTCCACGCCCCATACTACCGCCAGCAATTCGCGCTCAATCGCGCTATAACGCCTTTCTGCCGGATTGAGCTGGCGTCCCGCGTAGGCGACAGGTTTTTCCCCCTCGCTGAAGGTTTGTGAAAGCACGGCCCCTATCGCCGTTTCGCTCGCGTCTGTCGTGACCCTAAACGGCCTGTCAAAGTCCGGGAATGATAATAGGGGTCGGGTTGTCAGGATCTCACGACACTTTTCCATGCTCTTCAGTTGTGCGGGCCCCAGCTGGAATCGACGCCCCTTTTTCAAGAGTTCGGTCAGTGGCCCTGTCAATTCCGCGATCCCCGGTATAAATTTCCTATAGTAGTTGACCATTCCCAGAAACCGCCGCACCCCGCGTACGTTCTTGGGTAATGGTGCCTCGCGAATGACTTTTACCCTATCCGGATCTGGTCTCACCCCCTCGCTCGAGACTACGTGTCCCAGGAATCTTATTTCGCTTAGTCCAAACTGTGACTTCTCTAGTGACAATTTTAGCCCAAACTCCCGGATTCTGGCGAGGACTTCCCGCAGGTGTTGGACGTGTTCTTCCCTTGACTTACTGAAGACGATCAGGTCGTCCATATACACCTGAGAGAAGTCCTCCCCCAGGCCGCTTTGCAATTCGTCCATAAGACGTTGAAATGTTAGCGGGGCCCCCTTTAGCCCGAAAGGCATTCGCACAAACTCAAAGTGTCCGCGTTCCCACGTAAAAGCGGTCTTCCCGGCATCTTCCTCCGCCATTCTCACCTGATGGTACCCGCTCTTAAGATCTAGTGTACTGAATATTACCGCCCCCGACAGTCTGTCTAGGATGTCGTCGATTCTAGGCAGCGGGTACTTTTCGTCCTGGGTGACCTCGTTTAATTTCCTATAGTCGACTACTACTCTATACCTTTTTTTTTCTTTTTCCTGTTCCGTCGACCGTTTTTCCACTACCCACAACGGGCTATTAAACGGGGACTTACTTGCCCTAATTATTCCCTGTTCCTTCAACTCTGTCAACTGCTCCCTAATGATCTCCCTCATTGCCTGCGGGTACCGTCTGTCTTTCACGTAAACAGGCGCCTCTGTCTTTAATCTGATACGGTGTACCGTCTTCCCCGTGGTGGGAAGTATTTCGCCCTCCCGGTAGAACAGGTCCCGATTCTTTTGTATCATTTCCCGCAATGGCTCCTTGATGCATTGGGCCGCTCCGATTCGAACCCCCTTTTCCTCTTCGCGTCCGCCCTTGACGACGTATTTGCCCGTCCCTAGTTTGAACGTCCATCGACCCTTCCCGTAATTCAGATTAAGCCCCGCCATTCTTATTGCGTCGCATCCAATAATCGCGTCGTACTCGGCGGACACCCTACTCACAATGTGCATCCGCACTGCCGTATTCCGTCCAGTCAGTTTTGCCAACCCTATCGTCACCTCCCCGGCCGTCTTACAGCGACCGCTAACCGTCGCAATTACACACTCGCATTGTTTCCTCTGCGCCCACACCCCCAATTCCCTAGCCCCTCTTTCACTGATTATCGAATTGGTACTCCCTGTGTCTAGCAGAAAATTCACCCCGGTCTCCCCCCACCTCGCCACGGGCAACCTTTTACCTCCCATTTCCTTAACGTTATTGATCTGTATCAACACTCCCCGGTTGCCCCACCCCTCACCGTACCCTCAGTCCTCCTTCTGTCTACGCATCAAAACCTCTGCTCCGGATGGCCCCCCTTTCCAAGGGACCCCCCCACTTACCTCACGTTTGTCTCCAGCCGGGCCGCTGCGCTCGGACACGACGCTCTCTCCCTCCGAGGACTCATCGCTGTCATTCTGCCGATCTCCTCGCCGGTGCGTCCTGTCGCCGTCCCATCTCTGGCAATTGACTTCCATCGGTTCAGGTCGATGTCCTCTCCTCCCGAATTCGCCGGTTCGTTTGGGGCACTCGCGCGCGACGTGTCCCCGGCGTCCGCATTCGTAACAACGGGTCAGGTTGCATTGTGCTGCTAGATGACCAGTTCTGTTACACTCATAACAGCGCCTCTCCAGTCGTTTTGGTCGCTCATCTTGTGCTCTGAAGGGTCTTCGGTTTGGGCCTGTTCCCCTTGTTCGGTCGCCGCGTTGTATTCCCGGTGGCCTCCTCTCTCTCCTTGGACTCCTGACCTCCGTCCAGTCCGGCTCCGGGTTCTTGCTGCGCGCCATACTCCTTTCCTGTGCATCGATGAGTTCGTGTGCACAGTCTAAGACGTCTTTGTCCTTGGTCAACGACCCACGCCTGTCTACGCTTTGGTTCAGCTGCACCTTCATAATCTCTCTCACAAAAATCAGCCTCACCGTTGCCTCTGTCTGCCCGTAGGTCTCGATCATTTTTTCATTGAGGCGGTTATAGAGTACGAGCAGTTTTTCTGCGAAGTCGCCCTCGGTCTGTCCCGGTCTTCTATGTTCCCGCAGGAGGAAGAACACATCCTCTTCTGGTGACCAACGGCCACCCCCATATAGTTTCTTCAGCCGGTTTTTCAATGCTTCCCATGGCTGCGACGAGTCTCCCTGTATGGCATTCAGGACTCGGCGCGAGATTCTTCCTACCAACGAAGCTTCTAGGATTTTAATGTCCCCGTCGGACAGTGTCCCCGCTTCCTTCCTGGTTAGGATCAACTCCTTTATTTGATCCCCTCCCTTCAGGAAATGTTCCAACTCCCCCAACACTCCCGTGAAAGGTTCGAGTTGACCTATCACGTTGTGGATAAAAGCGCAGCTCTGGGTCCGAATCTTCGCTAGCTCAATCTGCGTGCTTTTGGCGGACTCGCTAAGTTGCAGTTCGAACTTCACGCGCTCCTCGCGTAGCTGGGTTAGCTCCTTCTGTAGCCTCGCCAAGTCGTCCTCGGCCATCGTGTTCCTTCTTCCTGGTACGCTCGAACTAAATAATCCGCCCCTGAGACCGCTAACTGCTCAAGTCAATGACTGTATCTCAGGTTTGAATCTAAAGGTCCCGGGTTTCGGCACCACTTAACTCCCGGCTAAACGATTGAACTAAAAAGGGGTTGGTAGGTGTGATCAAGACGCAGAATAGAACTTAACTAACTTTTATTTCCATATCTCCCTCCTATATATACAGTATGAGTGGGGCTTAGCCCCACTCTCTATTATTGTTTACAATAATCCTTTAGTAATCTCTTCTTACAATGTTAACTTATATATATATATATATATATATATATATATATATAAGTTAAAGTCAGAGGTAGCTCTGTATTGTAATCTGATGCGATCATGAGACGTAAACATCCCATGATCCCGTATATGTCGGATTACAAAGAGAAATAAAGGCAGTCTATTTCGAGAACTGGAGTTAGTCTTTCGTTCCCGTTTTCCTTCTCTTTTTCATATTTTACCCGGTGGCGAATAACTGGTGCCGAAACCCGGGAAGCTATCGTTTTTTTTCTCTCTTATTTCGTCTCTCGGTGTTTTTTTCTCTCCTTTTTTTTTTGTTCTCTTATATTACGGGAATGCCGGAGGAAGTACTTATACCAGGGGTGCTCAACGCAGCAGCGGATATAAAACAGCTCTCCCAGACAACTATGGCAGCCGCTCATGCCAATACTATGAGCTAGATGAAAATTCAGGCAATTACGGCTCAAGATGTGAGAAAATCTATCTCCGATCTGGAGAGATTTGCAGGAGAGACCAAGTAACTGAACCACTTCCTGAAGGGAGGCGACAGGCTGATGACGTGAATAGAAGGAAAACGAGCGGAAGACCTTATCACCGAAGGAGACGCTGAGTCGCTGAGAGCAGCACTCGTGTGTAGGGTGAAGAGAAGCATCCTGAATATGATTCAGGCCGACGAAGGGACCCCATGGAGTACCGTAAAAGAACGGTTAAAGAAAGCGTTCGGAGGGGGAAGATGTACACCCGAAGAGGATATCTTCAAGATGTTCCGGGAGATAAAGAAGCCCCACCAGACGAACGGTCATTATGCGGGAACAATCTTAGCGAGATACAATAGTATCACCGAGAAGATGAGGGAGTCCGTGAGCGCGGCCGAGGTTGAGGCAAGGATGGCGTTCCTGTCCACGATATTTAAAGTGCAGTTGTCAAAGGAAACAGGAAGAAAAGAGGGACTTCCTAGAGAGCGCACGTTCCTAGAATGTGCCTAGGAGATGGTGGACACTAGTGCTAGAGAAGAGGAAGTTACAGGCTATGAAGAAGAGGTAGGCTGGAAGAGGGTATCTTACAGAAGGCCCAAAACCACACTTGTCGCCTGGAGGAGAAAGGAGACTGGGTACGGCGGAAGAAAGGCAACGGCGGTGGGAGACAGGAACCGAGCAATTGCAGGCTGTCCCAGGCGACGCGAGGAAAGAAAATGCTACGAGTGCGGGAAAATAGGACACTTGGCAGCACCGTGCCCACGCACCAGGTGTTTCGAGTGTGGCATGGAGGGGCACCTAGCCAAGCAGTGCCCGTACATGAGCCGTCGAAGAAATGGAAATTGACTAGAGCCAATGGAAGTAAACGCTCAGGGTGCGGGGGAGGGAGAGGCCGCAGTCAGAGGCGTCAGAAACCTCTGAAATGTCCGATACCGACAATGAAAGGGAGGAACCAGGAAGCGGAGCGGGCGGGGGGAGCAGCAGTGTTAAAAGAAGTGGTCGACGACAGACGGCTGAAGAGAGGAACGAACGAGAGATCTGAGAAGAGTGGCAGAGGCGAGGCGACCACGCACTAATAAGTAATAGCGTCAGTGGTACATACAGCGGTCTGCCAATAATTCGAGTAGCGTGCGGAATGCAGTGCCTGGTGGATACCGGGAGTACCAACACGATAATGTGTCGGGAGACCCTGGAGAGGATGTGTATGGGAGTGAGGATACCCTAAAGACAGGTATGTTCTTGTAGCTTGGTTACCTTGGGGGGGGCCTGTAAAGTAGAAGGGGAAACGGTAATAGGTCTAGAAAGATGGGGTCGAGGTGTGGAGGAACTCAGAGTTCATATTGTGGGAAAAATGCCCAAGGAATACGGGGGGATCATCGGATGTGACCTGCTAGCGAAGGTAGGAGCAAGGGTGAAGAACGAAAAGGGAAGATGGGACATTCGTATAGTAGAAAAGAGATATAGGTGCTCGAAACGAAGGAGTGACGTCGGGAAAGACGGCGGCGCGCGGACAGGAGCAATTAGGCGAGGCGGGACTGGAGAGATGAGCTCCGAAGGGAATATGCGGATATATTCTTTAGAGAAGGCGAGAGATTGGGGGTCACTGGTATAAGTGAAGAAGTAGAAGTGGGGTCAGTGCATGAAATCCCGCTCAAACGGGAGGTAGTAAGTTACGTGAAGGAGCGCCGATACCCGCAAGCTTTGAGGCACCATATCAAAGTAGAGCTGGACGATTTGAAAAGGCAGGGGATCATTGAGGACAGTACGTCACCGTACAATAGCCCTTTGTGGGCAGTGAAGAAGAAGAGTGCGGAAGACGGGGGACCCGAAAAATATAGAGTTGTCATTGACTATAGGCGACTCAACGACAACACAGTGAACGAGAAATACCCGATCTCCAGATTCGATGACATCTTAGACCGACTGAGCGGGGTACCACCAAATACAGATGGACCCGAAGGACCGCCACAAAACAGCCTTCACCTTTGAACGAGGGCATTATGAATTCACACGGATGCCATTTGGTCTCAAAAATTGAATAACTCCTATTAAAATGTCCACATCTAATCGTTGAATCCAAAAACTATTTTCCTACACACCAGGTTGGTTTCCGTTTACGACATTTCACTACTCGGGGCTTCACGTTGTTGAATACATATCCTCAGCCCTTGAAACAAAACAATATTGCACTGCTGCCTTTCTGGATATATTCGTCTGGCACGCAGGTTTGCTTTACAAGCTCAAAACATATTTACCGCAGACCCTATTCCTAATCCTACAGTCCTACCTTTCAAACCGCTTCTTTCAAGTCCGCTGTGGCTTAGAATATTCTCACTAATATCCCGTAAAAGCAGGAGTTCCACAGAGTAGTGTCCTGTGTCCCATCCTCCATAACCTATACCCCGCTGATGTCCCCTCTACCCCCAATACCTTCTTAACAACATTTGCAGATGACACTGCAGTCTTGTCATCCCTCTCAGACACCGATATAGCATCCCACAACCTTCAAAACACCCTGATGAGATCGAAAATTGGTGCGACCAATGGTGGATTAAAGTTAATGGAGCAAAAAGTTCCCTCATTACCTCAGAAAATTTAATAATTTAAGATAGATTCACATAAATTTTACTAAATATTAGTTTATTACCTTTACCTTCTGCCGCGAGTCTTGTCCACTGGTTTTTTTTTAATTCCATTCCTATCCCTGTATCCGAGAGTACGGTACTTAGGTTTCCATCTCTGGACTGGCTGACGTGGAACCCACATACGAGGCTGAAAAGGCAAGAACTCAACAGACACTTTGGACAACTGTACAGATTACTTCAAAGATCATCCCATCTCTCAATAGAAAAAAAATTACTAATTTACAAAGTTATACTAAAGCCAATCTAGACATATGGAATAGAGCTATGGGGGACATAAAAAAAAGTAGAACATCGAGCGTATCCAATCGTGTCAATCAAAAGTCCTGAAAACAATAGTAAATACTCCCTGTTACGTAGTTTTAGCACAATAAAGAATTTTCAATAAAAAAGTTTCTGCAACCCTATACAGAAAATAAATGATACGCTCAGTGAATGAGATAGCGAGTGAATAAAAGTAACAAATGGGCATGAATGACATGCGGGAAAGAACATCAATTCCTCCCCATATGATGGATTATTTTGAAGGCTGTTTTTTTTAAATCAATAAATCCCCAATCCAGTTCCTCCAGTAAGTCGTGTGTTATTAGTCTAAGTGTATACGGATTCGAGTTTCTATTTAGTTTTTGAAGGAATTATGAATGGTGTAGGTATAATTAGTAAGTCTGACAAACTAATGTGCACCAGTGATAAGTCGAAGTAGTTTTGATTGAGATTTTTCTACTGTCGCTTGGTTGAATCTGTTGGATGACCCATAATTCTTTGCTGCATATTCCCATATGGTCATAAGTTTATGCCCTTACACAGTGGTTCAAAGTTTATGCCCTTACACAGTGGTTCAAAGTTTATGCCTTAAGTCATTGTGTTTGAAGTATCCGTCTGTATCATCCGTTTAGCAATTTTAGCCTTCGGTTCATAGAGTCTTGTTAAAAATGTGTGTGGGTTAACGTTTGTCAGCCATCAAGTCATCCCGTGGTACTATAAAAATATTCTGTTTTTTTATAAGCATATATCGAACAGGTAGGTAGGCGTATAGGGGCAAATTGGTTTCAAATTCAATATTTGTTCAAGGTGAATTAAAAATTAAGAGAGCTCTAATGCCTCCGGTGAAACAAACTCAATCTCGCTGGGGATTTGGACCACTTTCGCTTGTTCAACTCTGCAAAACAAAACTTTTCCAAACCATCGTTTTACAGTAATAAACAGCAATTAAACTATTCTATCCAAATTAACATCAGTAGCTCTCGCCAATTTTTATTAATTAAACGAAACCTTAGTTGACTTTTTCAAATCAGAAACACTTCATTGAAATTGCGTTGTTTTTTTTCATTTATTTTTTTCAAAATCATTGCTATCCTGAAAGTTGCTTACATTACTGCACTGTTAGATTGCATTCGATATTTTCTCGGGACGTATGTTTCCATTGTATTCAAAGGGTCATTTCTGTTGGTCATCAGATTATTCAGGGAAGTCTGACCCTATCATTCAACAAATCTAACTTATCAAAGAACTATTTTTTTTTTAGTGAAATTCATTTTTAGGTCATGCTTACCCATATATATTTTATATATCTACTACAAAATAATGAAAGCATTTGATTAGAAATATTTATGAGCGTATTTTTCAGCCCTGGTATTTTTTCCTGTTTAATCTGGAGACGTGAAATGTATATTGAAGGTATTTAATATAAGGAAGACATGGAAAATATATTATTTCCTCTAAAAAAGAGGTAAGAGCAATTAATTAATTACCCTATTCTTTACTATTCCTTAATCCCTTCCAAATGCTGCATTTCAGTCCTTTCTCCATCATCTCTACCAGATATATCAAGGCAAGACTTATTGCTTTTAACAATTGGATCTCTTTATTTGAGCCTCAGAAACCCGTATTTTTTTGTCCACTAATTTTTAAAGATGTATTTATCATCATAATTTATTTTATCTATATTTCAAATAATATTATTTAAGTTATTATTTAATAAAAAAAAAAAAAGGCTACAGATCCTTCATTCAAATAATATTTATAATTTTCTAATATATAGTAATAAAACTTCTAATATGTACTTAAAAATTTCTAATAAAACTATTATAATAACTTTTAGAGTTTTAAATTTATTCATATTTTCTGTACATCATCCCACCCAGACCCCGACATAGCATCCCATAACCTTCAAAAACACCTTGACGAGATCGAGTATTGGTGCAATCAATGGCGGATCAAAGTTAATGAAGCAAAATGCTCCCACATTACCTTCACCCTTTGTCGCAAGACTTGTCCATTAGTTTATTTTAATTCTATTCCTCTCCCAGTAACCGAGACAGTACGGTACTTAGGCTTCCATCTCGACAAACGACTGACCTGGAACCCACATACGAGACTAAAAAGACAAGAACTAAACAGACGCTTTGGACAACTGTACAGACTACTTCAAAGGACATCCCATCTCTCAATAGAAAATAAACTACTAATCTACAAAGTTATACTTAAACCAATCTGGACATACGGAATAGAGCTATGGGGGACAGCAAAAAAGTCGAACATCAAGCGTATCCAATCCTTTCAATCCAAAGTCCTGAGAACAATAGTAAATGCCCCTTATTATGTCAGCAACAAAACCCTTCATAACGACCTTAATATACCCTACATTCTAGAACTCATCCCTTCCAAGTTTATGAAATTCCACAGTAGCCTTTCCAACCACCCTAATCCTGTAGCACAGTCTTTGCACTGCGCCACTAATCCCTATAATCCTCCTCGGAGACTGAAACGGCAGTGGCCTCGTGACCTGCTATAATTGCGTGACAGTGGGAGTCCTGGCAATGGCCAGTTTCTCCAATCATGTCCTATTGTATGAATGATGACTGTAAATATGGTATGAATGAGATCATTTATCTGTATTATTATTGCCTTATAAAAGGCAGATTGTAATTATTGCACAATAAAGTTATAAAAATTTTCTGTACAACAGTCCGTCAAACGCACCAGCTTTCTAACTTCTCCACTTACTACACTAATGGAGTCCATTATAGCTAGTTTTCAATATATTTGGGAACATTACATTAATAACGATAAGGGGACTCATTATGTAGATGTCTGGAAACAGGGCCAAGACGGGCTCTGTGAACGTATCTCGAATCTCCAGTGAACTTGCTTAATCCTAATTAATTGTTCCACCTGCACTTTCCTGTTACCATGGAGCCCGTAGCCCCAGTCAACTGTCCTCTGCAAATCGCTTCACTGCCTCTTAGCTTCAATTATCAATTAATCACTATAATTGAGATTAAGCCCTACGTCCTACAACAAATTATTAACTAACATAAACCACCCCGTTTCATTGAAAACTGTGACGAGATACCAAGAAGTCCCTTTAATTAAAAGTAGTTAATTCATAAAAAACGGAAATATTTTTTTATGATATTTAGTAGGGCAACGAATAAATGGTGATGGAAATCATCGATTTTGTGATACTTGGCTACCTTTTCTAATATATATGTGCCATCAAATGTAACTATTATGCAAAATCATGTCTTGAGTTAATTTTTCGAACACGATGTTAACTATTTCAAAAAAAAAGGTGTGTTCACAACATTAACCCAAGCATAATATTTTCTTTAATAGTTATTATTTGATGCCTCCTTTATACTAGAAAAGATAGTCAAGTATCACACAACTAAGGCTTTCGATTATGTTAGTAATTACTCCTAATAGATTGATCTGTTAAAGTTTTATTAATTTGATATTATTTTTAGTAACGTAAGCATTCATGAGGTGTCTCTACCCCTCCCCTCCATTAGTTAGTACAGTACATGCTAACTTTTCATGATATTCACTACTCAATTATTTATATCTTTCAAAAAAAGTTATCATTTATCTGACGAGAAATATTTTTGCAATTATGGTCAGATTAACTCTATGCTATGATACATATTCCTAAAATGTACGCCGAGATATTACTCAGCATGCTAATAAAAAAATGAATTATTGAACACTTATAATTTTTATCTGTTTTTAACATTATTGGGGTACCAAAAAGAAATTTTATTTATAGTAACGATACTTTTATTTAATAAATACTAACGATTTCAATGGCTTTGTGCAGATAAATTTCAAAAATAAAACAGAGACATTATTAATCAGGGGCAATGACACTATTTTTGTGATTCAAAACTTACTTTGTTTATAAAGTTTATTTTTTACATTTTTTTAAATATTTTTTTAAGTATCTGTTTTGATTTTATGTGGAAATAGGGTAGCATATCACAAATTTGGTTTTTAGTTTTTTCCATTTATTGTTTACGTGGTTTGTGATTGTAGCGACCGCTAACTATATAAGATAAATCACCCTATACTCTATTGTATATATATTGCAAATTATTTTAAACAAATGTAAATAACATTACCAAACCATAAATCATTGTAAATGTTGTAAACAATAAAGACGCAGCTGCAAGTCAATTAGTTATAGGAGCTGGGAACCCTACCCAGAGCAGGTAGTAAAGCGACCCGGACAAGGCCTGAGTCACTACGAGAACAAAGGCCACCACATACTGGGCTGGCATTGGCCACAACTAGTCCCATGATTAGACACTAATGAAGGAACCCTACTACAAATAGACCCGGGTCTTTGCCTGTAAATCATTCTTCCGGCGACGCTCTACCTGGTGACTTGCGGCTGCACTGATGTTCAAGACTTGGCCATCTCATTTATGAGCCTCTCTTCCTAACCTCGCTATGTTTTAATCCGGCCTTGTCAGACCCCACACTCTCCTAGAGCGATTCTCTGCATTCGCCTCGCTAAAACTAGCAGCTCCTTGGAGAGACCTCTCCCTCGCGGACAGCGGTTGTCTTGGCCCTACAAATTTACCTAGTAGTGTCTCCTACGCCAATCCATTCTGCCTCTCTCCAGTTCAAACTCGCCTTTGGGATCCGAACGGTTTTCGCCTACCCTCAGATACCGAGTGTGAATTCGTGGTCATTCCAAGACCACACAAACTACCTACCCTATACCTCTTCTCCTGAACATAGTGCATTGTCGGGGCACATGCCTATCAAATATGGAGTCAGATAGTAAGACCCGTCATGAAACGATTGTCCAGGTCATAGCCTAATCAACCCTCACTTCGTCACCAGCGCTAGGGTAACTAGGCACCCCCCTCGTGACGACCCGACAGTGATTATGAGGAAGCGGTCTTGTGTCACTCCTAAATAGTGAGTGGAATAGTACTAAGCTAGTTGAATATTGTTTAAGGGAAAATGGAGGGATAATACTGATTAATATTACCTCTGTTTGAAATGGGTAAGGTTTAATTTTCCATTTATTGAAATAGTTATGGAGTTTTTCCATGTTTTCCTGTAATATATTCTTTACTGTCTCTAGTTTAGGTAGTTTTGTTTATTTTCATAATTATTCCTTACATCATTTTTTTTGATGTTCTATTATTATTGCATTGTTTTTTTTTTTATTTAAATTATTACAGTTTACTACCTTGTCATTCATATTATTATTAAAAAAGTATTAAGGTAAAGGAGCATGTAGTTGTAATAAAGGTATTTAAAAAAACAATAAAAAAACGCGTGTAATCAACAATACATTATTTATAAATATGACTATAGTGATCATTGTATGATCATGGTTCATTATCCTTCGGTGAATAGTAACTATTAGCTGTCAGTAACCAGCTTTAGAAAATAGCAACTCACTTTTTAACGCACTTTATGTCTAACTTCGATTTTCAAGGGTTTCCACCCCTACCTGTAATCGTCTTATGATGGCTGTAGTCGCTCGGTGTTTGCTGAATCCTATGCTAACATGAAGACGTGTTGAGGCAAACTCACCGGCTGTTGGTGTTTCCCCCAAACCTTTAAGTGTGTGACAGATGTTTCCCTGTTCTCCGCTGATCGCGAGAACTGAAACCATCCACATGTCCACCGTGTCTCTTCAATACCACCTTTCCGATTACCACTTCCTATTTGTTGACTTTAATCTTAAATGCTTTACTTACATTACTTACTTAACTACTATGTATTCCCACAAATCAGTATTTAACTATACGCACTAGCACTTGCAATATCTCACGCTGCCTTCTCAAGTGAGATAACCACAAAGCAAAACAAAAGTCTTTGTTTATCATCTCTCTCTCTGATGCTGCCAATCAGGGCGGTGTTTCATTTGAGTTTGTTGGCACTAGCGTTGGTTGTTGGATTACCCAAAAATGTGTTCAATTCTACAATGTTGAAAATTATTCAATGGAAATTAGGATATAGTAAATAAGTATATATCCTGCAAAAATAGATTGGGAATCCTGGTTTGGTCACTTGTGTGAAAATAATTAAATTAAAATTAGGACAAGGTGTAAGAAAATGCGTAAAAATAAATTGTTTAACTATTGTTAGGAATTAAATGAATTAAAATGTAACTTATAATTATAGACATATTTTGTGATTAAATTTAATCATATTAGAGATCTCACTTTGGCAAAGTCTTTGACGTTATCTATTGGCAGTACTAACCAATGGGATGTTATTCGATTAAGAACGAAAAAAGGCAATTATATGATGTAGCACATTTTACATTAAATTTCAATACTGCTGATTAACTTCGGGCTTACCAAATCATTGTGCGCCCAGAAATCCATGAGATAAAGATTGAGTGAGTGACCCCATCAGACACAAGACTGGCTAACCTTCACTATCCTGAACATGCGCTACGATGGTAGGGGATCATAATGCACACGGTTGATTCTTTTTCTCTGGTTTTTCACGTTGCTGTATAATTTCAACTAATTTCCAAGTCCTAAGGGAGAGTTAGTCAGGTAAGGAACGTTCATTTGTCTGTTATACCATAGGGATTGTAACAAGGATTCAATCAAACAGGGGTTGTAAAAGTATACCCCTTATTATATGCTGTAAAGGAAGTATGGGTACAAAAAAAACAATTAAATTACCTGTAGCGTTCCGCTATGTCTAGCTGCGTTCTAGCTTCTGCTACTAGCATTCTCATGCCCTAGCAGAAGCTACTTAAACTTCGATTTTCACAATGATTAAGGAAAAATTACAGACAGGAACGAAAAAAGAATTTAAAATAAATTAAGATAAATAAATGTTTGAAAGTCAGTAATAGCAGTTACTTCGGGCTCTGTGATCTAGTTTTAAGTTTAAATTTTAGCTATTACATTGTTTTTTCAAAAGAAGAAGAAAGTATTTTCATTTATTTAATGCGTTATTTAAAAACGTGTGGTAAAATATCCCGTATCCATCCAACACTACGTTCTTAAAAATCAGTTGGTTCTTGGATGAATGTTACTCAAAAGATCGTACAACCGGAAGTTATCCAACCACTTAGGAGCTCTTCTTTTGGCAGCCGATGAGGAAGAAATAATCGTGGAAGTGAGAGGTTGGGGGGGGGGTGCTATATTTTTCTCTGTGAAAATGAGATTCAAATTGGATTCACTGACCCTGCTGATCCAGAAAATATAGCCTTTAATGGAATAAACAACAGGTATCAGTGTCACTTCCACGTGGGGGAAGGAAACCCCCCAGCCCCCAGCCCACCCCTCCAAGATCTAAGTCTTCCAGACGATGTAAGTGTCCGGTTTCTTGGCAGTGGGAGCACAGACTATTCCAAAAACGATTAGCCGTGGCTAAGGCCTAATGAAGCCGAGGGCGGTAGAAAAAGCCCCCGATTACCTGAGACCATTTACATTTTTCAGAAGGCTTTTACCCCAGCTCTCTCATTCTCTCTCTCTCTCCCTCTCTCTCTCTCTCTCTCCCTCTCCCGTTCTTCTGCCCCAGCAACCCTTCTGATAATACGGCATTGCGCGCCTTAGGCTCAACGACTCTAAGCCTGCCCATTTAAATTTTACATCCAAGCCTCATTGTGAATTGATTTTAAAGCTCAGCGTGCAAAATTTAGCTATTGCCCCAAGGATGAAAATTAAGTTTTCTTCAAACAACATGAATATTATACAGGCTGGCCCAAATTTCATGTAAAACCAGCCTCTAAACGCCTTTTGGAAACTTTGTCCATAAAATTACCATGAAACATCACAAAACGGCGATATTTTTTTTTTACTTTGTATTTTATCTAACTTGACAGAAAACCACCATGTAAAATGATACATTACCTAAAGAACAAAATACAGTAGTTGATCATACAATATATATTGGCTTACAATCATATCCTCTCATAAAGAGAAACCTTTATTAATATATTCTTTAATTATTAATTAAGGAAATTTTGATAAGGATAAAACCAAAGTGATTTATTAATTATTCATGCTTGGATATGTTTTATGGAGGTGACAGTATTTTAAATGTAGTCTTTAAGTGAAACCAGGGACTCTTTATCACCAGAACTGGCAGACAGACATAGGGGTAAAAAATAAGGGGTTCTGGTTTTGAAAAAAAGAAATCGACCAAACCCTAAAAATGACTACATTGTAACGGAACAACGAAAGAGAGAAAGAAAAATCACTGGCAGTGGGTGGAAGTGAAGCTCAGTTTGTCAAACAGCCCATGAAATTGAATCACCCACAGCTGGGTGGGTTTAGTAATAAGCTGATTTCGATTTTTCAGATTTTGGTTGTCCCATATGCTTTACTGAAAGTAACAAACGGTACAGCCTCGCTTAACCGAACAGCATATACTGTCACCGGATAACGGAAAACACCTGACTAATTTATATCAAAGGAAACGAATCATATTTATAGACGTATATTTTAGTTCCTCGTAATAAGGGCATTTTACTTGATGAAAATCAATTTCAATTATTTTATAGCTCAACTCGATGTCATATCGACATTCCTTAGCTAACTCTTGGTACATATTTAAATATCTGATTTATCATCATCTATCATTGAGAGTTTCTTTTCAATTTTTCGATAATTTAGATGCACACTGAATTTGTTGCGTTAGTTTAGGTTATTTACCAAATGGTGAGTTGGCACCTCTTCCTTTGATAGAAAGTATGTGTATCTGTCTTTGTCCTGCTTACATGTTACTTAGGGTTCCAGAGAACCATCGGATTGCCTGCCTAACAATATTATGCTCCCCTCTATGTTTTTTAGTTTAGTTTGCTGTTATCTTGAGTCTTCTGAATAGTAGCTGAATAGGTCCACTAACTACACAGGCTTAAGATAGTGCTTCTGCAAAATGCTCCCGTTGAGAACCGGATTCCAGCAGGGTGAACAGTGTAAAGCTTAACCTAGAGAGTAATAGGCGCTGAATCATATTTGAAACACGAGTACACTAGTTTTGAGTAAAGTGACTTACAAACTTTCATTAAGTTAGGCTATCTGGTCTCCAAGTAGTGCTACTGAGCATTCTTACTATTTCCAGCTTCTTCATACATTTTTCTTTCAGGTTAGTAATTTTTATGTTCCACAAGAGGTGTCTGACGTAAGTCCAAGAAACCGGCAGGTTAGTGTTGCCAGCAATAATTCCGGTAATTGTAGCGTGATTTGGATCCTACTGAAGAGCACATATTGTCTTATTTGTGCGGATTTTCATGGCCAGTTATCTATTCTATTTATTGTTTCTTGGATTTTAATTTCTTGATATTTTTAAAAATATAAATCACACAGCAAGGTCATCGATGAAAAGCTCGTTGGTACTCAGCTCATTAATTGCGAAGCCACACAAACAGTGCAGTACTTAGGAAACATCCGTGGGGTACTCCATTCAATTGCTTAGTATTCTTAGATAGTTGTTTTCTTATCCTCTAAAAAAAAACAATCTCTGGTGAGGAATCTTATAATGAATAATTGTAGACAGGCTAATCCTAATCCATAGCTTGTGAAGCTGGATACTTGTTGTTAAATTAATTTTTATTTACTTTTCCAAACGTGTTAGCCTTATCAAAAAACTACTCCCTCAATGTGTTGCCCTTTAATAAAAGCGTGTTGAATTTCAGCTTCCATTTGGGCTAAACGGTGTGGAATACATTTCCGGAAGCCACATTGGAATTTTGCGTAGTATTATTTTTTTTTTAAGTATCCATAAAAGTCGTATATTGACCATCGTTTCCATTGCTTTGAAGGGAATGCATGTGAGAATACTTGAAAACAGTCATTTCACGTTGCCAAATATTATTGCAGTAGTCAAGGAGCCAGCTGAGGTGAGGTCATTAGAGATGTAGGATCATTTGATAAAGTTGTAATAATCATCTGATCCTTAGGCGTTTCAGACTTTGAAGTGCTGACTTGTAATTCCCCCAAAGTGAAAGTTTTGCTATAATAGAGTTTGCTCCTCCGCCACTGATGATAAGATTGTCTTCTATTGGCGAGTCGTTTCTCGCCGGTAGATGGATTCTGGCTATGATGACCATAATTAAATAGTATTTAGAAAATTATTCGGTTATCAATTTTATTTCATCAGCGATTTTTCCATTTAATAAAAGAGTCTGTCGGTGAGAAGTTACCATCAACTTTCCTGATTTCATTCCATATGACAGCATTTGGGGGTCGATGAATTATGTGATTTGACTTTTCCTTCCATAAAATGGTTTCGATGGTCATAATTGTTCACCTATAAATCAACAAATTGCTTACTCTCCTGTGTTTTTATGAATCGTGAGGCCTACTTATTCTATCATAGTCCTGCAACCTGTTTCAATATCCATTTCAAATTAGTTTATTTGTGGTGCTTCTGATTTTTATCTATTAAAGAAAGATCCCAGTTTGCCTTCTTTATTATCTAGTGGGGTTTTGTAAATTTCTCATGATTTCCTTGATAATAAATTTTCAGACACAATTGGAAATGGTATCTTCCATATTGCTCCAATAGTGCTGTCCAGCTAGTCTGGTTATAGAGAATGGCATTTCAGATGGATAAATCAATTTATGGGAATGGGAGCATGGCTCAGGAATGTCGGTTCTTCAGTATTCAGGATTAGCATTTTGGAAATTTCAAGAAAGTTCTTAATTATTATTTCTCTAGAGGCAGTGTAAGCAGAGCCCCATAGTGGGTCATGATCGTTCATGGCGCCCATAAAGAGAAATGGCTGCGGAAACCGGCTGTATTAACTGTTAGGAGCATTGGTATGTAGTGGTTCACCTGAGTGTAAATACATATTGCGTACAATTAAGGTGATACTGATGAGTATTTTAATTGTTATTGCTTGGTATTGTGTCTCTATTTAAATTTGTTCTTTGGATGTCTTCATATTTTCCTTCGAATTCCTTTATTATTCCGTATGTCCTAAGGAACTGCTAATCGTAACATACAATTGCGCCTCTACTATAGTTCCGGGTAGAATGGGATTTAACTATTTATTTTCTTGATTTTCTGTGCTGATTACTAACCTGTAAAAGTTATGATTTGTTTGCTTGTATTATTATTGTTTCTACAGGGTAAAGGAGTTTCGGTTTATTATTTTCTAATTATTGTTTCGCTTTTTTTACTAAACTGCCCTGCAAGTAAGTTGTTTGCAGTCTAATATAAAGTTTATGTATTTTTTTGTATTCTCTACAAGTAGACTACCATCTCTCAACTGCGTATCTGTCTTCACTTCACCAACCAAATCGGTTATAAATTTAGTAATTAGATAAGATGAGGCTTTTTGAAATCCTCCTATATTATTCAAAACGAAATTCGATACATTTTCAATAAGGTTGTTAATAGGAGTCAGGTGGTGTTTTAACCCGCTCTAGTTTTCGACTTTTATTTGCGCTACACCTCAGTCGCTGAATCAGTTCGTTTCCTCCGGTTGCAAAAAAATGTTGCAGCTTGTAGCAGCCAGCCTTCCTTGCAATTTTGACGAGAACGTTACAGAGGTGGTTGAGGATGGTGTGATTCAAAATTCAGTAGGTGTGCCACAAGCTGGTGAGCAGGACTGTGATTCCTATTATAGACACCAACAGTTCGAGGTCAGTTATTATAAGCCAGGGACCTATAGCAACAGTATCCTTTACCTGTTTTCCATACAATCGCATATTGGGGTTAGTAGAGAGACTGTAGCGCAACTTCGATGAGCTGTATCTAGCCTAATATTGAATACAGCAAAAATTGTTACAAACATTTTTTGTAGCAAATTTTTTTTTCTTTCGAATTTCTACTATGTTAAATATAACTACGAGAAACAGGGAAAAAGTTACTTTCCGAAAACCGAAACAAGTTCGACATTTTTGTGGGGTTTTTTTTGGCTGCCAAATATTAATCCGGGGAGGAGATTCCTGACCTTTTCCAAGGGAAACGTACCCAGTGACTCGTCTATATGACATCAAATGTTATTTCATGGTGTCGGGCTCAGATAACTGAGTATCCCCAAAGTGGGGAGGAGACGCCCGCCGCGGGCTATGGTCGCTACAACCTAGTCGGCGGGCAGCCTAATTCGTTTTGATGTGTGATGAAGATGTGTGCCCCGACGAAGCACTATGTTCAGGAGAAGAACATGGTAGGTTTATGTAGTCTTGGAATGACCACGAATTTACACTCGGTGTCTAAGAGTAGGCGAAAACCATCCGGATCCCAAAGGCGAGTGTGAACCGGAGAGAAGCAGACTGGATTGCCGCGGGAGACACTACTGGTAAGTTTGTAGGGCCACGGCAACCGTCGTCCACGAGGGAGAGGTCTTTCCCAAGGAGGTGCTAGTTTTAGCAAGACGAAGGCAGAGATTCCCACAAGGAATGTGTGGGGTCTGACAACACCGGACTAAAACATAGCGAGGTTAGGAGAGAGATGCAGAGGTAGTTGAATGAGAAGACCATGGTTTTGAGTAGAGCAGCAAGCGCCAGTGCAGAGAGAGAGAGAAGTGTTCAAGGTGCCGGTTTGTTTCTTTATGATTTTCGCCCTATGGGGAGCTTCTTATATAGGCAGGCTAGTGGTGGGGAGCCATCCCCACCCGCTTCTCCCCCACTCCGACTGACATCATAATCTTTATTTGTACAAATATGGAAACAGATTTTTTCTGGGACGAGATGAGGGTAACTTAATTTCTTATTTGAAATTTAAGAGATGGCCACAACACATGGGTTATATAGCAATTATGTATTTATAAGTAATTTAATACCTTTTTTTAGTACCGTTAGCATTTTATTTATTTTTTAAAATATATTGTTATGATTCTTTATGCCGTCCTAGTATCTTTGCGGTTAGGCAAGATCTGGGGATTCAATCTGGATTGGTCTTTGGGGATAGGTCTGTTCGAGGTCCACTCAGCCTCCTGAAGCTAGAGGTAATGAGCAGTGAGGATAAAGAAATAATGAAACTGAAATAGCCTCAATTACGAACGTAACCTATCAACTTCTGTCTCCCGTACTCTTCATGGAGTTGTCACAGCGAAGATCTATAATGTATAAATAAATAAATATAACTATTAAGTAATCTATCTATACCCTTAAATGTTTTAAATTCTGAGCCACTTGAATATAAATTTTAATCATTTTGTCCCCAGAGATATCTTTGAAATTATGAATAGAATGAAAATAAGCACCAGGCTAGCAAACAACGGAATGGCTGCTAGCTCAGGTGCATAGAAATTTAAGTGATTCGCATCCAGGCTCATTTTTAGATTACATTTTCTTATCATGATAATTCTGAAAGTGCGGTTAAGTGGCTTATCTTTTATGCAAGGGATGGGATTAAAAAAAAAATGGCAGGAGTGCGCAGATCTTGAAAGATAATGACTCCCGCTTCTGGTCGATCAGTGTGAGTGATACACGCTTTGAATTTAGGGAAGAAAAATCGTGAATTTTTTATAACGTTGAACTTTCCGTTCTCAGGTGGTTTGGTTAGATTTTTGATAAGATATTTTAGGGGAATAGGTCGTGACGAATTTTAATATACTTAAAACTCAAAGTAACAAACAATATATTTCTATGAATATTCATGTGGTATACTGTATTAAAAAGATGAAAAAAGAAAACTCCATGTCAAATGAGAGACAAGCAAAACCCATAAATTTCCTAGAACTTTCTGAAACAGATTACCACTTTACTTTTATAAACTTACGTTTTCGTTACCATCTACGGATCAGTAACCACACTATTTGTTTTAGTGCCTGTTTAATATTTTTAAGTGTTTTGCGCAGTAGTGTCGATATGTTCATATTTTTATACATCTTGTGGTCTAGTTGTTTTTGGAGTATGTGGTCAGGCCAAAGAAATTCGTCTAGTTTTCTAGTTGAGCGGCCGGTTATCAAAAAACACAAGGTTAAGGCACCCGTATTTTGCGACTGTTCACGTCTTTTTGTTGCACTTGTCGCTCAAACGACTAACGTTTTATTACTTCACTGAGAGGCAATAAAAGTGGCCACCCTGCATTATTTGTACTGATTTTCAATCAATTTGTTATGTTAATGCCTCCCCATACTTTTAGAATAAACAACAGGTCATATGAAACATATTATGAATATTAAAAGTGTAAATTAAATAACAACCAGAGGTATTAAGTAATTTGTAATTAATGGGATGGGTTTCCACCTCTTGTGTTTATTACGGCTTGCCTTCGATGGGGCATTAGCCTAATAAGGTTTTTGAATGAACTCCTGAGGGATATTTTCGAATTCCTCCTTTAGAGCTATCCTTAACTCCTGAAACGAATCTGGTAAATTTGAACGTCTTCTCCAGGTTTATTTATCTTGACAACTCATCCCATAAATGTTCAATAGTGTTTACATCTGGAAAACATGATGACTCCTCTAGCATCGGATTGAAGCGTTTTTCTATCGGGTATCGGGAAAGAATTCTTGCTGTGTTGGGCCATTTATTACCGTGCACAGACAAACATCTCCAACGTATGGTGTAAAATGGACAACTGCCTCCGAAAGAATGGCTGACCAAGGCGAAGGTTGGATACGTTAGAGATCAATTTCGGATTGAAGTGTGGAAAAAATTCTCGCTGTATGGGGCCGTTTATAAACGAAAATTGAGCTCTACTGTATGCCTTGGTCAGCTCGTTTAAATTTTTCCAGACAACACGTTAGCTGGACCATGGATGATTGGGGAAAAGTTCTCTTTTCAGATGAATCGCGGTTTTGTCTGCGATCACATTTGAGAGATAGTTTGGAGAAGTCTTAGTGAGCGCTATACGCAGACTCTTCACAAAGCCGTTTCTTTAGCAGAAACGTTATGCAACAAATCCTTTTAAGTCAAAATGCTCATTGTTTCCTCCCTACTTATATGATGTATGCTGTGTAAGAGCAACTTTATTCATACAGTCCTAAGTTATAATACTTCTCCAAGTAATATATCAATATAATATGTATATATTATGGGTTATGGTTTGGGCTGGGATTCATTTAGAAGCTCTGCAATTACTTTTTTTTTTTGAGGGGTCTTTAACAGCTACATAGAGGACATTTTTTCGGAGTCTGCTGTCGAATTTGCACCATACGTTGGAGATAATGTTTGTCTGTGCTCGATAATGTACGGCTTGTATATAGTGGTCAGCATGTAGTCCAGATCTATGCCCTATGGAACATCAATGGGAATAGTCGTCAAGACGAATAAAGGGACGTCCAAGATTCGCTTCAGGATTTAAGGGTTGCTCTGAAGGAGGAATACGAACATATTCCTTAGCAATTTATTCGAAACCTTATTAGATCAATGCCTCATTTAATGCAAGCCTTAATAAATGCAAGAGGCAGAAAAACGCCCTATTAATTTAAAATATTGTTAATTTCAAATTACTGAATACCACTGGTTATTATTTAATTTACACTTTTAATGTTCATATGGTTTGTTATTCGTTCTAAAAGTATGTGGAGACGTTAATAACTCATTGATTGGAAATATTTCAGGGGGCCACTTTGTTTGCCTCTCATTCATAGCAGAAACGTTATGCAACAAATCCTTTTAAGCCAAAAATTTTTAATTTTTAAGCCCTTATTGTTTCCTCCCTTATTACATATAACTATATAATTTTGGCTGTGTAAGAGCAACTTTAATCATACAGTCCTAAGTTATAATACTTCTCTACATAATATATCAATGCAATATATCTTGTTTCTAATTAGATGGACAGTAAACTTATTTCTTACTTTTAACATTTTAAAGAAGTTTTTATTTATCTTGGAGAAATTACCAATTTGGTACCCAATAATATATGAGGAGTATGCACTTAAAAGAAATATCATTTATAGTCCTGAGGATGCCGAAATAGATTGTAGGATAGAGGTTTAATTTGAAAAATAATGACTTTCACATAATATAAATATTAAAATCCAAGTGTCTCATCTCGGATTGTTTGCTCTTTAGAATATTATTTTATTTTAGTCAAAAGATTAAAGAAAATTATTACCATTTAATAATTTTTATAGATTTTCAGACACCTTGATATTTCTATACTTTTAAACCCGTCCACTAGTTTATTTTAATTCTATTCCTCTTCCTGTATCCGAGACAGTACGGTACTTAGGCTTCCATCTTGACAAACGACTGACCTGGAACCCACATACGAGACTAAAAAGACAAGAACTAAACAGACGCTTTGGACAAATGTACAGACTACTTCAAAGGACATCCCATCTCTCAATAGAAAATAAACTACTAATCTACAAAGTTATACTTAAACCAATCTGGACATACGGAATAGAGCTATGGGGGACAGCAAAAAAGTCGAACATCAAGCGTATCCAATCCTTTCAATCAAAAGTCCTGAGAACAATAGTAAATGCCCCTTATTATGTCAGCAACAAAACCCTTCATAACGACCTTAATATACCCTACATTCTAGAACTCATCCCTTCCAAGTTTACGAAATTCCACAGTAGCCTTTCCAACCACCCTAATCCTGTAGCACAGTCAATGCACTGCTCCACTCATCCCTATGATCCTCCTCGGAGACTGAAACGGCAGTGGCCTCGTGACCTGCTATAAACGCGTGACAGTGGGAGTCCTGGCAATGGCCAGTCTCTCCAATCATGTCCTGAGCGTCTGTGGCTCTCGCGCTCTTGGTCAGCCTCCACTGGCTAGTATCCGGTGACGCGGCTGACGGAGGATCGTGGGGGACTTCCCAAGACTCCGCTTTCTCTTTGCGGTGGATTTGGGGGGTCTCTGGGCTGTCTGTAAATATTGTATGAATGAGCGAGTGAATGATGAACTGTAAATATTGTATGAATGAGAGCATATATCTTAATTACTTATTGCCTTATAAAAGGCAGATTGTAATTATTGCACAATAAAGGAATTATACTACTCAAAAACCCGTATTAGATATTAACTAGTATACTTGTTAATTTACTGTTATAGAACTCTTACATGTCACGTATATTGGCACTTGAGAGGGTCTAAAGCTTTTTTGAAAAATAATATTTTCACCTAGTGTAAATATTAAAATACACTAAACAACAACTTTAACTGCACGGATTAAGCTCAACTGCTTAGTAAAGATGCTAAATCTAGAAAATGCCTTGTTGACTAAGGAATGTAAACTGATAACGGTATGAAAAAAAAAAAAAAAAAGGACTTGATAAACCATACATGATAATGCTTATCAATTGTAATTGGCTATGGTGGTATTGATGAAGACAAAAACGTTACATTGTACTACAGACAGCTTATCCAGTTTTAAATAAACCGACCCGATGGCTGTTGTTCAGATATGCTCATTGATGTAAATACAGAACGATATCCTAACCCGCTGTGTCACCTAAATCCTGTTATCAAAACCATTTATTTTTTAAAAAGTAAATTCATGCCATTGAAGGCCGCTTAAATTCATTCTTATTGAAAAATATATGCAGAGGCTTGCCCCGGGCCTAATGGAACTCGAACGATGTTTTATCCCTTAAGCATGATTCCACTACCATGACTACACCTGCTAATAAGGCGTAAACGATAATGAAAGCTAGTAGTCTGGTGACATACGCTAGGCCCGTAAATGTTGAAGATGCGTCCACGATTGACGCTATCGTATTCATTCATTCATCAAGCTGAAGTAGTCCTGCAAAAAAGGCTGCTAAGATTCTCTTGCTGAATACGTTTTTGTTTATAATTTAATTGTCCATTGTATTTACATGATAAGGTAATGCTTTTTATGTTATTAAAATAACAATATCTGAATAATATATTCAAACAGAAAGAAAAATAAATGAATACTCAATACAAAAAAAACAAAAACATATGAAATAAAATTATTAACAAATTAAAATGAATTACCAGTCACCCGTATCCATAGATTTTCCGAATCTATTTAATTATTAAAATATAACACAATTTGAGAAAGGACAAATTCTTGAATTTTGGGTGAGTTGGAAGTCGTTGAGCATTGTCGTTATATTTATGTAGTAAGGGTTCGTATTTCTTAATTTTGGATCATTTCAAGTTTTGTAAAGTTCGTTTTGAAAGTGGAGCTCCATACTAGTGAAGTAAAGGTTATCTGAATTCGGATGACTGATTTTTTAAAGTATAAGTTTGTTTTTGGGAATTAGCTGAGATCGACTGTTAAAATACAGGAACAGTCTGTAGATAATTGTTTTTGCTTTTTCTGCTTTTGTTTTTTACATGTGAAGCTACCTCTCTAGGGTCAAGCCATGATATTGGACTGATGGAAAAATTTTGGGCAAGTGAAATGCGGCCTGCGCTTTTTGAATATTATTGCTTCTGACTTGCTTGGGCTGATATTTGATTTCAAGTTGATGCAATACTAGTTTTGTGAACTTTTGTTGAGACTGGCTTACTATAGCGTACCTGGTTTTTTACCTTTATTATTATAAAACATACTAAAACATAAACTGGTTCATAAAACGTTTTGAATAAAGGTGGAAACTGTCAAATCAACAGGATAGGTACAAAAATTTCAATGCAACGTAATCAATTACTTTTTATAAAGTTGGCAGAAATTATCCATATCGCCTGTCGGATTTAAAATGGCATGGCTCTCAAGCCGAACAGAGAATAAATGGGTGAAACATTTTAAGGGGTTTCCATTTAACTTGTGGATTTAAAAACAAAATTTACATTATTAAAATTTAAATTATGTTGAAGATGTTTTCAACCTAATAAATCCTTTTTAAAGTGTATAAAACAATAATTGAAATAGTGAATACAATTAATTATATGATCGATTTCTCTTTTTTTTAATTGTTTTATTTTATTTTTTTAGCAGAACGTTGATATCGGATTCAGAGCAAATAGAATGGAATTTTCAACGAATTATTCAAGGCACGACCTTCAAAACCAATCTACTAAATAAGCTAATGAATGGGTCCGAGAATTAATGAATGGTATCGTCAGATTTTATTATATTTGCCAACAATTAATGTAATAAATAAAATAACGGTTATTGCAGCAGATTTTATTTAGATAGGACTTTTAAAGAAATAAACTGGTAATTCAAAAAAATTATTACAAGTTAGATGGTTGTACCCTACCATAATATTCGGATATAAGAAACCTTAAAAAAATAAATTTTGATTCACAATTGATTACTTACTCCTGAAAAGTGAGTTCACCTCAGTGTCCTTCCTAAAAAAAGAAAATTTGTATGTAATAGCTAATTATTGAAAATTTAAAATAAATATTACAATTAATATAATAAATCTGAGCATAAACAGTTTTATAATTATAACATTAGAATTACCTGTTAAACAAAAAAAATTGTAGAAATGATGTATAATCGTTGGACTTCTCTCTGGAACTCTCAACCCCCTAATATCCACCGTGCTTCATCCTTACGAACCTTCAAAACCCTCCTATTCCAATACCACCTCGCTATCCAGACAGAAGCTAGCTAGTTTAGAAACAATTGATTAATAATATTATATTTTCGTACTTTTATTCTTTGCATTTATATTTTTATTTCATTATTCATAAATATTCACATATATAGCCAAATACTTAGTTGATACTTTCCTTACTTTTCATTCTTGTATAGCTAACTTTTATGTTATTTTGAATGCATAAATTTAATGTTGTATAGTAGCTTACTAACCTTTTGTATTGTTTTTGTTGTTTTTGCAGTTAGACAATCTTTTATTGTATTTTTTTTATTATTTATATTTTAACTTACTTTACTATGCACAAAGTTCTTTTTGTTTATCAGATATAAATTAGCCATCTGCACGGCAATGTTATTCATAGGCAACATTTATAATTTATACATAAATTGATTCCCAACCGGTCATTAAAAAGATTGCTACAAGCAAACAACTTTTGAATCGCTGAGGTATAGATCTTCAATTCATCTACGAGCTCTATGATTACCAAGAACTTAACAGCTGAATGAAGAGCACTAAAAAAATCCTCTCAATAAAATAAATTTTCAAATGAAATGTTTATTGTGATAAAATTACAATCTCCCTTAATAAGTAACTGTGTAATGCTCTCATTCATTCCGTATTTACAATTCTTCATTTGCTCACTTATTCATACAGTATTTACAAACAGCCCAAATACTTCTCAAATCCACATGATTGTCACCTCCCCCCCCTCGCATGAGAAAGAGAAAGCGGAGTCTTGGGAAGTCCCCCACGCTCCAACAGCCGCGTCACCGGATACGAGGATGACCAAGAGTGCGAAAACCACAGACGCTCATGATATGATAGGAGAAACTGGGCATTGCCAGAATAAATACTGTATCGTATTTATAGCAGGTCGCGAGGAAACTGCCACTTTAATCTCCGAGGAGGATTATTGGGATGAGTGGCGCAGGGTAATTAATGTCTGTGCCAAGGGTTTAAGCTGGTTGTATATGTTTCGATGGAATTTCATTAAGTTGGAGGGGATGAATCCAAGAATGTAGAGTAGATTAATACCCCCATGAAGGGTTTTGTTGTTGACGTAATAAGGGGAATTGACTATTGTTATGATAACAATATTTGATTGTACTTTTGATTGAAACGAATCAATAAAATAAAAAATATTTTGTACGAAACAAATCCAGACCACCAATGTAATAGTCAGTTAATAAAAAATAAAGGGGGAAAATTTGCAAAAGGCCAAAGGCTAGCAAAAATTAATCTAATTCACGAAAAGGAAATAAAAAAAAAATAAAAGAGAGACTAAATCGGGGTTAAGCCCAAAGTAAGGGTCATAACGGGTCTTGTATAACCGCTGTAGAAAATAGTTTAAATGGAATGGGCTGATATTAAACTCAAGCAATATCGTAAGTTTCCACTTTAAGGCTAAGGAGATTAGTTAAGGTTATAATAACCTCTTTGGGAGGCTATTAATTATATTCCTATTTGTGTAAATAAATATGCTTTGCGTGAGCTGCGGCTAAAGTGATCAACTCCATTTCAATTTCTTCCTGATACATTCTCTTAAATATACTTGGATAAGTTAATTGAAAGTCATAATAGTATTTGGATTCGTTTCTACACACCGGAAGAGATGGTATATATTATTCTGTCATGCATTGCGTACAGGTGAGTTTAATAATTAGCTTTCTTATGCAGACACTCGCCTACTAAGACCCTTTGTCTGTCAAATCAAATACATTTATATTTCATGCTTAAATAATAAAAATAATCTTATACTAATATGGAATCTATCTAGTCTAAATCCACGAGACTTACCTCTTCACTCCTGATTATGAATACAGAGTTGAATTAAATATAAAATATAATTATGGAAACATATACAAATCAAATCTTAATTGTAATATCTTGTCTTATTGGGCAATAAGTGATTGTGTTCAATGTTCTCATTAATACCATATTTACAAACAGCCGACAAAGAGGAAACTGAGTCTTAGAAAGTCTCCCACGCTCTTCCATCAGTCGCGTCATGAAGATACAAACCAGTGTAGGATGATAAAGAGTGCGAGAGCCACAGACGCTCAGGAGATGATTGGAGTAACTGGCCATTTCCAGCACTCCCACTGTTACGCATTTATAGCATGTCACGAGACCACTGCCACTATAGTCTCCGAGGAGGGTTATAGTGATGAGTGGTGCAGTGTAATGAATGACTGTAGGGGATTAGGGTGGGGATAGGTTTCGATGGAATATTATGAACTTGGAAGAGATTAGTTGTGTAGAGACCAAAGAATGTGAGGTGTAGCGACCGCTAACTACATAAGATAAATCACCCTATACTATATTGTATATGTATTGTAAATTAATTTAAACAAATGTAAATAACATTACCAAACCATGAGTCATTGTAAATGTTGTAAACAATAAAAGACGCAGCTGCATGTAAATTAGTTAGAGGCTGGGAACCCTCACCCTCTACCCAAGAGCAGGTAGTAGCGACCTGGACAAGGCCTGAGTCACTACGAGAACAAAGGCCACCACATACTGGGCTGGCATTGGCCACAATTAAGAGTCCCATGATTGGGCACTAACGAGGGACGCCAACTGTAAATAGACCCGGGGGTTGGCCTGTAAATCATTCTCACGACGGATCTATAACTGGTGACTTGCGGCTGCATTGATGTTCAAGATTTGGCCTTGTCATTTATGAAAACCTCTGGACCTCTATTCCTAACCTCGCTATGTTTTAGTCCGGCCTTGTCAGACCCCACACTTTCCTAGTGGAATTCTCAGCCTTCGTCTCCTTAAAACTAGCAGCTCCTTGGGAGAGGCCTCTCCCTCGCGGACAACGGTTGTCGTGGCCCTACAAATTTACCTAGTAGTGTCTCCCATGGCAATTTAGTCTGCCTCTCTCCGGTTCACACTCGTCTTTGGGACCCTACAGTCGCCTACCCTCAGATACCGAGTGTGAATTCGTGGTCATTCCATGACCATACAAGCTACCTACACTAACTACCCTATACCACTTCTCCTGAACATAGTGCATTGTCGGGGCACATGCCTATCAATTATGGAGTCAGATAGTAAGACCCGTCATGAAACGATTGTCCAGGTTATAGCCTAATCAACCCTCACTTCGTCGCCAGCGCTAGGGTAACTAGGCGCCCCCTCGTGACGACCTGACATGAGGTATATGATATGGGGCATAATAGGTGACGTTACAAGGGGCACGCGAGGTAGGTGGCAACCATGTGGATTTGGGAGGTCTGTAGGCTATTTGTAAATACTGTATGAATGAAAAATGTAAATATAGTATGAATGCGATCATTTATCGCAATTACTTATTGTCTAATAAGGCAGATTGTAATTTTATCACAATAAAGTTGATGAAAAAAAAAAAAAAAGAATTTACCTTTTAAGTTGGGATAAATTTAAATGCATTACTTCTTCCTATACATTGATTTTACTTAATTAGTAATTCGTATGAAGTTAAAATCGATTAAAATGCTGGCAACGCGAATTATTATAATTAATTACTAAAATTAGGTCAAAACCATGTCCTTGAAGTTAATTTAAAGTTATAAAAATAGTCTATAAACAAAACAAACTACTAATAGAAAATTGATCATCGTGACACAAATTATTTGTTGAAAATTGTCGAATACGTGACACAAATTATAAGTCGAATACTACTTGTTCGAAGTGTGAGTTGAATAGCTATTGTTTTTATTATTTTATTTTTTTAGTATTTATGATTATATTAATATTCAATGAATTCGTTAAAGATGAATAAAATTAAGCTATGACATAACGAGTGACGATGTTAAGTCGCCTCGCTGTTGACAACATGATTCGTTGATCGCTGTTATTCGTCTTCAAAATGTAGAAGGGGAGAGGGTTAAACCATAAATAGAAGATGGAACACGAGATATGTTTAAATAGACTATTTAATTAATGTTGTGTCTATCGAACTAGCGTATATATCGATTCATCGATTAGGTGAAGTCGTTGTTATCTAAGGATAAGCGGATTCATGTTCATGTTCAGTTTTGTTTCAATCACGTATTAAAGCAGTGTTCTCAAAAAGTCTTCTTCTATTTAAAATTCAACTAGTACATAATAAACTGGCGACGAGGATCAAAATCGAACGTTAGGTGTTACAGTGAACTGTTATTAGTTGTGCATTATTATTTATTATAAATACTGACTGTAAATAGTTTACCTAAATCCAATTCCAAGTAAGGTTATAGGTAAGTAAGGTACAAAATTAATATTAAACAAGATAAGAAATTAAATATGGATCCGGAACAATTTAAACAATTTATGGCTGCCCAACAAGCACAATTTCAAGCATTTTTACAAAGTGTAATTCCAATTCAAAAACAGTCCGAATCTATTATTTATAATTTTGAAAATTTTGATAAATCTAAAGAATGTTTTTCTCAGTACCTTGAAAGATTCAATAATTATTTATTAATGAAACGTTTGGAAAATAATGAATTCGCATCAAAAACAATTCTTTTAAATAGTATAGGTGCAGAACATTATGAACTCTTAAAAATTTCTGCCGCACCTAAAGAAGTTTCTAACTTAAATTACAAAGAAGTGATTGAAATTTTAAAGAATCAGCTAATTGCCAAATCAAGCGCAATTGTCGAACGTCATAGATTTTTATCACAGAAGCAGAATTCTAATGAACCAGTAAATACATATGCAAACGAATTGAAAAAGTTTGTTCCTAAATGCCAATTCGTATGTGAGTGTGGAAAGTCAGTCTCAGATATTTTCTTGTTGTCACAGTTTATTAGAGGCCTGAGCGATCAGTCGATGAGACAGCAATTATTACTACAGAGCCCTGGTACATTCGATGAAGCTATAACAAAAGCTCTGGCATTTGAGGCATCTATCTCTGATAGCAGGGAAATTTCGGGAGAGAGGTCATATGATTCTTCAATTAATAGAGTTTCAAAACCTACAAGATCTTTCTCTACTGCACGCTTCCGACAACAATCAAGAAGTCGACAGAGAAGCCCACAAAAACAAACAATAAATTTTAAAAATCTTGGAATTGAAGGACTATGTTTTCGCTGTGGCCGTAATAATCACAACGCTAAAGAATGTAGAGTAAAATTCAACCAGATAAGGTGTAAATATTGCAAGAAAGAAGGACATGTTGAGAAAGTTTGTTTAAAAAAGCTTATCTCTTCCAAGAAAAATATTAATTCTGTTAATAATGAGGATGCTGATTCAAGTTCATTAGAAACATATGATGGTTACCAGATAATAGATATTTATGCTGAGCAACCTCTTCAAACAATTCAAGATGCGCAAAAATATTTTGTTAATGTCAAAATTGAAAACAAGTTACAAACCTTTGAAGTGGATTCTGGTGCGGGACAGACTCTGCTACCCAAGTCTATTTTTCATAAACTTCAACTTAAAGCAAAAATTCAAAGCACCAACATACGATTTAGGTCATACACATCTGAAATTGTGACTCCATTGGGTTATGTGGAAGCACTCGTTCAATACAGAGATATAGTATCGACAGAAATATTGTTTGTGGTTCCGGACGGATTTACACCTCTACTGGGCCGTACCTGGATTCGACATTTGAACATTAAATTGGAAGATTTAGACATCAAGAATATTTCACCCCGAAGTGATTCTATAGCATGCGTAAACACAACAAATTTTTTACAAAATATTTACTCGAAATTCAAATTAATTTTCGAGCAGCGTGTTGGTTGCACTCCTGACATTCAATGTAATTTAAAATTGAAAGAAAATTCAAAATCCGTATGTCTGAAAGCAAGAGAGATTCCATTCGCTCTAAAAACAAAGGTGGAAGAAGAGCTTAGTAACCTTGAAAGAGAAGGAATTATTACTCCAGTTCAAGTTAGTGATTGGGCGTCACCGCTAGTTGTTATACCTAAGCCCGACGGGTCAGTAAGACTTTGCATTGATTATAAAGTAGCAGTCAATCCTCAGCTTCTTTCAGCGCACTACCCGATTCCTAAAATTGATGATATTCTAAGTAATCTTCGAAATTCTAATTTTTTTTGTACATTGGACTTATTCAAAGCTTACTTACATATTCCGGTCGACGAAGAGAGCGCTAACGTTCAAACAATCATAACTCATAAAGGAACATTTAAATTCAACCGGCTGTCTTTCGGAATCAAGACTGCTCCAAGCGAGTTTCATCGCATTATGGACCAGATCCTGGCGGGTCTTCCTGGCGTTACAGCTTACTTTGACGACATTATAGTGCATGGTTCAACTCTACAAGATTGTTACAATCGACTTTGTGCTTGCCTGGAAAGACTTCAATCTTACGATTTACACTTAAACAAAAAAAAATGCCAATTTTTCGAAACTAAAATTAAATATCTTGGTTACATTGTTGAAGGAAACAAAATTTCAAAGGATCCATCAAAGATTAAGGCTATTACAGAAGCTCCACGACCTCAAAATCAAGAAGATGTCAAAAGATTTTTAGGAATCATCTCTTATTATTCAAGATTCATTCCAAATTCTTCAAAAATTACACATCCAATTCGATTATTACTCCAGAAGGAAAGAAAATTTCACTGGTCTTCGGAGTGTGAAATCGCCTTCAGAACTTTAAAAAATGAAATGGCTAATGATAGAGTCCTAACACCTTTCAATCCTGAATTACCTGTAGTTGTAGCTAGCGACGCTTCGCCGACCGGCATAGCAGGTGTGTTGTCTCATGTAGTCGATGGCATAGAAAAGCCAATTGCATATGCTTCAAGATCACTTTCGAAATCGGAAATGAATTATAGTCAGTTAGACAGAGAGGCTCTAGCCATTGTATTCGCCTTGAAAAAATTTTTTTATTTTCTATTTGGAAGAACCTTCACGTTGATTACAGACAACAAACCACTAAGTAGAATTTTTCATGAAGGTGCAAACCTACCAGCGATGACATCCGCTAGGTTAATGAGATATGCGGCTTGGCTTACCAATTTTGATTATAAAATCCAGCATCGACCTGCAGAAGAAAATGTGCATGCAGACTACCTATCAAGAACGCCAATACAAGAAGAAACCACTATAATTGAAGATGAAATTAATATGGAAGTTGACCTAATTTCTAATGAATGTGTTTACAGCATTTCGAATAACTCATTAACTTATAAAACTTTAGCAGAGGAAACAGCTAGGGACGAAGAATTATCTAAAATAAAATGTGATTTGCTAAATAATGATTGCTATGATTCAGAATACTATTTACAAAATGGAGTAATTTTCAAGGGTCAGAGAATTGTAATACCTCGAACTCTTCAAGAAGATGTATTAAAAGAGTTACACCACACGCATATAGGTATTGTGAAAATGAAGCAGTTAGCGAGAAGGTATGTTTATTGGAAAAATATTGACCAACAAATTGAAAATCTGGTGAAATCCTGTCAAGAATGTGCCACCATAAGGAAAAATCCAGAAAAAGTTCCTATTCATTCCTGGGAAGAGCCAACAGAAAATTTCGAGAGAGTCCATATAGACTATGCCGGACCATTTGAAAATCACCATTTTTTGTTACTGGTTGACGCCAAATCCAGATGGGTGGAAGTGCGTATATCAAAAGAAGCCCCGACTTCGCAAGAAACAATTAAATTATTACAATCGATATTCTATATCCATGGATTTCCACGAATACTAGTTTCTGATAATGCAACCATTTTCAAGAGTGAGAAATTCACCGAATTCTGTGATATGGCTGGAATTAAACAAAAATTTATAGCTCCGGGACATCCGGCTACGAACGGATTGGCGGAGAGGAATGTTCAGACCCTCAAAAACAAATTGAAAGCAATGTCTAAATTGACAATGCCTCTGCAGACAAAAGTTCAAGAGATACTTCTGCGCTACCGTTCAACGCCGTTAGCCTGTGGGAAATCTCCGGCAGAACTGTATCTCAATAGGAGAATTAATATAAAGCTAGATGCACTTAAACCACCGATTAACAAGTCTGATTTATCTCCAGATAAGTATAAGAAAGTTCGCCAACTCCAGATAGGAGACAGAGTACAAGCTAGGTGGTATGCAAATGGCAAATCTTCATGGAGATTTGGCACTGTAATCGAGAAATTCGGCAAGTTGCACTACTTAATCACCTTAGATGGGGATGGCTACACCTTGAAGCGCCACATCGACCAACTGCGCCTCGTGTACGTTCCAGAGCAGATAAAGAATGACATTACTCCTAGTCAAGCTTCGCATGCTAAGAAGAAATTTACCTTCTCTGACAACGAAATTAGGCAGCCAAGGAATTCTGCAACTCCCACATCACCATTTGAGCCTTCAACCATCACTGCTCCTGATCCAGTAATCACAGAGACTACACATCCGGCAGCACAACCTGAATTCCAGCCTCTACGTAGATCCCAGAGACAACGTCGCGTTCCGGCTCACTTTTCTGATTATGTGCTTAACTAAGTCGCGGAGAATTGTTGTGTCTATCGAACTATCGTATTTATCGATTCATCGATTAGGTGAAGTTGTTGTTACCTAAGGATAACCTTATTCTTGTTCATGTTGTTTTAGTTATCAATCATGTAATAAAGCAGTGTGCTCACTAAGTATTTGTTCTATTTAATTCAACCAGTACATAATAAACTGGTGACGAGGATCAAAATAGAACAAATACATAGTGAGCACACTGCTTTATTACATGATTGATAACTAAAAAAACATGAACAAGAATAAGGTTATCCTTAGATAACAACAACTTCACCAAATCGATGAATCGATAAATACGATAGTTCGATAGACACAACAATTCTCCGCGACTTAGTTAAGCACATAATCAGAAAAGTGAGCCGGAACGCGACGTTGTCTCTGGGATCTACGCAGAGGCTGGAATTCAGGTTGTGCTGCCGGATGTGTAGTCTCTGTGATTACTGGATCAGGAGCAGTGATGGTTGAAGGCTCAACTGGTGATGTGGGAGTTGCAGAATTCCTTGGCTGCCTAATTTCGTTGTCAGAGAAGGTAAATTTCTTCTTAGCATGCGAAGCTTGACTAGGAGTAATGTCATTCTTTATCTGCTCTGGAACGTACACGAGGCGCAGTTGGTCGATGTGGCGCTTCAAGGTGTAGCCATCCCCATCTAAGGTGATTAAGTAGTGCAACTTGCCGAATTTCTTGATTACAGTGCCAAATCTCCATGAAGATTTGCCATTTGCATACCACCTAGCTTGTACTCTGTCTCCTATCTGGAGTTGGCGAACTTTCTTATACTTATCTGGAGATAAATCAGACTTGTTAATCGGTGGTTTAAGTGCATCTAGCTTTATATTAATTCTCCTATTGAGATACAGTTCTGCCGGAGATTTCCCACAGGCTAACGGCGTTGAACGGTAGCGCAGAAGTATCTCTTGAACTTTTGTCTGCAGAGGCATTGTCAATTTAGACATTGCTTTCAATTTGTTTTTGAGGGTCTGAACATTCCTCTCCGCCAATCCGTTCGTAGCCGGATGTCCCGGAGCTATAAATTTTTGTTTAATTCCAGCCATATCACAGAATTCGGTGAATTTCTCACTCTTGAAAATGGTTGCATTATCAGAAACTAGTATTCGTGGAAATCCATGGATATAGAATATCGATTGTAATAATTTAATTGTTTCTTGCGAAGTCGGGGCTTCTTTTGATATACGCACTTCCACCCATCTGGATTTGGCGTCAACCAGTAACAAAAAATGGTGATTTTCAAATGGTCCGGCATAGTCTATATGGACTCTCTCGAAATTTTCTGTTGGCTCTTCCCAGGAATGAATAGGAACTTTTTCTGGATTTTTCCTTATGGTGGCACATTCTTGACAGGATTTCACAAGATTTTCAATTTGTTGGTCAATATTTTTCCAATAAACATACCTTCTCGCTAACTGCTTCATTTTCACAATACCTATATGCGTGTGGTGTAACTCTTTTAATACATCTTCTTGAAGAGTTCGAGGTATTATAATTCTCTGACCCTTGAAAATTACTCCATTTTGTAAATAGTATTCTGAATCATAGCAATCATTATTTAGCAAATCACATTTTATTTTAGATAATTCTTCGTCCCTAGCTGTTTCCTCTGCTAAAGTTTTATAAGTTAATGAGTTATTCGAAATGCTGTAAACACATTCATTAGAAATTAGGTCAACTTCCATATTAATTTCATCTTCAATTATAGTGGTTTCTTCTTGTATTGGCGTTCTTGATAGGTAGTCTGCATGTACATTTTCTTCTGCAGGTCGATGCTGGATTTTATAATCAAAATTAGTAAGCCAAGCCGCATATCTCATTAACCTAGCGGATGTCATCGCTGGTAGGTTTGCACCTTCATGAAAAATTCTACTTAGTGGTTTGTTGTCTGTAATCAACGTGAAGGTTCTTCCAAATAGAAAATAAAAAAAATTTTTCAAGGCGAATACAATGGCTAGAGCCTCTCTGTCTAACTGACTATAATTCATTTCCGATTTTGAAAGTGATCTTGAAGCAAATGCAATTGGCTTTTCTATGCCATCGACTACATGAGACAACACACCTGCTATGCCGGTCGGCGAAGCGTCGCTAGCTACAACTACAGGTAATTCAGGATTGAAAGGTGTTAGGACTCTATCATTAGCCATTTCATTTTTTAAAGTTCCGAAGGCGATTTCACACTCCGAAGACCAGTGAAATTTTCTTTCCTTCTGGAGTAATAATCGAATTGGATGTGTAATTTTTGAAGCATTTGGAATGAATCTTGAATAATAAGAGATGATTCCTAAAAATCTTTTAACATCTTCTTGATTTTGAGGTCGTGGAGCTTCTGTAATAGCCTTAATCTTTGATGGATCCTTTGAAATTTTGTTTCCTTCAACAATGTAACCAAGATATTTAATTTTAGTTTTGAAAAATTGGCATTTTTTTTGGTTTAAATGTAAATCGTAAGATTGAAGTCTTTCCAGGCAAGCACAAAGTCGATTGTAACAATCTTGTAGAGTTGAACCATGCACTATAATGTCGTCAAAGTAAGCTGTAACGCCAGGAAGACCCGCCAGGATCTGGTCCATAATGCGATGAAACTCGCTTGGAGCAGTCTTGATTCCGAAAGACAGCCGGTTGAATTTAAATGTTCCTTTATGAGTTATGATTGTTTGAACGTTAGCGCTCTCTTCATCGACCGGAATATGTAAGTAAGCTTTGAATAAGTCCAATGTACAAAAAAAATTAGAATCTCGAAGATTACTTAAAATATCATCAATTTTAGGAATCGGGTAGTGCGCTGAAAGAAGCTGAGGATTGACTGCTACTTTATAATCAATGCAAAGTCTTACTGACCCGTCGGGCTTAGGTATAACAACTAGCGGTGATGCCCAATCACTAACTTGAACTGGAGTAATAATTCCTTCTCTTTCAAGGTTACTAAGCTCTTCTTCCACCTTTGTTTTTAGAGCGAATGGAATCTCTCTTGCTTTTAGACATACGGATTTTGAATTTTCTTTCAATTTTAAATTACATTGAATGTTAGGAGTGCAACCAACACGTTGCTCGAAAATTAATTTGAATTTCGAGTAAATCTTTTGTAAAAAATTTGTTGTATTTACGCATGCTATAGAATCACTTTGGGGTGAAATACTCTTGCTGTCTAAATCTTGCAATTTAATGTTCAAATGTCGAATCCAGGTACGGCCCAGTAGCGGTGTAAATCCGTCCGGAACCACAAACAATATTTCTGTCGATACTATATCTCTGTATTGAACGAGTGCTTCCACATAACCCAATGGAGTCACAATTTCAGATGTGTATGACCTAAATCGTATGTTGGTGCTTTGAATTTTTGCTTTAAGTTGAAGTTTATGAAAAATAGACTTGGGTAGCAGAGTCTGTCCCGCACCAGAATCCACTTCGAAGGTTTGTAACTTGTTTTCAATTTTGACATTAACAAAATATTTTTGCGCATCTTGAATTGTTTGAAGAGGTTGCTCAGCATAAATATCTATTATCTGGTAACCATCATATGTTTCTAATGAACTTGAATCTATCTGGTAAACATCATATGTTTCTAATGAACTTGAATCTATCTGGTAAACATCATATGTTTCTAATGAACTTGAATCAGCATCCTCATTATTAACAGAATTAATATTTTTCTTGGAAGAGATAAGCTTTTTTAAACAAACTTTCTCAACATGTCCTTCTTTCTTGCAATATTTACACCTTATCTGGTTGAATTTTACTCTACATTCTTTAGCGTTGTGATTATTACGGCCACAGCGAAAACATAGTCCTTCAATTCCAAGATTTTTAAAATTTATTGTTTGTTTTTGTCGGAAGCGTGCAGTAGGTCTTGTAACTCTATTAATTGAAGAATCATATGACCTTTCTCCCGAAATTTCCCTGCTATCAGAGATAGACGCCTCAAATGCCAGAGCTTTTGTTATAGCTTCATCGAATGTACCAGGGCTCTGTAGTAATAATTGCTGTCTCATCGACTGATCGCTCAGGCCTCTAATAAACTGTGACAACAAGAAAATATCTGAGACTGACTTTCCACACTCACATACAAATTGGCATTTAGGAACAAACTTTTTCAATTCGTTTGCATATGTATTTACTGGTTCATTAGAATTCTGCTTCTGTGATAAAAATCTATGACGTTCGACAATTACGCTTGATTTGGCAATTAGCTGATTCTTTAAAATTTCAATCACTTCTTTGTAATTTAAGTTAGAAACTTCTTTAGGTGCGGCAGAAATTTTTAAGAGTTCATAATGTTCTGCACCTATACTATTTAAAAGAATTGTTTTTATGCGAATTCATTATTTTCCAAACCTTTCATAAATAAATAATTATTGAATCTTTCAAGGTACTGAGAAAAACATTCTTTAGATTTATCAAAATTTTCAAAATTATAAATAATAGATGTTGTGTCTATCGAACTATGGTATTTATCGATTCATCGATTAGGTGAAGTTGTTGTTATCTAAGGATAACCTTATTCATGTTCATGTTGTGTTTTAGTTATCAATCATGTAATAAAGCAGTGTGCTCACTAAGTATTTGTTCTATTTAATTCAACCAGTACATAATAAACTGGCGACGAGGATCAAAATCGAACGTTAGGTGCTACAGTGAACTGTTATTAGTTGTGCATTATTATTTATTATAAATACTGACTGTAAATAGTTTACCTAAATTCAATTCCAAGTAAGGTTATAGGTAAGTAAGGTACAATATTAATAGTAAACAAGATAAGAAATTAAATATGGATCCGGAACAATTTAAACAATTTATGGCTGCTCAACAAGCACAATTTCAAGCATTTTTACAAAGTGTAATTCCAATTCAAAAACAGTCCGAATCTATTATTTATAATTTTGAAAATTTTGATAAATCTAAAGAATGTTTTTCTCAGTACCTTGAAAGATTCAATAATTATTTATTTATGAAAGGTTTGGAAAATAATGAATTCGCATAAAAACAATTCTTTTAAATAGTATAGGTGCAGAACATTATGAACTCTTAAAAATTTCTGCCGCACCTAAAGAAGTTTCTAACTTAAATTACAAAGAAGTGATTGAAATTTTAAAGAATCAGCTAATTGCCAAATCAAGCGTAATTGTCGAACGTCATAGATTTTTATCACAGAAGCAGAATTCTAATGAACCAGTAAATACATATGCAAACGAATTGAAAAAGTTTGTTCCTAAATGCCAATTTGTATGTGAGTGTGGAAAGTCAGTCTCAGATATTTTCTTGTTGTCACAGTTTATTAGAGGCCTGAGCGATCAGTCGATGAGACAGCAATTATTACTACAGAGCCCTGGTACATTCGATGAAGCTATAACAAAAGCTCTGGCATTTGAGGCGTCTATCTCTGATAGCAGGGAAATTTCGGGAGAAAAGTCATATGATTCTTCAATTAATAGAGTTTCAAAACCTACAAGATCTTTCTCTACTGCACGCTTCCGACAACAATCAAGAAGTCGACAGAGAAGCCCACAAAAACAAACAATAAATTTTAAAAATCTTGGAATTGAAGGACTATGTTTTCGCTGTGGCCGTAATAATCACAACGCTAAAGAATGTAGAGTAAAATTCAACCAGATAAGGTGTAAATATTGCAAGAAAGAAGGACATGTTGAGAAAGTTTGTTTAAAAAAGCTTATCTCTTCCAAGAAAAATATTAATTCTGTTAATAATGAGGATGCTGATTCAAGTTCATTAGAAACATATGATGTTTACCAGATAGATTCAAGTTCATTAGAAACATATGATGTTTACCAGATAGATTCAAGTTCATTAGAAACATATGATGGTTACCAGATAATAGATATTTATGCTGAGCAACCTCTTCAAACAATTCAAGATGCGCAAAAATATTTTGTTAATGTCAAAATTGAAAACAAGTTACAAACCTTCGAAGTGGATTCTGGTGCGGGACAGACTCTGCTACCCAAGTCTATTTTTCATAAACTTCAACTTAAAGCAAAAATTCAAAGCACCAACATACGATTTAGGTCATACACATCTGAAATTGTGACTCCATTGGGTTATGTGGAAGCACTCGTTCAATACAGAGATATGGTATCGACAGAAATATTGTTTGTGGTTCCGGACGGATTTACACCGCTACTGGGCCGTACCTGGATTCGACATTTGAACATTAAATTGCAAGATTTAGACAGCAAGAGTATTTCACCCCAAAGTGATTCAATAGCATGCGTAAACACAACAACGGGACATCCGGCTACGAACGGATTGGCGGAGAGGAATGTTCAGACACTCAAAAACAAATTGAAAGCAATGTCTAATTTGACAATGCCTCTGCAGACCAAAGTTCAAGAGATACTCCTGCGCTACCGTTCAACGCCGTTAGCCTGTGGGAAATCTCCGGCAGAACTGTATCTCAACAGGAAAATTAATATAAAGCTAGATGCACTTAAACCACCGATTAACAAGTCTGATTTATCTCCAGATAAGTATAAGAAAGTTCGCCAACTCCAGATAGGAGACAGAGTACAAGCTAGGTGGTATGCAAATGGCAAATCTTCATGGAGATTTGGCACTGCAATCAAGAAATTCGGCAAGTTGCACTACTTAATCACCTTAGATGGGGATGGCTACACCTTGAAGCGCCACATCGACCAACTGCGCCTCGTGTACGTTCCAGAGCAGATAAAGAATGACATTGCTCCTAGTCAAGCTTCGCATGCTAAGAAGAAATTTACCTTCTCTGACAACGAAATTAGGCAGCCAAGGAATTCTGCAACTCCCACATCACCATTTGAGCCTTCAACCATCACTGCTCCTGATCCAGTAATCACAGAGACTACACATCAGGCAGAACAACCTGAATTCCAGCCTCTACGTAGATCCCAGAGACAATGTCGCGTTCCGGCTCACTTTTCTGATTATGTGCTTAACTAAGTCGCGGAGAATTGTTGTGTCTATCGAACTATGGTATTTATCGATTCATCGATTAGGTGAAGTTGTTGTTATCTAAGGATAACCTTATTCATGTTCATGTTGTGTTTTAGTTATCAATCATGTAATAAAGCAGTGTGCTCACTAAGTAAGTTTATTATGTACTGGTTGAATTAAATAGAACAAATACTTAGTGAGCACACTGCTTTATTACATGATTGATAACTAAAACAACATGAACAAGAATAAGGTTATCCTTAGGTAACAACAACTTCACCTAATCGATGAATCGATAAATACGATAGTTCGATAGACACAACAATTCTCCGCGACTTAGTTAAGCACATAATCAGAAAAGTGAGCCGGAACGCGACGTTGTCTCTGGGATCTACGTAGAGGCTGGAATTCAGGTTGTGCTGCCGGATGTGTAGTCTCTGTGATTACTGGATCAGGAGCAGTGATGGTTGAAGGCTCAAATGGTGATGTGGGAGTTGCAGAATTCCTTGGCTGCCTAATTTCGTTGTCAGAGAAGGTAAATTTCTTCTTAGCATGCGAAGCTTGACTAGGAGTAATGTCATTCTTTATCTGCTCTGGAACGTACACGAGGCGCAGTTGGTCGATGTGGCGCTTCAAGGTGTAGCCATCCCCATCTAAGGTGATTAAGTAGTGCAACTTGCCGAATTTCTCGATTACAGTGCCAAATCTCCATGAAGATTTGCCATTTGCATACCACCTAGCTTGTACTCTGTCTCCTATCTGGAGTTGGCGAACTTTCTTATACTTATCTGGAGATAAATCAGACTTGTTAATCGGTGGTTTAAGTGCATCTAGCTTTATATTAATTCTCCTATTGAGATACAGTTCTGCCGGAGATTTCCCACAGGCTAACGGCGTTGAACGGTAGCGCAGGAGTATCTCTTGAACTTTTGTCTGCAGAGGCATTGTCAATTTAGACATTGCTTTTAATTTGTTTTTGAGTGCCTGAACATCCGTTCGTAGCCGGATGTCCCGGAGCTATAAATTTTTGTTTAATTCCAGCCATATCACAGAATTCGGTGAATTTCTCACTCTTGAAAATGGTTGCATTATCAGAAACTAGTATTCGTGGAAATCCATGGATATAGAATATCGATTGTAATAATTTAATTGTTTCTTGCGAAGTCGGGGCTTCTTTTGATATACGCACTTCCACCCATCTGGATTTGGCGTCAACCAGTAACAAAAAATGGTGATTTTCAAATGGTCCGGCATAGTCTATATGGACTCTCTCGAAATTTTCTGTTGGCTCTTCCCAGGAATGAATAGGAACTTTTTCTGGATTTTTCCTTATGGTGGCACATTCTTGACAGGATTTCACAAGATTTTCAATTTGTTGGTCAATATTTTTCCAATAAACATACCTTCTCGCTAACTGCTTCATTTTCACAATACCTATATGCGTGTGGTGTAACTCTTTTAATACATCTTCTTGAAGAGTTCGAGGTATTACAATTCTCTGACCCTTGAAAATTACTCCATTTTGTAAATAGTATTCTGAATCATAGCAATCATTATTTAGCAAATCACATTTTATTTTAGATAATTCTTCGTCCCTAGCTGTTTCCTCTGCTAAAGTTTTATAAGTTAATGAGTTATTCGAAATGCTGTAAACACATTCATTAGAAATTAGGTCAACTTCCATATTAATTTCATCTTCAATTATAGTGGTTTCTTCTTGTATTGGCGTTCTTGATAGGTAGTCTGCATGCACATTTTCTTCTGCAGGTCGATGCTGGATTTTATAATCAAAATTAGTAAGCCAAGCCGCATATCTCATTAACCTAGCGGATGTCATCGCTGGTAGGTTTGCACCTTCATGAAAAATTCTACTTAGTGGTTTGTTGTCTGTAATCAACGTGAAGGTTCTTCCAAATAGAAAATAAAAAAATTTTTTCAAGGCGAATACAATGGCTAGAGCCTCTCTGTCTAACTGACTATAATTCATTTCCGATTTTGAAAGTGATCTTGAAGCAAATGCAATTGGCTTTTCTATGCCATCGACTACATGAGACAACACACCTGCTATGCCGGTCGGCGAAGCGTCGCTAGCTACAACTACAGGTAATTCAGGATTGAAAGGTGTTAGGACTCTATCATTAGCCATTTCATTTTTTAAAGTTCCGAAGGCGATTTCACACTCCGAAGACCAGTGAAATTTTCTTTCCTTCTGGAGTAATAATCGAATTGGATGTGTAATTTTTGAAGCATTTGGAATGAATCTTGAATAATAAGAGATGATTCCTAAAAATCTTTTAACATCTTCTTGATTTTGAGGTCGTGGAGCTTCTGTAATAGCCTTAATCTTTGATGGATCCTTTGAAATTTTGTTTCCTTCAACAATGTAACCAAGATATTTAATTTTAGTTTTGAAAAATTGGCATTTTTTTTGGTTTAAATGTAAATCGTAAGATTGAAGTCTTTCCAGGCAAGCACAAAGTCGATTGTAACAATCTTGTAGAGTTGAACCATGCACTATAATGTCGTCAAAGTAAGCTGTAACGCCAGGAAGACCCGCCAGGATCTGGTCCATAATGCGATGAAACTCGCTTGGAGCAGTCTTGATTCCGAAAGACAGCCGGTTGAATTTAAATGTTCCTTTATGAGTTATGATAACATGTTCATGTTCCTGTTCATGTTCATGTTCCTTTCTTATGTTTTTTGTTGTGTCTATTATGCAATTAACATTACGGATTCATGTTCATGTTCAGTTTTGTTTCAATCACGTATTAAAGCAGTGTTCTCAAAAAGTCTTCTTCTATTTAAAATTCAACTAGTACATAATAAACTGGCGACGAGGATCAAAATCGAACGTTAGGTGTTACAGTGAACTGTTATTAGTTGTGCATTATTATTTATTATAAATACTGACTGTAAATAGTTTACCTAAATCCAATTCCAAGTAAGGTTATAGGTAAGTAAGGTACAAAATTAATATTAAACAAGATAAGAAATTAAACATGTTCAGACATTCAAAAACAAATTGAAAGCAATGTCTAAATTGACAATGCCTCTGCAGACCAAAGTTCAAGAGATACTCCTGCGCTACCGTTCAACGCCGTTAGCCTGTGGGAAATCTCCGGCAGAACTGTATCTCAATAGGAAAATTAACATAAAGCTAGATGCACTCAAACCACCGATTAACAATTATGATTTATCTCCAGATAACTATAAGAAAGTTCGCCAACTCCAGATAGGAGACAGAGTACAAGCTAGGTGGTATGCAAATGGAAAATCTTCATGGAGATTTGGCACTGTAACCAATAAATTCGGCAAGTTGCACTACCTAATCACCTTAGATGGGGATGGCTACACCTTGAAGCGCCACATCGACCAGCTGCGTCCCGTGGACGTTCCAGAGCAGATAAAGAAGGACATTACTCCTAGTCAAGCTTCGCATGCTAAGAAGAAATTTATCTTCTCTGACAACGAAATTAGGCAGCCAAGGAATTCTGCAACTCCCACATCACCAGTCGAGCCTTCAACCATCACTGCTCCTGATCCAGTAACCACTGAGACTACACTTCCGGCAGCACAACCTGAATTCCAGCCTCTACGTAGATCCCAGAGACAACGTCGCGTTCCGGCTCACTTTTCTGATTATGTGCTTAACTATTAACATGACTGATTCCCCAACAAACAACAGAATGTTTGTCTACGTCTGGTGTTTCAATATGACTGGAGACCAGGAGTAAGCGTCAGGTCACACTAACGATCAGGTCATGCCAAATCAATTATAGTTCGTACAAAGATCAAAATCCCTATACACGTAATCCAATAAGAGATCGATCGAGTTGTCCAGTCACCAAAGGCCGTAGACCGGACAGAGCTCTGCTCACCTGATTTGACCGAACCAGTAGTGTTAACGTTCGGCAGTCAAGTGAAAACTACGAAGTTCGGAATTTCAGTGAATAGTATTAATATAAACATACACTATAAAATACATTACGATTCATCTCACAAAACTACACAGATCTCGTAAAAAAAAAAAAAACACAGGTTATCCCCAAGTTACGCAACCAGAACCGGCTTTGTTTTTATAATGACCTAACGTTATTCTCTTCATCAAATATCAGCACAATTTTAATCAGCGTAGAGAACGTCATTGTACATTAGATAAATAAATTTAGTGGAGGGGTGACCCATAAACATTTATCGGTCCAACAACTAGACCAATTGCCCTTTTTATCAGCCTCTGTATTATACCCATCCCACGCTCCTGGTCCTCGCGAAAACTACTTGTCCTTTTAACAGTCAACAATAACCACCTGTTTATTGTAGTTAAGTTCTTCCTGTGGGATCTTTTTGCAGCCTAAGGTGAAGAACCTTAGTATGCTGAATCCCTTGCATTCTCCTAAAAAGTGATAAAATAATGGAGGGTTTCCTGCTCCAATTTTCATTTAGGGCAAATGGAGTTCTGGGATACCCCTATCGAGGATGCGTCTTGAATACATAATCTGCTGTGTCCGGTCAAAATGCCTGTTATGGTGCTAATGTTTTGCCGGCTGCCGTTTAATAACTAAGAGCTGTTTACTTTTGTGGGCCTGTTGAAGAACAGCTTGGTCTGTCTATAGATGAAGGTGTTGGGCCATTGTTCGTCCGCCATTCCAACATGGCGGTGGATGTGGCTTTTTATAGACCAATAACAGGCTTAGGGCCTACAACCTTCCTGGCCAGTCACCTGCCTCTGTGGCTAGGGGTCCAGCATAGGTGGGGTGGACCTCTGTCTTTGATGCAAGCTCTAGCTAAGGACGATTTTATTTAACTAGTGAACTGATCCGACCTGACCGTATTTTTATTGCTGTTGTACACCAATAGGTAAAAGAGATAAAGGCAAATATTTCCATCTCCATATCTTTAAGACGGTTTACCTCCTGGGTCGTTACAGAGAAGCAAATCGAATGAAGAGGAATACAAAAAAAAAACTACACACTTAACAGAATTTTATTCACTAACAGCAGGCTCCGACGACGTGTAGCTAGGCGAGCCTTGTCAGAGGTTTGTCGTACCTTATGCCGTGGGAACGTAAAGACTCTTTATTGCTCAAGTTATTTCTGAAATACTGAATACTCAACAGTACATAAGCTACTTGCTCGTCACTTTCTAATTCATAAATTTCATGCATTTGGAACAACCAAATAAATGAAACTGGAGAAGGGACGTCTGCCAATGGCGTATTGGCGAGAAGACCTTGGCCAAACTACGCACCATGGGAATGGTGAACATTAGGGATCCAACCAACAATAAATCCATAAGTACAAAATTCGAGTTGCCACACCACTTGTCGTGGGAACAAGTATTAATGGTAAGGCTTAACAAGGATAACAATTTTCTATTTATATAGTGTGTCAAACTAAACATTTACCTTGAACAAATAAGTGGTGTCCACTGGTTCGCCGACATTCCAGAATGTGCTCTTAGACACACAAAGATACTTCCTGTACATGAACTGGGATAAAATATACATTCGAACCATAATTCTACAGACCTCAAGGTTAACTCGAGACAAGACCAGTGTGCGGCAAGCAATAATAGCTTGAATATTATTCATTTAATGCGCCCTTACAAACAAAGTGTAAGTTTCGGAAGGATATAGCGAACGGCTCTGAGGAGGTTAATAACTCTGTGATACAACTTAGTGAAAACAAGTTACACGCCGTTCGTCTTGACTATGTTCACTTCGACAATAGCTAGGGCCTGCCCATTTAGTGCGTCTTGGCTGAAAGTTTGTCTAAATAATGAGTTTTGGAAAACTCTTAACTGGCTAAGTTGAAAAGGCCCTCCCGCATGAACATTTGTTTAATGTAGCTTCTTCCTTTCATCTACACAACTTCACTTACACTAATTATCTCACTTCACCCCCTTTTTACGCCCTTCAGTTTTAGACGTAAGTACATGAGGGCTATCCTCCCGGCTGAAAAGTGTTATATCTCCCGTTGAAATTCTTAGTATTCATTTATGATAATTACACGGCTTCGTCGTATGAGAGTCAAGCTATGAAGACCTCACGGTAGTAAGAATCGGAATATGAATTTACTTTCCTGGGATAGCTCACAGTACCCTTTCAGCTGGCTTTGCTTTTGACCGCAATACAATTTTAATTCCATGCACCCTCGGAATGGGTACCGTTAGCGACTGAAACCCTCTTGAATTGTTTAAGAAACAAGTGAGATGCATGTTTTTGTCTCGGAAGTAGAGAGAGAGAAGAACACGAAGGACTCGAAAGACCAGAAGGTCTTATCAATAACTTAATTTGGGATTTTACGCAGGGGCCCCCAACCTTATTGTAGGAGTACACTCCAGAATGCCACAGGTGGGCAATATAAAAATATAATGTCACGTATAAAATGTAAAAAAAAATAATTATTTACTAAAACACACACACCTAGTTTAAATGGTATAAAAATTCTTTATAAAAATACATATCTAAAAGTCAAGGATATCTTTGGCACTGAATTTCATTGGCCATTACTTCACAATTGGGAGTATATGATATTCTAGTGTGTGAGCAATCTACAAATTGATATCAATACTTTAATTTTATGATCCTTATTGTTGAAAAAATATGTTTCATACAATTATGTGGTATTCAAAAATGATTTCATCTTTTATGATGCTTTTTTTAATAATGAAAATTTGTTTCTTTCAACTATATTCCCGAAGTTCTTAATTGATACATAGGACTTTAGAAGAATTTCATTCTGAAGATTCAAAAGTTCTAGCTATTTCTTCTTCCTTGAAAAATTCTACAAGGAAAGCAACTACTACTTGGCAAGTAAAAGCATAATAAAAAAGGTGACCCTTTGAAATCACTTTAAAACTGGTCATGAAGTAATTAAATGCAATTAATGCTAAATAATTATATTCAAACAATCATGTTTATCTTATGTTTTTGTTGTTTTTTTCCCCATAGCTCTCAAACTTATAAAAATGGGATGTGGGAAAAATAAAAGGAAAATTATTTTGGATTGATGGGTGCCTTTCACTAGGGGAGTCCCATTTGAAGGAAGTATGAGAAGTATATGGGGTGTGGGATGCCTAAAGGAGGCGGGTGGATTCGGGAAGGTAGTGAGACCCTACTTACTTACTTACTGAACGACCCTACCCTAAGCAGGTAGAAGGGGTCATTTTGTTTCGGTTGAGTCGGCCGGGAAATCGACCTCGATCTCTCGGCTGGGTGTAGGTCGTTCAGTCCCCGTCAGGGGGCTCGGGTTCTATGAGGTCTATCTGTCTTCGGCGGTCCAGCAGTGCTTCCATCGGACGAGCACTGGTGGTGGTTGAAGGTAGGAAAATAGTGGGTTGTGGTTGTGTCGAAGTGAATCGAAAAATTTGATGTGTCGTCTCTTGATAAAATCTTGGATGGTGAGCACTTCAAATTTTTCGTGGATCTCGTCTGCCTTCATTCTGTCGAACGGGGTATGTTTGAGGGAGGTGCGCAGAACTCTGTTCTGGAATTGCTGGAGCGTTTTTAGAGTGTTAGGAGTTAGATACTTGAATAGTGGGGACCAGTACATCAAAGCAGGTCTCAGGACGCTCTGGTAAATCAGCAGCTTGAGGCGTACTGATAGAGCCGGGCTGTAAAGTAGGTGTCCTAGGCTGTAGAACTTTTTCCTAACACTCTTTAACTTCATGCTGAGATGTGTTGTGAACGACAAGAGTCTACCAAGGGTAAACCCAAGGTAGCATAGCTTGTTGCCCACAATGCACTCTTTGCCGTCTAAGGCGAAGGATTTAGGTAACTTCTTTCTTCCAGATTTATAACTAAATATGATTCCTTGCGTCTTGGCCGGGTTGACTTTGATGTTGACGGCGTCGAGTTTCTCAGCAATGTTTGACTGGCGCTCTCAGCAAATTTCAGGGCTCTGGTGGGATTGACGCTAGTGCTGTAGACACCTATGTCGTATGCATACGCCGATACCTCGCAGTTAGGGTACGAATTAATAAATATAAAAAAATATATATATAAATATACCGTTAAGAAAAATATAGCTACGAGCATAAATTTTACTGACTAATTAATTTTAAAAATATAGTTCTCTATAATTTCTAGTAGCGAATCAAATTAAGATCTCTATTTCTTAATCAACAAAATGGAATTTAGTTCTGTCTCTTTAAAATCTAATTATAAAAAGTCTTTAGAGGTTCACCTCAACCCATAATTATTCAGTGAGGACACGATTTTTTATGGTTGTTCCAATTAATGCCCATAAATTAAAATTAATCAATTTTATTAGTTATTGGATTACTCGAAAATAAAAAAAATAAAGATTATTCCAATAAATTATTTGTTTAAATTTACTTATTAATAATATGCAATGAAACTCAAAAAAAGAACTACAAAAAATTATTTTTGATTTTAATCATAACCATCGCACATGATTTTTTTTCACCACCTACTTCCTTAGTATTGTTATACCAAATTCAAATGCAAGTACGAAACCAAATCATAATATAAATTAAGAAATATGATTTAAAATTTAACAACATTAATCCATAACCCCGATAATTAAATAGAATTTCCCAGGCATTCCGAATATGCGGAAACACCGCCTTAGACATTGCCTCTGCCGGCTCCGACCTTTGTCGGCATGGTAAACACGGAGATGATATCCCAATGCCCTGTGGAGACCTCGTCTTCCAAACTATTTGGCGGCGCTTATCATTTATAATTTCTTCGTGTTCTTCCATGTCCGCAGGCCTGTCGTTCACCGAGCTCCCTCCTCCTGACGACCGTTCCTCCTCAGCAGACTCGTGTTGGTCGCCTTCCCTCTCTGGCGTCCATTCCCGCAAGAACTTCCTGGATGATTCCCCATGATCTTCTTCTGGTGCATTAACTGTCATCGCCCAGGACAGCTATGGAGGACAGCAAAAAACATGAACATCAAGTGTATCCAATCCTTTAAATCAAAAGTCCTGAGAACAATAGTAAATGCCCCTTATTACGTCAGCAACAAAACCCTTCATAACGATCCTAATATACCCTACATTCTAGAACTCATCCCTTCCAAGTTTATGAAATTCCACAGCAGCCTTTCCAACCACCCTTATCCTGTAGCACAGTCATTGCACTGCTCAACTCATCCCTATAATCCTCCTCGGAGACGACAGTGGCCTCGTGACCTGCTATAAATGCGTGAGTCCTGCTATAAATGCACGAGTCCTCCCTCCATTCCTCACATTCTTTCAGATACTTCTCGAAAACGCTTAGATGGTGTAATTGGTGGTGGACGTTCGAGCTTTCTGATCCATATAATACATGATTTCAGAGTGTTTTGATTGATATTGTTTTTTTCTCTCAGTGTAGAAGATAATTTTGACATAAGCTTGAGCTTTTGTCATTTTTTATGACCTAAGGTGACAAAAACAATTAGTACCAACAAACATCACTTCATTAATTTTTATTGCATATGTCTTGTTTTGAGTAGAAATTCTTCGTCCTTGAAGAATGATGATTTATTTATTGGCTTTTTTGAAAATATCGTGAATGTATTTTCCATAAATTTAAAATAATGGCCCAATAGCTGAGGTGCCAAGAAGAAAAACAAAATACCTACTTCTTAATGTCTTCTCTCGTATCCCGTTCCAGGTCATGTTCGTAGCATTATGTTAAGGTAGGTGACATTAAATGGGAGTTTCGTAACATGTATACATTAAAGTAACTTTAATGCCTCATAACTTAGTCGCAACTCTTCGTTAAAATTACAGCGTCAACAAAAGAAAAGCTCGTATGAGAATATACGTATCTTCTGAACAAAGATAGTGAAGTAAATTATTAAAAAATCTACAAAGCTACAATTAAATTTGCTGAAAGAGATTTTACAAATATTTACAGAGAAACACGGGTTCGATTCCCGACGCACTTTAGGAATAAAGGGCCCCATTCACTTTCACACGTGTCGCGGGTCTCGGACCGCGGGTTTGATCATACAAGTATGAATGTGCATGGGTGAGGTTCGTTCTATAACACTTACTTACGACCCATTTCTCAAACTCGCAACACGAAACCACGTTCACTAAATCGTAAAGTTAGTACAAATTTATACAGCAGGTACTTGGATATTATGTAGAATATTTTTATTATTGAAACATTCATTAATTCATTTTTTTTTCTGGTAAAACAACTTTATTACGATAAAATTACAATCTGCCTCATTGGGTGATAAGTAATTGTGATAAATGTTTTCATTCATACCATGTTTACAATTTTCATTCACTCGCTCATTCATGCAGTATTGACAAACAGCCCACAGACCTCCCAAACCCACATTGTTGTCACCTCCCTCACATGCGAAAGAGGAAGCGGAGTCTGGGGAAGTCCCCCACGCTCCTCTATCAGCCGCGTCATCGGACGAGCCAGGGGAGTTTGACGAAGAGCGCGAGAGCCACGCTCAGGAGATGCTTGAAGAAACTGGTCATTGCCAGGACTCCCACCATTACGCTTTTATAGCATGTCACGAGGCCACTGCCGCTATAGTCTCCAAGGAGGTTTATATTGATGTGTGGTGCTGTGTAATGGATTAGTTACTATGGAATTCCATGAACTTGAAAGGGATGAGTTCAACAATGTAGGGTATATTTATATCGTTATGAAGGGTTTTGTTGCTGAAGTAATAAGGATCATTTACTATTGTTCTCAGGGCCTTTGATTGAAAGGATTGGATACGCTTTATGTAAAACTTTGTTGCTGTCTTAAGTATAACTTTGTAGATTAGTAATTTATTTTCTATTGAGAGATAGGATGTCATTCAAAGTCAGTACAGTTGTCCAATGCGTCTGTTTAGTTCTTGTCTTTTTAGCCTTGTATGTGGGTTCCAGGTCAGACGTTGGTGTCGAGATAGAAGCCTAAGTACCATACTGTCTTGGATACAGGGAGAGGAATGGATGTAAAATAAACTAGTCGACAAGACTTGCGACTGAGGGTAAAGGTAACGTGGGAACATCTTGCTTCATTAACTTAGATCCGCCATTGGTTGCACCGATACTCGATTTCATTAAGGTGTTTTGGAAGGTCATGGGATGCTATATCGGGATTTGAGTGGGATGACAAGACTGCAATGTCATCTCCAAATGTGGTCAAGAAGGAATTAGGGGTAGAAGAGACATCGGCGGTGTATAGATTATAGCGGATGGGACCCAGGACACTGCCCTGTGGAACTCCTGCTTTTATGGGATAGTAATTACAATATTTTAATCCACAGCGGACTTGGAAGATACGGTTTGAAAGGTAGAACTGTAGGATTAGGAAAAGGGTCTCTGGTAAATATGTTTGGAGCTTGTAAAGCAAACCTGCGTGCCAGACCCTGTCAAAAGCTTGAGCTATATCAAGAAAGGCTGCAGTGCAGTACTGTTTGGTTTCAAGGGCGGAGGATATGTGATCAATAACGCAAAGGCCTTGTTGAGCAGTGGCATGTTGTAGACGGAAACCAAACTGGTGAGTAGGAAAAAGGTTTTAGGATTCAACAATTGGAAGTAGACGTTTTAACAGAATTTTTTCAAATATTTTTGAGAGGATAGGGAGTTGGCTAATTGGACGGTAAGAGGCGTCACTGAGGGGTTTACCGGGTTCAAGGAATAGGACAATAATGGAATGTTTCCAGAGAAGAGGAAAATGCGTAGTTCGGATAATGCAATTATAGATGTAGGTTAGGAAGATTATGGCTTTAGGAGGGAGTTGTTTGAGAATTTGAGGAGTAAGGGTATCATATCCAGGGGATTTTCGGTAAGGTAAGTTTTTCAGAAGGTATTTGACCTCAGAGGGGTTAACGGCTTTTGGTAAAAGTGAGAGAGGAATAGGTGAAGTGAGGAAATCTTCAACGGTTGTGCCATGAGTATGGTTTTGATTAGAAAGGTGAGGTGTGAAAGTATGGGAAATATGCAGAGCAAATTCTTCCAACCTATCTCCATCCGAAGCCACCTAGGACCCATCATCACGCCGAAGTGGATGTGAAACAGTACGATATTTTAGGATTTTTTTAGTTACATTCCACAGAGAGTTACCCCTGGTAGACAGAGAGGAGAGGAAGGAATTGAAGGAATCGGAACTGAAGGATGCCAATGCCGCTTTACCAATCGGCAGTACTGATTGTACGAGCGGCGATCAGCAGGATGTCGGGATCTTTGCCATACTTTTCTGTAGCGGCGTTTGGATGGTGATAGGTCGGAGGAATTTGCTCTGCATATTTCCTATACGTTCACACCTCACCTTTCTAATCAAAACCATACTCATGGCACAACTGTTGAAGATTTCTCAATTCATCTATTCCTCTCAAGACTTTGAGATGCTGAGGTGAAGGATTTTGATTGCGAATTTTTGGATGACGGTATGGCGACGATGCCTGCCAAGCCAACCCCTGGACCCGAGTAGTGAAAGAATTCACGGCATTATCTAGGTCTTGGGATGTTTCCAGAAAAAATTTGAGGTTTAAGGGATCTGTAAGAAGCTAGCGGAAGTGGTCTCAATCAACGAATGGATAGCTGCAGTGGAAGTGTAGGATGCTATTTTAAAAGGAAGTGAAATTCAAAAATTAACACGAATTGGATGTACCATTGTGCGTCCACCTAGCCCAGTGATCAGTTAACTGACTAAAAAGGGCCAAAATTTGGATTCGATTACCCCTACTCAACAGAAGCTGAATGTTCCTGGGGGAAATACTCCAACCTTAAACTAGGCCCTAGACATTGAGCGCTTATAGTCGAAACCATTACACAATAGACCAATCTTTTGTACAATCACTTAGGCTTAATTGAACAATGTGAACAATCACGGGGGTATGGCGGTATTCCTTATTTTAAACTAATATAAATAAAGGGAAGCAATAAATCGACCGGCGGGAAAGAGGGGAAACAGTTAGTGGTTACGATGGTGGTGGGGGGCTCTATTTCAGGCTAAGGTTTAGTCAAAGGATTGCCGTAATTATAGTGGATTAGGGGTGTTTTACCGCCTATGATGGGTCTGCTCGGGCCCAGATGGAGAAATAATAATAAAACCCTGGATTAGCGAAATTTACATCGCCATTAGCGATAAGTCTTCTCCCGATAATTTACAATATGTGCGTGCGTTGTTCAACAATTTCAGCTAAATCTATTGAATAAAATTATTTTATTTTTTTAAAACGACTGTGATTTGATAATTTTCAATGCTTGTAATTTTCCACGCATGTTAAATACCTAGTTGTCTAAGAGAAACTCTCCGTAAGGTTACTTTTTCCACTCTTTCTTATCATTTGTCAATAAACTGTTGCAGTTCATCTGTTTCTTACATTTTTCAGTACTGCCTGGAGCTCATCCTGCCACGTAAACTACCCCCAACTTCATATAATTAAAAAAATACATCGTAAGTTTAGTAACTGATTCCTCTCGGTACGCCAAAATTAGAAGACGGCACGAGAGGGTTGGTTGCCATGCCACTTATAAATAACTTTACACGAGAAAAGCATTTTTTTTTTTTTTGTTCTTAAGGAAGTACAAAATACCTTGTCGGCAGTATTTCAACTGAGGATTCATAGATTTTAAAAAGACTGTATTCATTATGATAGTTATAATAGATTTTAAGTATAAATTAGTTAGATATATTATACAAGGGAATATGTAGGTAAAGGGTTATAAATCGGGCAAGTGCTGTTTTCTTTGTGAAAAAAATGCCCTTATTACAAATAAGGCTTTATTAGGTTAATCACAACAAAATTGGGTTTCAGAGGTTCAAGATTATTTGTAAATTACTGCTTAGTATTGTCACACTCGTATTGTAATAGCATATACTTTTTCAAAGAAGTGGATGGATTTCAGGTCATTATTTTTGAAGTTCAGCAGCAGAAATGGTTTATGCAACGAGACCTAAAATTTTAATGTACAAAATTTATTGAATGGAGAAATAGTGAATTATTTAATTTATTGCTGTAAACAGACTGAGCAACAATACAAGAAATATTGCTTTACTTAGTGTAACTTAAAATAAAAAACTTATTTTAATAGTATTGGAACACAAAATAAATTTGGCTTATACAAGGAGGTGTAAATTGTAGAAAAAAAGGAATATTTTCAATTGTACATTCACTATCGCAATATTTGCACGCGGGGCTAGAAAATTTGTGGAAGGATTGAGAACGAACTTCTGCCATACAAAACCATTTTTTTTCGTTTCGTGGCTATAGTATTGGGCTAAGGTTTTCTCAATTTATTCACTCTATACTCCCACAAGACCTACTCGTGTGTCTGCACGCCTTGCTTGAACAACTTTTCACCGAGAAATTTTATTAAACTTATGTTACTCTAAATTCTACCTAATAAAAAGTGTAAAATTGACTTTCAATTCGTTATTTTCATGGTAACTTCTCAACGGTAAGACCCGAAGGAAAAATACTAAACTTCTTGTACACTACACAAGCACATTATAAGTTAGTTACTTTATGGGGTATTTTAATCTAAAGGTCTTCAATCTAAAAGTTATTGGCTCAGGATATTTTTTTTTCTTCTTTTTATAAGGTTGTGACAGTAGAACGCATACAAATACGAAATGAGAACGCCCCGAACCTTTAAGCTTGAAATCCTTTAAGTCAGTCCAATCGAGCTGGCAATTTCGCTGTTATAATTTCCGATTGCTCTATCCTCTCTAAATTTTGATTCATTCCATCCCCCCCCCCCAAAAGGAATTGGTTGTGAAGTTATTTTTGTAGCAGCGTTGATTGTTTTTTTAAATTTTATATTCGAGGAATTGAGAGTTTAATTATGTCAATTGTACGTATATGATTTTGAGAAACATAAAATAAGGTTTTGTTCTACTAGTCAGCTTTAATCTCACCACATAAAATGTAGCCACTTGCTTGGTTTCCACCCTGTATAAGTCTACTTGTCGAAAGAAGGGTCATTCCTTAACTTTACCAACCTTCGGGATATGTATTGCCGGCCCCTTTACGCTTCCATTACTTAGATCGGATGGCTAGCATTTCTAGAAATACCGCAACATCAGTTCTGAACATTTGCGGGTATACCTCGGACCCGGGTTATACTCTACTACTCTCATGAAATAAAAAATATACCCCAAAAGCCACGTAAGACTTACCAAAAATGTAATCATAAAACACGTTTTTTATATGGAACATTCAGTTATTAAAAAGTAGACTTAACCGGGTACGAGTCAACGTACGTGTGTCTCGTCTATAGCTATGTGCTGCAATATTATTCAATAAATAGTATTCAAGAGAACTCTAATTTTAATTCTACATATTGAAATGCGCCGATTACTTGCTCAAGGCATGCGAGGGAGGTGGCAACCATGTGAATTTGAGAGGTCTCTGGGCTGTTTTAAAATACTGTATAAATGCGCGAGTGAATGAAAATTGTAAATATGGTATGAATAAGAACATTTATCACAATTACTTATTGCCCAAAAAGGTAGATTGTAATTTTATTACAATAAAGAAGAAAGAAGTTTCAATAATAACTTGTTAAAAGGCGTGCTTTGAATAATATTCGCACTGGGTTGACCTAGAGATTCTGGAATGACCCACTTTAATATGAGCTATCACGAACAACGGAGTAATTAAATAAATTAATGAACGAGTGTTTATTTTTGAAACTCTAATTATATATTGGGAGGTACGTATTTATTGAGAGTATCTTTATTTTTTTTTTAATGAGCTAGATATATATTTAATTACATATTCATGGGCACATACCCAATTGTAAATAAGTGCGTGTTCGTAGAGATATTTTATTTTTATTTTTCTGGCAAGTTCTCTCACAATGACATTGAAAGGATACGTAATAACAAATTATCAACAAGTTGAATTATAAATGAATTTATTTTATACTTCTAACAAGTTCTTGATTATATTTTCTTCATATCGTTTTGGTTTACAGTTATTTTATATTTTCAATTCCTTATAAGTGTTTCTATTTTATGTGTATAAGCTTATTTCGTGTATATTTTCTTATTTCATTTAATTTTTTTTTTTATTTATAGTTTATTTGTACTTTGTAAATTTTAGTTCTTAAAGGGACATAGCCCCAGGATAATAAATATATTGTATTATTAAAATGCAGCAATTAGAAATATGAGATAAAGTGTGCTTTTTAAGTGACGTTTTATGATTTCTTATGCAAGAGCTCATATGTACATTTCTCTTTCTAACTGTTAGGGCAAATTGAAGTAATGCAAAAGTTTATAGTTAAGTATATTCGGAGCTAGGACTTGGACAGGTTTAAAAGTTTGATAATTCGAATAAACATATTTCATGTTTATTTTTATGCAATTCATTATTGCACCTTGAATAAATTATTTGTTGGAATGATTAATGGATTATATTTGTAAATTCTCTGATCAAGCTCATGCAGACAACTATACATACGGACAAACCGGCTCAAAGTTCTTCATTACCCCTTTGAGAGTAAAGCCTATCTCTTCAGGACCGGTACTGAAAAGTATAATTTTAACTAGAATTCAGTCACCGAGAAGGATAGTGTTATATCATACCGTCTGAAAATACAAATCTACGATGAAACTTGAATTTGAAGACTGAGGACAATTGCAGTTGTCATGAAACCCTTCTCCATCAAATCCTCTCCCTCAGGCTCCAGATCAGCTTACAGATTAGATTGTCATCTTCCTCCTGTCCTGGTTTCATGCCTCACATTATTTTCAATACTGTGATTTCTTATTGCCATATACCATGCATGTCATATTCTAAATAGTCTTGGTGATGCTTAGTTCAAAGTTCTTGTTTAAATGTTCCATTGACATTAATAAATTTTACTTTACGTTTTCAATTTAATCTTAACCATTAGAAAATGTTTACTTATTTCTCATTATCGTATTTAAACCAATGAGGATACCTCGAGGCACATAACCTCCATAGAAAAGAGGCAATAGTATTCACCAAAGGTAGACCAATATTAACCCATAATTTATCCTTGGGTGTCTCCAGCAGCTGATTTGGATATCTCCATCACAGTTTTCTTTTCTTTCCATGGTAAGATGACATCCCCACAGATTAAATTCCCGAGATTTGTGTACATGTCTATTTTGTACTCCTTTTGGAGAGCGGGGGGTTGTCATACTACTCCATGGAATATGATGTATTATATTATACTCCTTTATTGTGCTATAATTACAATCTGCCTTTTATAAGGCAATAAGTAATAAGATAAATGCTCTCATTCATACCATATTTACAGTTCATCATTCACTCGCTCATTCACACAATATTTACAGACAGCCCAAAGACCTCCCAAATCCACATGCGAAGAGAAAGCGGAGTGTTGGGAAGTCCCCCACGCTCCACCGTCAGCCGCGTCACCGGATGCTAGCCAGTGGAGGCTGACCAAGAGCGCGAGAGCCACAGACGCTCAGGACATGATTGGAGAAACTGGCCATTGCCAGGACTCCCACTGTCACGCGCTTATAGCAGGTCACGAGGCCACTGCCGTTTCAGTCTCCGAGGAGAATTATAGGGATGAGTGGCGCAGTGCAATGACTGTGCTAAGGATTAGGGTGGTTGGAAAGGCTGCTGTGGAATTTCATAAACTTGGAAGGGATAAGTTCTAAAATGTAGGGTATATTAAGATCGTTATGAAGGGTTTTGTTGCTGGCATAATAAGGGGCATTTACTATTGTTCTCAGGACTTTTGATTGAGAGGATTGGATACGCTTGATGTTCGACTTTTTTCGACATGTATTATATTAATAACCATGAAAACTATTATGCACCAACTCAAGAACATACTGAAGCTATGTTAAAAATAATTGTATATATTGAGATGTCCAGGTTGTTACTCAAAACCTAAGTAAATAAACACTAACTATGATTACCTTTAGTAATCTAACAGAATCATGTTTAATTACGTATAGAGTTTACATCTGTCAGTGAGCTGGTTTAGTGAGCCAAAGCAATCCTGGGCAGGAGACCATTTTCCGGTCAGCTGACTGGAAGTTCTCAGAAAACGTGGGTGAGAGAGGCGCGGACTCCCCGGCTGTTTCACCAACGCCACGCAGCTCCCAAGGGCTCCCCGCGCTTGCGCCAAACAGCCAAACAAATCCAGGCATAGGCAATAGAATGGGGATATGAAAATATAGCTCTGAAGACATCAAGAGGCTTTAGTCGACGTCTGCCCCAAGTGAAGGAGGCTGGCTACCGTATCAATGTTAAACGGTTATTTCATTTTAGAAGTTATAAGTTAAGTCAAGTGTTAATAAGAAGTTAGTTTAGTCGTAGAAGAAGTATATTAAAGGCATAACAAGGATTCAGTCAGGAAATTCAACAAAGGAAAAGGTTTATGTGGATGGAATAAAGGAAATATCAAACGACCCCGCTACTCAAGGAACTCCAAATGAACAATAATTATGGTACGGAATGATAGTAGTTAATGGAAATTCTATACCTATATTAAAAAGATAAACTCATCAGTACCATTTTAATGTTGAATGAACTCCTTCAGAACTCATTAGGCAGCAAAGATTAAGGCTAAGGAGCTCATTTTAATTCAGTTGTATGCCATTCTTGTATACAATTATTATGTAGACATTAAGTTTGTATATCAACCGTTTCATTTTAATAAGTTATGTATAATACATTTCATCGTGAATTAATTTTATTGTATTAAAAATTCCCAATTTCTTTTGGTATTATATAGTATATTAGATTTCATTTATGAACAACAATCATTGGATTGGTGTATTAACTAGACAGTTATAAAAGTAAAGGTAAATTATTTCCACTATTAATGTAGTCGTGGGGCCACTTCAATTATTATTATCATTATTATTAAAAGTAACCTAGTTGCTGGCTGGACAATTGTCCTTATTGACGCTCTCCATACAGATCAGGAAACGTGGTATGTTACAATATAAACAAATGAAATAATCTCAATTAAATCACTGTTTAACGAGCGCAACAAGAACCCTTCGCCTAAGCACAAATGACTAGCCTTATAATAATAACGAATAACATATGACTACAAGCCTCAAAGATAAAACGCTATCAGATCTGGAAAACACATTTAACAAGGAATAGTTAAGCTGTTATTAGAACGTGTTAGAAGCTAGTTTTCATGCTTTAAGTCAGAGCCTCGCCGGGTTTAGTGCTCTCATTCAGTCCGCACAATTTCTATACAGCATTAATGTCAATACAGAAAAAGCCTCTAAAGAAAGTCTCTATTATCACTTCTTTTTCTTTTCTTAGGAAAGTGAAGTTCCCGAAGACGAATTTTTTTTTTAGAGTAGGGGAGTGGTCATGATCTTAATAAAACATGATTTATTATATAATTACCCATGAAAATTATTGCAGTACACGCCGACTCAACAACTTGTTAACATACTGAAGCTATGTTAAAAAGAGGTTTTCGTTAAATCAAATTAAATGATCTGAATTAATTCACTGTTTGATAAGCAATTGAGAAAATACATCTATAAAAATATGCGTACATTTCTCATATTAATGTAATTGGGTAAAAACAATCAACAAGGAACATGGCTTGATCGTCAAGCACGGATCCCTAACTGTTACTGATCCTATCAAATCATCACATATAAATCACTACAGCCCTGAAAAACCCTTGCAGATCATTTTTCGTTCACAATCGACGGGAAACCTGCGATTGATGATCAATGATCTTGAATCATCAAATACCACGTCAAGTACGATTTATATTTGGAAAACACGTACCACTAGGTGCTTAATTGTCTCACGCGAATCCTGACTTATTGCCGTACATCTGCTTTATTTTGCAGCAATAATCCACGTATTGAACGAAAGTACAATTATCGTCTGTCTCAATGTCTGATTAATTTAAAATACCAAGCGAAAGACTTGCATTGCAAACCTCAACTAAACAAAAACTCCCCTAAAAAATAAGAAGTAAGGCTCAACAAGGCATTGATTAATTTGAGGGGGGAAGCCTCCCTTTGCCTGTTGAGCGGAGCCTGTAAGACTCCACGGTTGTGCCGCCTTGGCGGACATAGAACACAACCGCTAGTACAGCGCTGTTGCAGATGCTGAAAACAATTTTACATTTTATTTCAGTAAAGTTTCAGACTGTATAAAACAACAAAAAAAAGTGCATTGTATGTTTTTTTTTAATTGTTTTTATATCTTGTTATCCAAGCTCCAATAAATACAATTATTTTTATTATGAAATAGGGATGGATTAGAAATATGTGATGGCGGTCAACCATAAGGACCTTTTGCTGTTAGCAATAAGAGCACTGATGTGAACCAATATTCAACATCCAGGGAAATATTGCAATGCAACAATGGTTTTGTGTCTTGAATCCTGATACATCTACATGCATACATCCTGATATATCTTACGTTCCTGTTACATACATTTACGTTTATCTCGAATTCTGAAATTTAGTTCTATAAACTCATTATTTTGCTCTGATTTTTTAGTAAGTGGATAATGAAAACGTTTACTACTTCAATTTGAAGTTTCACTAAGCAAATAATAAGAAAAGTAGACCCGTAATGTTTAATAATAAGCTATCATTGTTTAATTTGGTTGTTTATTCGAAAATAATTGAGCCCAGTAAACCACCCGGAAAAAGAAAAAAATCCTTGGTATTTATCTGTGATAAATGCTAAATGTGAGATACGTAAGACTATCAGATTCCGAGAAACACACGCGACTGACACAAAGTTAAACAATTCCCAACTCCCCTGGTCCCATTCCATTCATTAGAAGTAACTCTAAACCGTTCATTCACAAACACGAACCACTAAAAACCTCATTAGTAAACTAGCACCCCACAGAAGATATAAAACCATAATTAACACCTGAAAAAAATGAATACTACATGAAGCGGTAAACCGCCGAACTATGGTATATGCTGCACCAGTTTGGAGTTACATTTGTACTTTAAATCACAGTAAACTCGTTATGGAAGTTGTACAAAACATGTTTAAGTCCATAATTAACAACTAGCCTTGATATATCAAGATAACCACCATGTTAACAGACCTAAGACTAAACACTTAGAAGAACCCTCAAAACATACATACACAAACGCAAAAAACATACTTTTAGAATAACAATAACCTAATTCAATTCTGTATACTTAATTAATTTTCTTTTAGTGTTCTCTATGTTATTTTATTAATTGTTTTATTATGTAGCTTTTTGTTATGCTTTTCCTATAGTTAAATCCACCATTTATTAAATTACCAAAAAAAAAAAAATGTAATGGCATTAAGTTTAAATTATTTCATTATATTTACATATTTATATATAATATGCTTGTTGACACATATTTTGTTTTGTTTCATATCTCCTTGTTACAAAATTGATATATGTTACAAAATATAGAACTACAAACAAATCAATTGCTTCATTCTATTGATACATATTTACAATTATTATGAGATTTTAAATGATATTATCTACTAATATTCTTGAGGATAACAATACAAAAAGAGAAATTTATATATTTTTATAGAACTAAACAAATTAATTTCTTAATAAGGCCAAGCAACAGTCTCAGTGTTTATTTATTTTTTTATGAAATAACATCCGTGTCAACTTTTCGATCATTCAGTCATCTACCGCTATAAATAACATATTTATTTTATGTATTCAAACAAAAATTGTCAGAGTTAAGAAATCATACAACAAACCTATTACTGATAAAACCATTACATCAATTCACACTAGTCATTTGTCATATCCGAATTGGCAAATTTCTGCAAAAATTAATACGTTAAAAACTGACAAATTCATAACTGTAACAATAAAAAAAAAAAAGGTTCTTAGTAAAAAAAACCACTAACTTTTTTTATTTATAACGCAAAAAAAAAATTAGAGAAAACAACAGAAGTGATTAGGCCAACGAAGTGCAGTTACAGGACTAGACAAAGTGAGCCACAACCAAAAAAAATCCTAAAGCCGCTAATCTAAAACAGGCATCGGTAATCAGATTGCCCAACCAAATAGACATAATTTTAAATATTTTTGAACACTAGCAGAAAATTTAATTATATTTACGTCTAACTTTAATGTAAAAATGAATTCAGAAATAATTTACAAATCTTTTATTGAAACATCTTATAAAATGAATATCTGTAAAATTTTTATGACCATTGCAGAGCATCCCCACTCACAGAAACACTGTTGTCCCATTGTGTTTGTATTGAAAGTAATTGATTGAAAGCATAGCCTCTTCCTCCGTGCTTGGCATAAGTTTTAAACCGAAGCCAAAGTCTAAAATTGATGTCTTTCTTCCGGTAGGTATTCTTGGCAAATCCGTACAAACGAGATAAACGAATGGGACTCAGTGTCCAGGAGACGCTAACAGAGTAATTATGTACCGAGTCAACTGCAAATCGCTAAATAGGCTAAGGGGTATTGCCAGGAGCGAGTTCATCGCGGAGGGAATGATGGTGCTTCACCTGTCTTAAGGATCTGGTTGAGAACAAGTGGACGGCTGAGAGCTAAGAGCACTTAGCAGCAGATTCGACATGGTTCCGCTCCTGCCTCGGCCGCACTTGCACCAACTTTCAGCTTGATGAGGATCACTTAGTGCCAAATCGACCGTAAGTTCCTAGCTTTAAGCCGGTTCAATCTTCTTACCGATGCAAATCATTCGATCAGCTACTCATTGTCTCCTAATGTTAAACTTGGTTTATAACATGACAAGCCATGGCGGAAGTTACGTATAAGGGATATCTGTTTGTACGTTTTAATTATAATATAGGATGCCTAAATGTGGACTCTGTAAGAGTCCCCTTCGGTTTTCATACAAGCCAGTCTTTGGACCCCCCGGGACCTCGATCAACCCATCACTCACTATTCCTCTTTTTTGTACTGTACATGCTTATGAAGGCTCTTAGCCACAGACATATACGTTGAGGATCGACTTTGATAAGCTGTCCACCTCTTGGTCGAGGCGTTCCTACAAGCGTTAAGTAACACATCTATTCCACCCAACGCCCTAACCGGCCCCTTACAATTTTTTCACGCATCCTCGTCTGCAGTCTGCAGTTACGAGTATTTAGGTAAGAGTTGTTTTATTTACACGGTCCACTTTAGCTTTCATGTTATGTGATCCATTATACATATGTTGTTTCCCGAGGTTCCGTGGTTTCTGTTGAAGTTTCTGTGTCAATGTGTCGGTTTTATTTTGATTATACAATGTGTTTCTGGAGGGCTCTGCCATACTTTACAGGAGTAGTCCCCTTATTAAAATAACGAAAAAAGTTTTTATAAACATAGTTCCGGAATTGCTTCGTTACGGCTCCTGAAATATTTTACCCAGATTTTAGTTCACCCGGACATTAGTTAACACATTTAAGGCCGGCCCCACGAAAACACGGGATTTTGTGTCTATCGCTTGAGCGTCAGTCCCACGACGATGTGGAATTTTTTTTGCTAGTATGGGTGTCTTACACATCGATTAGCATTCAGTTGTCATGGTTACGTCGATCTTCATTTGTTATACTCTCGAGCAGTGTATTCCGCAGACAGTATACCTTTCGTACGCTTACGCTTTCGGGTGGACAGAATAACGTCTTATTATTCTGTACCTTTTACCCATATAATACGAGTGAAATTATTAATGAGTATATTGGTGACCCTCTATCAGATTATTCAATACATTCAAAAGACTCTGATATATAAGTCGAGAAGAGTGATAGTAATGTGGTTCCAAGAAGATCAACAACTGTTCCAGTATTCGAGTGATTCCAATGATTCCAGTGATCGTGAAATGTCCACAGAATCCCATAGTTACAGTGAATTATGTCGAAAGATGTCGATAACATAGAATAGAATTCCTAACATACCACATTTTACTGCTAAACGCGGACCAAAGATGTTTCCTACCGATAAGAAAAGCTTAAAAGAAGTCGTCGAATTGTTTATTGGCAATGATTTGATTCAGTTAATGGTAAATGAACCCAACATCTATTATCAACAGGATGTGTAAGGGGAAGAAAATGTCTAAGTAGAATGATATTACCCTAGATGATATGAACAAATTTCTTGGCATGATTGTAATGATGGGCCAGGTAAAGAAAGATGTAAAAGATGATTACTAGTAAGTACGGCCTACTTTGCCGTATGTTATATGAAGCTGGTTGCTTACAGTTCTTGCCCCGTTAAATGTAATAAAACATGCCATCTAATCGTATCTGCACTAGTTTTATTGAAATCTAGGACATAAAGAAAAAAAAATTATTTAAAAGAGTGTTTGTGGGAAACTGAATTTTGGTTAATATGCAAATACGGAGACAAAATTATCAATGTTGCGTTCTTTCGCTGAGTTTTTAAGAGTTTTCAAGTGCCTGATCAAAACGAATTTAAAATTAAAAGCTAATATTATTTTTTTCAATAGATAATAACAGGTAGTAATAATAGGTAATAACAAGGTTTTTGTTTATAAATGCTTTAATAGTTAAAAAGACAGTCAATACCCAACTTAAACATTTATAATGGACGATATTGAATGAGCGGCCAGCAGAGTTAAGGCTCAACAAATACAGCTTTGACCGCGGCGGTTGCCAGGGCAACCAGCGTATTGTGGGGTACTCTGGGTAAAGGGGTGGGGATGGCCTGCATCTGGGGAGGGCAGAGTGTGCCCGGCCTAGTCTGGCTACACCTGTCAGTCAAAAAGGTCTTTAAATTTCACGATCTTTAGGTTCGTTTAATCTTTAGCACATTACTGCACCTTCACAATTACCTAAAGATCAGGTGAATGCAAGGACAGCAAAGCGGCATCAACTACTGAATTTGTTGAAAATAATATTTTACAATATTGCTTTACCTTGAGAGAGAGGCTCTCAATTTGAAACAGGTACGGGACTGTCTATATGGATGTCTGCATGGTTGTAATTAGATTTACGAGCTCGTAAAATCGATCCGACCGATCTGAAATTTTTATTGTATATCCCACAACACCTTGGATTTATTCAGTAAAAAAAAATTATAAAAAAATATAAAGTACAAAAAAAAATATGTAAAAAATTGATGTCTTTAATTGCGTCCAATAAATTTAAAAGTTTTATCTATAAGTATAAATAAACCTAGTTTTTTTTTTTTTAAAACAATTTTTAGAGTTCATAGCTCGTTGGATCTGTCCGTAATAATATGGGTATGTTAAATAATACTTTAGTAATCAGCTTAAATAATAGACCCGAGAATCAGTTGCCGTTTTTAGCCCGATCGATCTGAAATTTTAAAGGTATACCCCACAACACCTTGGATTTACACGGTAATAAAAAACCATAGAAGAATAAAAATAGTTCCATGTCTTCAACTTAGGACTAATTTTAATGAAAAGAAGAAAAAACTCTAAAATAGCTCAATGAATTTCAGAAATAAATTACAAATTATTTAAATTTAAAAGTTTTATTTCTAATTATAACTAAACCTTCATTTTCTTTTAACAATTTTTAGTAATCAAAGCTCTTTGGCTCTGCCAGTATATTTAATATACGCATATGTTACGCGTTATACTTTAATAAATAGCTTAAATAATAGACCCAAGGACCAGTTGACGTTTTTAGACTGATCGATCTGAAATTTTTAATGTATATCCCACAACATCGAGGATTTATGGGGTATAAAAAAAATATCTGTGTCTTCAAATGTGTTAAGCAAATTCAAAAGTTCTATTTATAAATATAACTAAAAACAGTTTTTAAACAACTTTTAAAGATCAAATCTCCTTGGATCTGCCAGTAACAATATGCGTATATTAAATAATACGTTATACTTTAATAAATAGCTTGAATAATAGACCCGAGGATCAGTTGCCGTTTTTAGACCGATCTGAAATTTTTAAAGTATATCCCACAACACCTCGGATTTGTGGATTATACAAAAAGATGAATAAAAAAAAATTTCTAAAAGTGTCCCACTCTACCCCCCACTAGGTGGCACGTGACCTTGACCCCGAATGATGTCGTATTTGCGTGAACAATTATAATAAAATAAATTGTTGAGGAATAAACTTCGTACGAGCTAGTATATTTGTTATATTCTTAGAAATATAACAATTAAATATATTTTACATAAACTACAGAAAATTGGCACTTGACTCATTAGCTTTTGTAATATTAAAAGTAACTTTAACCCGATTATCTTCTTAAACTTTTAAGTATACTTTGGGGTGAAATTTCGATAAAAGTTCCAGTGGTCTTAATAGGCCTAAGCTTTTAGTGATTTTACTCACCGCAGTATTTTTTTCAATTTATTTTTCTTTCTGTTTAATTGGCCGTAAGACGATCTGTCATATTTTTTAAGTTATAACGGTTTTGACAAATGTGCTAAAGTAGCGTTAAATTTTATTTTTAAATAATTATAAGAAAAATATTGCTTAATTTTGATATGAGTGTGTTTTTTAATAAAGCGTATGATCGATCTTACGCATCTGTATTTTAATTTTTACTGAGTTTATGTTTACTATGAAATTTGAGTCAATCCATTACAGCAAGCCTGGACACGGCCTCTGATCGAATACTTTTAAGGGCATAAAGATTCATCCTAACATATTTTGATTATTATTATTTTACAGTTCGGAACCACTAGTCGAGGTTTAATAATGACTGATGATTAACTTTTAACAAGGAATTTTTGCTTGGAATAATACATGGGTCTTTTTACAGTGTTCTTTTGATATTTTGCAGCACATGAAGTTTGAAAGGCTCATACTGACATCTTGTATGCACTAACTACTTATAGTCTAGTCAATGGGTACTTTTACGTTACAGAAGGTCAGCTAGAAGGTTTGTGTTTTTTATCTTGTAGATATTGGAAGTAATAAGAATAATATGAGTTTTCGACTCCCCTTCCCCCGGCTGTATATTAGCTACCAAAAAAAAACCACCAAATTTTGGACTTAACTTAGTTTTTGGAAAATTAATTTCTTATAAATTCGAAAGAAATCATAATTTCTTACTTGTTTGAAACTCAATAGGTAGTTATACAGATACAGATACAGATCATCAAAGTTGCGCATCGTTTTATCTACTTACCCCAATGCTTGTAGAGAAAACAATTGATTAGGTGAAGGCATAAAAGCATTGAATGTGAGCATTTTCATTTGCCTGTTTTTATGCATGCCTTATTTTTCCGATTCTTGTGTCAGCATCAAAATTAATTGCATCTTGCTGCTCTCATTCCCAAGGATTTTTCCTTGAGTAACTACAGCATTTGTCTGTGCATCAAATATTATGTCAGTGGAGTTCCCTGACCTTGCCCAGCTAAACTAGCATATCCTTAGAAGAGACCTCTTCCATGCAGACGACGATCTCTGGGGCCCTACAAATGTACCAAGTAGTGTCTTCCCCAGCGGTGCAGTCTTTCTCTTTCCGGCTCACACTCCTTGGGATCCCGATGGATTTCACATACCCGCAGATACCGAGTGTGAACTCCTGGTCATTCCAAGAGCACGTAAAATACCTATATACCCTCTAGTGGGCGCTTCCAACATAGGGTCTTATCCCCCAACTTCTCATAATTTTAAAAAATGTTTACCTGGAATTCTCGGCAGAAAGAAAAAAAGTTAAAAATTAAAACAAAAAAAAAGGATAGTGGACAAGAAAACCTACAGAGCAATTATATTAATAATGAATGAGGTGAGGGATGAGAGCGAAGGGGAAAAAAAGAAAAACTTCAGTTTTGATAAATAGTAGCCATCTCGGCCTTGCTAATTATTAAAGCGAACAAACGAAATTTAATTAACCTGGTTCACCTAGCCCTGCTTCATTTATCCACGTCTGATCTTCCATGTCCTATTTATTTATTTGCCAGCGTCACCTCGTTCGGCTGCACAAGACGATGAGGTTTGGCTTATTGAAAAGGAATTGTGAGATTCCGTCCTGATACAGAATATATATGTATGAATTAATTACCTGACTTTTCGTCGTATTTGAGATAAACTGGTCACATTAAATTCTGTAAAAAAAAAAACGATGGTATTCGTAACCATTGTCAAGACCTCAGCTATATTTATTTATTTTATTTACCTAAGGGTAATTATTCTCCGATCTTGTGGCACTGGCAAGATGCCTAATCTTGGCGAGCTTAAGGTTTCTTCAGCAGAACTGTTCATACTTGGCTCAAAGCAACACGCGGTGCACTCTCAATGCAGTATATTAGATTCTGGTTTTCAGATGACAAATGTTTTCAATTGATCACCATAGGAAAGAGACGTAGTTGGAACTGAGGTAAGTGAATTAATTTTTGAATCTGTTTTATTGTTGCGCCGTTTTATTTTATATTAAAAAATAACCTCTTCAGTTAGCGCATAAAAACAGAAACTCTTATGATTTCAATCCTGAGTCTGACAGCTCTGGTTATTTTGAGTCCCCCCTATTGTACCGAGGATTTCCAATTCCACATGTATTTCTGCTTACGTAAGTAAAGGTTTCTAATTAAATTCCAACCAATTTATTTCCCATATTGGTAGAATAAAAATAATCCTTTTCTAATACTCCAGATATCTGGTCCGAAAACTAACATCATCGCTTTTGGTTATTAAATAAACTCTTCATTGAAGTACATATACATTTTAATTTAGGAAAAAATAAAAACCACAAACGACAAAAACAAAAATGATATTTAAAAAATAGACGGTTATAAAAAAACATTTTTTAGTAATATATTATGCCCTAATCCCTTATATTAAGGTCATCTGTCTATGTTAGCAATGTTTCATGGTAATGGGTTCTCACAGTTTACATTTATGTATAGATTCTGTGGTTATTGATTTTAAAATAGTATCTATAATATGATCAGATCGAGAAACCTCTTGCAACTTAACTACCGTAGTTATCTTGGTTGTTCAAAAATTATTTTTAGAAATTTATTTTTGATTATTTCAACTTTGCTGGTATTGGAATGACTGGCTGGCAGTAGGCCTGGTCCTGTGTTAGTCTCTTGGATCCTCGAAGCTCGTCTCTTGACCTATTGGATATAGGTAAACAAGCCACACATGTTTCACGATTAATATTGGTTTTATATCCTAATATTGTATTTTAACTAGGTCATTATCATATTATTACACGAGGTTTTGTCTAATATAATTTTGTGGTTCCAGATGGATTGAGTCATTTTTACCATCATTACTGTAGAACATCACAACACCAGGAGAGAGACAGAATTATTACGATTGCCCAGCACGTGTATCAAGGTCTTGGAGCCTTACCTTTCGGACTTTCATACAACTTTCATTAGGTTCGTTTACAAATTGTTCAATACCCCTTCTGTAGAGGTCGAAATAAATATGGCAATCATGGAACTGGTATAATTTGAGATAAAAACAATGCATTCCTCTTGTATTTATTATGAAGGTACACTTTGGTGGTTGTGAGTTTTTTTTGATAAAATCTTCATATATCTAACTGATCAACTATTTAGGTCATTTGACTATATTTAATTTAACTACGAAAGGAGTATTAAATAAATAATAAAACCATTGCGAAAACCTCATAAATGTATGGCTGACAGACTTGTCACTATAGTAGTAGTTGGTACTATGGTACAAGTATGGTTAGCACTAGGCGTTACCTCTCAGCCTTAAACTCGGTTTTCTTAATCAGATCGAAGCCGAGTCACAAGTAAGCATGCTAAATTTATATTTATGACCCCCCCCCCCCAAAAAAAAACATGTTTGCAGGACCGGAGGTCGATACAGGACTTCCCCAATCTATGGGTAAATCATCATTCCTCATCGCCTTGTAATCATTAACAATAGTGGGATCACAGCTAATAATTTATGAATAAATGATAATAATATTTTTTCTGATTTTTTTTTTTAATTTTCTATTTGAACACATTAAGTTGGTTTTTATAACTGATTTTATTAATCTGTAAAGATTTACACTAGCATTATAATTATAAGCATCAAACTATTTAACAATATAAAATAAAATAAATAAACATACCTGTAAAGAATAACTAAATTACACGTTATTTATCAGGTATTCTAGTGGATAGCCACAACACAAACAATAAATATAAGTCTTATCTAGAAAGTAACCTTCATACACCAAACACAGCTAGCTAGATCTCACCTGGAGTTTACATCTCCCCCCCCCCCTGAGATCGCTTTTCCGGGAGGACGAGAAAAGTGACAATTTGCTACTGTGAAAGTAATTTGATATTTTTTTCTTTTTTCCACAGCCAACTTCATACATAGATGATGATATCCTCTTTAAAATCCTAAATGGTCCAATTCGCACTTTATCAGTCTTCCTTCTGTTCAGTTTGCTTCCGTTTTCAACATATACTTCATCTCTAACTTTGGGTTCTTCGGTTCTTGTCTATTCTCATTTTATTTATTCTAAAACTCTTCATAGAGTTTAGAAATGCTTCATCTTAATCTTTAGTAAGATCATTTTGATTTAGTGTATCAATCGGACAAATTAACGATTGCTTTTCGAAAAGTAAGTATGCTGGCTCGAATTTCGTTGAAGATGAATTGTCCTATTGTATTCTGACACACAATCTTCAGCTATTCTTGACCATGCACGCCTGTCACCGCTATTTATCTTACACCTTATTCTGTTTACTAAAGTCTGGTTTAGCCTCTCCTTAAGTCCATATGACTGTGGGCAATCAACAGAGGTGAATATCAATTGAATTTTCATCTTTGCTAGGCATCTTTTAAGTATTGCAGAATTCAAGGCCGTATATTGGTCTGCCAGGATGACATTGATTTTTTTTTTCTGCGCAATTGGATCAATAAGTCATATAAAATCTCCGGCACATTGACCTGCTGTAGTAGAAATCCACGCATACCTACTAAAATGATCTACCAAGATATGCATAAATTTCTTAGGCAATCGATTTCCGCCAAAACCACCAATAGAATCGATAGACACGATCTCATATGGCTCACGTGCGGGACCTAGTTTTGACATTAAACCAATGAGTCTACTAGTACGCACTTTATTTTCCATACAAATGGCACAATTTTCAGAAATTTCCGCTAGTTCATAATCACCTTTGTCTGTTTTTATGATATGTACAAATAATTTGGATTCCCTTGTTTTCTGATTCATTTTTCAAGCAATAACTTGTAATTTAATTTGAACATTAAACGTTACGGTTGGTTTCAGGTTTCCGTCCGAACATCGTAGATTATCCGTCAGTTATAATGGCATGACTATGCATATTGGAGAACGAATGACAGAAAAGTAGGATTCAGCGTAACAGCAAATCCATTTTCATCAGCACTGCATACATAAAGGTTGCGGGATCAGGATGGTCATGTTTATTTAGTAGCTCATTACTCGAGGTATCCGTCCAAAGCTTCCGCTCACTCTTCTTACAGTTGTCGATTGGGATTTCAGTAATTTTGGAAATGAATATATGCAGTGGAAAATATGCTCAAATTTATTACATTTCATGCGGTTCATGTTGATACGTTTTTTTTCTATATCCATCCTCACATCTTGCCTCCATTTCTTTCACACTTCCATTAAACATCATTTATCCATTATGCACTGTATTCACGTACCAATATTTCAGTATTTTTCCAAATATGTACTCGATGGCATCAGGGTGTTTACCCTGATTTAGGTTTGGTTCAGGGTAAGTAGTTCACGAAATAATTGATGAGCGTAGCGGTCATACTTATTATCAATTCCTAGAGTGGTACTCAGAGCTCTAGAGACGTTTCAGACTATGACGTGCAGTTGGCTTCGCCTCTGTCCAGCTTTTCTCATTCCACCTTACCTCTCGCCCTAGGGCTCGTCTCTAAGTTTCTATCGGGAAGCTTCTATATCTTGGCTCTGGAGGGATCGATTACAGGTTATCTCTGGACGTATTTTTTACGCTTTCTCGAGGTGTGGACAAAGCATTTCCGACTTATCGCCGTGGTATGAGTTTATTTTTGGTATATGTGTGGCCAGAACCCGTCTCTTTTATAATTTTAATTTACCACGCACACCACATGTTCCTCAGAGAGCAGTTTACAAAGGCCTGAAGTTTTCTTTAATCATAACGTGTAGTTTTCCACGCTTCTTGTATGGGATTAGAGCCAGATGGCATTGAGACATGGTTCCTGTCTTTATATCTGTAGGTTGCCAAATTAGCTATAGCAGATAGGATCATCATCTGTTATCAATATTATTCCTAATCTCTACCATCCTAATCTCCAATTTCCAAGATGGAGCTCATTCAGGGTTCTGCTATTGACTTGCATTTCTGTCATTATCTTAATATATATGCTCACTCTGCCATTAGTCTTAACTTAGTCTTAGTCTTGGTATACATATCTCTGACAAATTGAGTTGACAGAAGAACCTCAGAAGACAGCTGTCGTCCGTTAAGTCCAAATCCTTCAACTTCAACTTATCCGTCGTCTGGGCATATCTGGCTTTTTGGCATGTTTTCCTCACCATGATGTTTAGACACAAGATAAAAAAGAGAGGGGACAGAAGCCAAGTTTTGTTCATCAAGTAAAAACCTGAAAGGCTCCAAATACTTTTTTTTTTTTTTTTGTATTGTGTGTTAGTAATATTCCAAACAAATATTATTTTTATCTCTCATCCTGCGTTGTAAGCAACCAAACATAATTATTTTTCACCGCGTTTTTTTTTTCAGCACAATATTAGTTTTAGTTTCTAAGGAGTGCTTTGACATAACTTAAAATTACTTGTGCACTTTGTTACAGATAACAGGAGTATCAGAACGAATTATATCTGGCATATTGAAAGGATCACCCACCCCGGCAGAATTTATTGCTATGTTACATATAGTTAAAAACTCTGCAACACGGGCCATGTTCATCCCCGGCCACAGAGTCATGTAGTCCGGAGAGACTATCTCTCAGAGAGAAAGGAGAGAATTTTCCTCCATTTCGACGATAAAGGAAAATTAATGATACCGATTGTTTAGCATAAAAAGAATTAGACACAATTAGTTATAAAATATCATCGAGGATCATTAAAAAGAGAATTGGCCTGTGTTGCTGTTAGAGTTGATATTTGAATGAGTGGTTCCGATTCACGCCATTTAAGGGAACAGATGGACCTCCACCACTGCTGCTAATAAATCATCGGATAATTACCAGCCAACTATTAACTCAACTTCCGGCTATTGCTCCCGCTTAATTATTTTCTAGATTCAGCACAAGCTTATTAGACACTTCAGCGGATTTTGACCCGACTGTGACTAATCGATCACAGATCAACCGATCTGGTCTGCTTTTGGGTTGTAGGCCAAATATTAAAACAAATCTATATAAAGTACATAAAACGACCTCCAGAGCTTGGTATCATTTGTTTTGGTAAATATATAACAACGATGGTACATGGAAAAAATTAATTTATATTTGAATATATTTATCTTGACTCGGTATTTCTTGGTCATAATCGTAATATCCTCATTAAACATTCTTCTCCCCTTCTTTTACCACACTACTTCACCTAATGCGTTCAAAACAATAATGTTTATTTATTTGTTATTACGAACTAATGATTAGTTGCATAAAGAGCTAATTATTGTAGGAGATATGACTTTTATTAGATTCTGATTGTATCGGTAGGGTATGCATTGGTACATATTTTTGTGTGTAAATCTAGGTACCCAAGTATTTACATATTTATATGAACATCCATACCTTTTTGTGAATTACTATATGTGTGTAGATATTTTATTTTATTTTATTTCTTCTGATAGTGTTTTAGTTTATATTTTTAGTTCTTGAAGATTATGTGTCTTCTTGTCTTATTTTATTTTTTATTCAGATCCAATTTCCAATAACACCATTTATTCGGCGTTGATAAGATGGCCATCATAGGTCGTTTTTGTACATTTTTTCATATATCTCAAGGTTCTAGAGCTAGGTTATGAATGGGATCGAGAGTTGCCACGTTTCCATTGAGAGGTTTTATTTATTCAGCTCGTGGTCGAGGCGTCCCTACAGCGATGAAGATGAAGGAATAAGTCTTTGTTAGGAACATACATTGAAACACTTGTGGGAGAAATGATATGGTATAAATCCTTTGCAAACATGAAACCGGACAAACCTTTTCCTTTCTTTTTTACAAACACATGCTCACTGACTGCAGTTATAATGTAGAAGTCGTTTTATTCATATAGCCCACTTGTTTGTTTGCCCAGCACTCACCAACCCCTTTTTCATCTATTTAATTCATTCGATTTTATACTATTTACTGTATAGTGTTTGCTCATCCGATCATTAGCGTCGTAGTTCAGGATTTAATGTTGTGATTGCCGTATTTTATCTTGCCTATTCGTCATTAAAGTACGTCATTTGTACATTGATTTTGAAATATACTACTGCTAATATTATTCAAACTAGTGCGGCTATTTACATAACCATCCAGGGCATTGATCCCTTTTTCAGATAGTGTCATTTCACAAAAAATGTCATTCTTCCCAAAACACTTGTAATAATGAAATGCTGTTGTGTCTTGTTATAGGTATAGGTAGTTCAAAGTAAGGGATTAGAGTGCGTTTGGTATAGTAGGAATCTAATTAAAGAAATATCTAGTGACTCTTTAAACTATTAATCTCAGCGAGTTCGAAACTCATAAATTAGCTACAGCAAAACCTAACGTTTTAGCAGGAATTATAGAGCCCAGGTCAACCATATTTGCTATATATACCAGCAGTAAATTTTTATTTAATTGACTGTACTTTAGACAATCAAAACTAAGATTATGTTGAAGCCCTTATATTTTGTATCTATAGACTATTGTCAATATCTCACGCATCCGGCATATATAATCCCTCTTAGACTTAAAAATTGTTTTTAAAAATAAGTGTGTCTACTTAACTGCATAGTATTGCTGATAATATAGTATAATCATGACTCGCACGGGCATTGTGCACACTATGACAGTAGAAATGTATCAGACAACAACTTTAGTAAAATATTAATAAATAGTGATGGCACAAATATAAAACATTAAAAAAAAAAAAAACGATATATACGATGATTAAACTTGAAAAATAGGGGTATCATAAATAACTGTCTTAGCAACTTCCAATAACTGCTGGAGTATTTATTATCACTAATACACCTTTACATCTGGTGTGTCATTCCATTTTTAACGTGCATCTAATTAAAGATTAAGCATATTTGTTGCATAAAGATATAGATAAATAAATAAATAGATAGATAGATATAAAGATAAAGATATATTAAAAAAAACAACAACTCTATTAAAACAGTACAATAAGATTAATAGGATAATAAAATACAATGTCGAAAAATGCTAAAGTAAACACCGCATGTGGTGCAAAACGCGATCACGTGTTTAAAAAATAATTGTAAAATAAAAACTAATTGATATTTTAGGAATCCTTTATTTTAGTAAGTACTTGATTAGTGGTCAATGTTATTAGTTCTATCTCCTTAGTCGTTATCGTCGGAACGCCTTGATCACGGAAAAATTCTTAAACAATACTAAATAGCTAAAATATTTACAAATAAAGCAAACCAAAATAGGCTCATACAATATGTAGTGTCAACTTCTTCACCGCGAATAATAAGAAGTTCCCCTATTCTCGGCCCAAAAAATATCCACCTATGTTTTCATGTTTTAATAATTAAACCTTCAAAAGGCGTCAGTTAAGAGAGGGGGAAACTAGTGCATGAAACAGCTGAAGCTAGGGGGCGCGGGTGAGGCATAGCCTCTGACCTGCCTATAAAAGGGCCAGATTTGGGGCTTGTAGCCAGACTCTCGGAACCCGTCACCTGAAGAACACTGCTCTCTCTCTCTCTCTCTCTCTCTCTCTCTCTCTCTCTCTCTCTCTCTCTCTCTCTCTCTCTCTCTCTCTCTCTCTCTCTCTCTCTCTCTCTCTCTCTCTCTCTCTCTCTCTCTCTCTCTCTCTCTCTCTCTCTCTCTCTCTCTCTCTCTCTCTCTCTCTCTCTCTCTCTCTCTCTCTCTCTCTCTCTCTCTCTCTCTCTCTCCAAATTAGAAAAAAAATTAGAAATAGTGAGAAAGAAGTGAAAACTAAAGGGTTTCTGTTGATAACTATTATTTGTGGTAATTGACCCTGGTACAAATTTTAATAGTTATTGGTTAATTAGAAGATAAATAGTGCGATGGTTATGCAACGTAATTATCTTTATTATGTCAAGTATAGCCAAGAATGAATTCGAATCCTGGCCTGTGTCTATTTTTTTCTTCTTCGTCTTTCTCTTCCAGCTGTATTCCTTTCAGCACTTGGGAAGAGTGTGAGAGGGGGGGGGGAGGGGTGCTTTCAGGCATTTTATCCAACCGCCTTTACCCGATGCAAAATTTCTCATGTCTTACATAGTCCTGCCTCTCAGCGGTGTAGCCCCGGTGGTAAATTGGATGAGATCCCTCCAAAATTGAAATAAAACAATAAAAAAAAAAAAAAAAAACATACAAAAATTATATTTGTTGTAAAAGGATTGTTTGTGATAATTTTCATGCGTATCTACAGGAATTTCTTCATGAAAAGCAATATTTGCGTATTTCCTGCAGAAAATTATATAATTTCATACCTTATTCATATTTATGAAGTTTTAATTTATAATATTTATTTTTCTCTAATTATTGAATATATATATATATATGTGGGGGGGAGCAGACATAATTCATATGACAGGTACGGAGGTAAAGACTTCGCAGAGTGTCATCAAGCGATGCACCCTGAACTATTTGAACAAATAAAAAAAGAAGCGGCGATGGCTCCGGAACGACTTGCACAGTACAGTTAAAAGTATCGAATGATCCCGTTCCTTTTATACTCTGTTATATAATTCATTAAAACAGTCATCTAAACTTTGAGTTTTACAATGTCCCTATATATTTTGAAAGAAATTTTACAAATATTCAGTAATTATCCGAATACAACATTTATAAAAATATTCAAAATCCAATTCGGGAATAACCGGCAGAATTGCCTTGCGTTTCCTGTGGTAGTGTATTCAATTCTCTTCCTCATTTCCTTCTAAAAGCACACACTATATTTGGCAATGATTGATCCGAATTCAGATCGATTCATCCCGTATCTTGCATGCTAGCACAATCAAAAGAAATATTTAAGTACCATTGATTCGAGCGGTAAAAAATTAGTGAAATCGTGGTGTTTTCGCCTGGCTCTTGATACAAAAAAATTGGAATTTTCAAACATTTTTTATGGTTGTTGCTCCCATTTGTGCCTAAGTGTTTATTTTTTTATTCACACATTATTACCACTTATATTCACTGTCTAGAAAAAAAAAATTTCTATCTATCTATTTCTATTTTTTTATGATCAAATTAAAACGTGTAGAATTTCTCGTCGCAGAATTGACAACGACCAGAACAGGCAGAAGGGGTGAAAACATTAATATTCCTGGTTTTTAATCAAAGTAATTAAACCCTAAAAATGTAATTAGTATTTAAATCACTTATATTTTGTTCTCAAGTATACTCATTATTTTTTTGTTTTTTTCTGCAGGGCCACAATAAAGAATGTGCTCCAAGTTCGTCAGCCGAATGTGTTGAGAGGGCATCCAGAAATAAATCATAAGTGCAAAGCGAACTATTTCAAATATATATATTCATCCAGAAGAAGAATGGACTAAGAGGAAATACAGGAGGTGGGAATCTAAATACACTCAATACCTTATTAACAACGGCATAACCACCCTCTGCCATACAAGAGAGTAATTATCATCTTGTTCCTTCGAATGAATCAAAATTCTCTAGCAATCATACAGTTTTTACCTTAATTTCACAGTCATGTCAATATTCCCCCGATGCTTTATTTCTGTTTCGGTGAAATCCTTGGCTCTACGTTTATGCAGGGAAAACATAGTGCGGGAATCGGGGGTCGTCGAGAAAACAAATATAGGGAATCGTGCGTATCCATATCCTCTAGCCCAATTGTGTAGTTAATAAATAAAATAACTAATTATTTAAAATGCCAAAAGCGAATTACTTGCTTAGATTAATAACTGGATAGACAAGGATTCAAGTGTTTACAATCCATAGGAAAAATGTTTATATCATTTGTGTGATAAATCTTTTTTTTCCAGACAAGAAGTTGGCCCAAAACCTTTTTTAATGACATTAGCGGAAGGCAACTATCAATAATTAATCATGAAACCATTAGTCAATTTATTATTGAAGGACTGAAAATTCTTTCAACGGAAGTAAAAAAAATATAGCATCTTATCTTAATGTGTATTAAAAAATACTACCTACTTGTTTTCAAATTACAAATTGACATTTATTTTATGAGAATAAAATAACTTCAAAATCAAGATTTCATTTAAGGCATGTCAATAACCATCAAAGAAATGGAATTAAATTGCAAAAATTAAGTTTTTCATTGACCCTAATATTAATTATTTTTCTTAAATACATTTATTAATTTATAACTAAAAAAACTTTATTTAATTGTGAAATAGAAAATCGTTAATGCGCGTTAGCGTACCAGGCAATATTTTTCAGATTCCAAAAAAACAAATATTATAAAACAGCATTTCATAGTGCATAATTTTGACGTTCTCTGCTAATAGTGAATATTTTTGAATTTTTTTCTGTATATTATAGAGCATCCCATTAATAAAACCGAATTTATGGTGCACTGCAATAAACATCCATGCACTAGCTATAACCATTCATTATTGAAGGCGCGTTCGCAGGAATCAAGACTAATTGACAGATTATAGTCGATCATAAAAAGAGGAGACTTGAATCAGTTTTTGTTCAGACATTTCAATAGATACTGCTTCGATTTAATTCAGTTGAAAATGTTGTCGAAAGCAGTTATGCTTAAAGTTGTACATACAGTTGCTGTTTTGTTAAAATAATAACTAAAAACAATTTAAGTTAACATGAGTAAAAATCGTCAAGAAACGTTTTTGATCGAGGCAATGGATATTAAAAAATTCAGAATCACACTTTCAGACGACTTGAGGCTCATTTTTTAAATTAAAAAACCTACAAAAAAAAAACTATTGAAAACGAATATATATAACGATATGAATTGTCAATGCATGAGCCTTTTGCTGTGTCATGCACCTAATGAATATTTTATTTAAAAAAAAAAATAAAAAAGTAAGATTGAATTTATCGACTCACCTGATTTTCCTTACCGAAGGCTTCGAAGGCTGATTTTTTTTATTCTGAGCAAGTTGATCCTAAAGTTAATCATACACCGAAAATCGTGAAAAGGAGATTGGTTTCCCTATTGCCGCCAACTGGTTCCACCCCGTTTTCATTTAACAACAAAAGTATCAACTGACGGATCAACCAATGATTTCAAATCAATCACAATAATATTTTTCAACCAATTATAGTGATTCTTTTTTATTCATAATTCACTGAGAAGTCTAAAAAGTTTGCTTTATTGTGTCACTTGCTGTGATTAATTTTTTTTATAATTAAAAGGCTTAATTTACTAAAATAGATGATATAGCATTTAAAAATTTGGTATAGATAAATGAGTTTGGGGGGGGGGGGGAAGTTTCTCCTACAACTCTTGATGAAGTAGAGAATTGATGTCTATTTGATAGTCTTGAGTTATCTAATTCTGTCTCATCCGAGGGTATAAAACCTAAATTAGCTAAATACTTCGCATTCTTCTAAAAGGGGGTAGAAGATTTCCTCCTACTGTTCACATTTAAGACAAATGAAGTTATGGGAAACACATATCAAGGATAGGATAGACTTTGGGAAAATTGGGTTTAATTGAAAACCACTAGTATAATCACTGACTTCCTGCCTTTCAAGATAACAGGTATCCAATAAGATAACGTAATGGAATAAGATAAAATGTATTAAGTGGGTTCTAGAATTAAGGACTAGTGGTACCCAACGTAGTATTTGTGGGTGGTGGCACATATTTTGGAGATGGTCGTTTTTTATATTTTTGACTAAATTAAATAAAAATAAACAATTTAGTAATGTTGTATTTAAAACTATAAATTATTATAATAACTGTGCATACCGAAATACTTAATTTCATGTCCTAAACCATCTCAATCAAACATGCGTACATATATAAAAACAAAGAGAGGTGATACATGGATAAAAGTAAAGCCACTACATTCGGGCTTGGCAATTAATTATCATTAATATTGGTTATATATAGCGGATGACTGGTCATCAAAAACTATATAAGTTTCAATAAATGAATTATTGTTTCTGTTAAAATTCCTGCAATTGATATTCATAGAGTATAGAGTATACGTTAGTAAACAATCTATGGTGTTTACAGATGACCGGGCCTAATCCGCTGATCCACTAGGAGTCCAGTTCGTCCTCTGCTATTCAGAAGTACACAAGTGGTTCTTATATGTGCAGTGTGTTCATTTTCTCTCGTCTGTGGAAAGCTCTTCACTGGGTCATTAGTGTAAGTTACTATACTTTTTTTCCTTACGTCAACCAAAGAGGAGCTGGATAAATTTAAAAAAAAAAACAGAATCCTATGGAAGATGTTGGAAGAAGCTTTACTTTCAAGTGGGTATCACTTTTTCCATCTGTCGGTGTGTTCTACGATAGTGTCTGTAAAATTATCGAATCGATCTGAAATTTTTAAGGCATATTTAAAAAAACTGTATACAGGCTTATAGCCTGCATTGTATACATGACATCGAAACATAACAGGAGGGGAGTATTCAAAACAATTAACTAAATGTGAAAAATCTGATGTGAAAGGGCACAATAAACACTTTAATTCAAAATAACAAAAATATATTAGAAAACCAATTTAATGAGCCCACAAAAATAATTATGAATTTAATTTTATTAGAGCCAATTTTGGTCAGTATTTTAGTTGCGTAATATATAAAATTTTGATTTTAGGAAAAAGCAAGTTTCAATGACCAAGATGGTTCTGCAGATTAAATAAATCATTTTTGTAGAAAACACTGATTAGTTTTTACACAATGATTTAAGAGCTCACTTGGAAGTCACTCAGCCCACCTGGTTATATTTCGACCACTAATTTCCTTAGTTTTTCAGGTTCTCCGTTAAAATAAATTTGAAAAAATATAATTTAGTCCATAAAAGTGAAAATTTAGCAGGCAAAAATTAAAAAAAAATGTATAGAAAATCTTTGATATGCTGAACAAAACAACAACAATAACCTTAGATAAACAAGATGTGTGATAGATTTAGAATTAGCCATGAAAGCCAAATCAAATTTTCAATTCTACAACAGTAATTGCGAGTTGATATCAAATGTACCTTCTATAATAAACAATAAAAAGAAAACTAATCTTCTTTTTCTTGAAAATAAATATTTATAAATCTTAAGATTATCATTCAAATAGTAGTCACTCGTTTACCCAGCTAAATAATAACTAGTTGACCCAAGGATTAGCAGCCTCACATTTTTATTACAAGATAAATATTTAATTTTTACTGAATAAATTGTTTTACTTCAAATATTGAATTAATTGACGTTTTATTAATTATTTAACAAGGAAAATGAAGAAATTGTCTCTACGAATCCTAGCTGGCTATACCTGCCGGGAGTTTCTTATAAACTTACCATCTTATCGTAAAAAAAATCTGTTTTTTTGACCTAAACACTTTCTTTGTTGATGTTAGTCACTTGGAATTAGCATATCAACAAAAGAAATTGTTAACGACTAAAAAAATGTATTGCGAATCCTATTAAGTTGCCTCTCAAAACTTTATTTTTTATTAATTTCTTGGAAATATCACTTTAGCGTTGTTACAGTTTAGAATGTGTCTTTTACCTTATAAGAAAAAAAAATGAAAACTTTAAATAATAAATAGCATCACAATCACGAAAAAAAGAATAACAAAAATATGAAATAACTGAGACAAAAACCAATCTTTGGAACGACACTAAATATTCGATTTCTATTGCTGGGTCTAGAATCTCAACATTTATAAAAACTATTTTGCATTACTTTTTTAATCTTATCATAACCATTAGAGAAAATAGAACTTACAATTTTAAAGCTTATCATCTGCGATTTGAGAGAGCTCAAAAATTAGTGAAACAGACACAATCGTTGAACATTAAAACCTGCATACGGATCGACACATAGATCTTTTTAGACAATCGACATCATCCCTGCTTCCTCCTCGTTTGCTGGGGAGGAGATCACATGTGATTTTGGGGGATTCTTGGGCTTTGAATATATGTCTATGTTGTCAATAGGCTATGTATGAGAGAGTGAATGCAATATTTCATATGTGATATGAATGGCATCATTTGTCACAATTACCCATGACCCTAATAGGGCAGATTTTAATTAGCTAAAAAAATAAAAAATGACGACCGCCCTATGCCTCAACGAAAATAAAACCTCTCTCTTAGGGCACGGTATGAACAGTGACAATTTTATTTTTTCAAGTGATTATTAGGGTCGATAATGGTATAACTTAAAGTAGCTTTTTTTTACAATCATTATTTTATAACCAATCAATAAACTTACAAGCTATCGATAGATAGTGTAGTTGAATCAGTTGAGTTGCTTAAGAAATATATTTATTACAAACTCATCCCTTCATAGTGATCTTTATGTGCCAACTGTCCTTGACCTTTTTGAGGTTTGCACAAAAGCTTTAATAGTGAATCGCATTTTCTTTTTCATAAATAAATATGTGTTATTCAAAAAGCATTTCCAGAAGTAAATAAAGGGCTTAAATGTAATTTCCGTTTATTTATACGAGCATATTAGATTAGGATTGTGCTATAAATATATATTTTTGATACATTAGTTAGTAATTTAGTATTTTAAACGATAAATCTTTTTTTCAGGTACTATTTTCACGAGGTTTGCGCTTGTTTCATGAGGTTGTCGATTTTAATTACAAACGAAAAATTTGAAAATGAATAGCAAAAGGATTAGAGCAGGAGGTAATAAGAAATACAATTTAATAATTGTAAATTTTGTCAAAATGTTTATCTGTTCTAGATGTTTTCATGAACTTATCTCATATTTCATGAGTTTTAGATGATAACTACGATGAAAATAGGAACAGTAAAAAAATTAAACTTTCCAGATTTCTTGAAGATATCATGAAAAGTAAGTCATGTCCAAGACTTGATAATAAACTAAGAAATTGTATTTTAACGTAGAAATAAAATTTCATTCCCTCCATTTACCACAAAGTAAAGTTATTAATTATTTAAATTTTCAATTACATTACTGATACCTATCAATAAAAATATTAATGTTATAAGTGAGTCAGGTTTGATTAATACAGTTTTTACAATCCCAAATACTAACACAAGTTTTATAATACACAAGTATTTTTATGCAAGACGTCAAATAACATATTATACTTTTGCAAAAGCTGTGAAAATGGGGGAAATTGATGTGTTTTCTTTGTAGATTTTTAATTGTATGAAAAATAACTAGGAAGTTTAATATTTTAAAATTCTTTGTTGGAGTAATCTGCTTTACTAAATATAAAAAATTGAAGTATCTTAAGTAGTTATATATAAGATAATTTTCTTCATCTTGCATAAAATCTTACACTTTTAAGTTTGAAAAAGTTGTATTTATCCTGCAACATAAGGATTAATCTATTAGATATTAAAATATAACATTCCTCTGAACAATTCTTGATTTTATATAGTATGGTTTATTGCATATAACCAGATCATTTAGCCCTTAGTACATAGTACCCTAGTAGGGCAGATCATAATTTTTTTTTCAAATAAATATTTTCTAATCAAAAGTAAACATAAGATCTTTTTTATCGATGAGTTACACGGGATCTAGTAGATCTAGACCAAAACAGTGAACTAATCCCATTATTTATATATTTTCTGTTTTCTTTTACAGGCATAAAAGATGATTTTCGGGATTAAATGAAATAAGTTGTTAAAACATATTATTGTATATACATAAACACCCCGTCTAGGGAGAAGACTAGAGAGCTGTGTGGAGTTTGGAGGGGGAGGAATTTGCGGTACATGCTGTGGTTGTGGTACGTGAGGGGAAGGAGAGGGGTCGGGGTCTTGATTGTGATTTGCGACCTTGAGCTCCTAGTTCGTCTTTTCTTAGGTCGGTGGGTGCACATTCATAATGACTGTCATCAAGGATTGATATTCCTTTAACTGGTTGGTGTGGTACTAAGCTTTAATGCCTTCAAGATACATAAAGATAGCTCGATATGTATCTGAGTTATCGGGCGTGATCCTCGTGTCTCTACTTCTATTGAGGCAGGCGAACTTACCAATCCCCACTTTTTTTTCAATTGATTGCACATCAATTTGAATTTGATCACATCAATTGATGTTTTAAACATATATTGGAAGCTGATTAGGTGTTTTTGGAGTAGCTGTGATCTCTATGTCTGGATGATATGTGACTTGTGAAGTATGGAGATTCCGGTGTTGGAGTGGAGCTTGGCTTAGAGGGGTATTTGTGCTATTGAACAGCTCACCATTATTATTATTACTTAATGTATTAGACCATTTTTGGAATATAACATTCCTTCGATAATTTTTCAATTTTATGTAGTATCTTTTATTGCATATGATCAGATCATTTAGCCCTTAGTAGTTAGTACCCTAGTATAGCAGATAATGTTTTGTCTAATAAATATTTTCTAATCAGAAGTGAACATAAGATATTTTATAGCCATGAGTTAAATGCGATCTTGTAGAACTAGACCAAAACAGTGTAATAACCCCATTATTTATACATGTTTGTTTTTCATTCCGCAGGCATTAAAGTAGGTTTTCAGTACTTGTACTAAATGGAATAAATTTCCACGATTATAGCGTTCATTTAATTACGTGCAATAATTAATGTGTCTATTTGCATATATTGTATACAGATACACATATCACGTTTGTCCATTACGGAAGAAGAGCTGTGTGAAGTTTGGAGGGGGAGGAATTTGAGGTACATGATGTGGTTGTGGGACATGAGGGAGAGGAGGAAGTGGGGCCTCGGATGCAACAGTTTGCAATTGGGTTTCTGCGCACTTATATTTTCGTGCTGTTAATTTTTTTATCATTCCGTCAGTAAATATTTCTAAAAAGTCACACCTTAAACTAATGAATAACTTTAACAGCGGTTATTAAAAATCTGCCTATTATTTTGAAAGTTCATAAAAATGGAAAATCATGTTTCTATTTGTATATTCAGCTGCATCTTACCTCAAAAAACTCCTATTCATACATATCTTTTGGTTATATTTGGATACACGGGGTAGTCGCGATTTCTTAAAATCTTCTAAGGGAGGTGCTCTGAAAGGTCCTTTGATTGCCTACCTGCGTATCTCTCAATACTCGTTTGTAAAGCTGATTGTTTTTAAGCCTGGCCAGCCTTCATAGGATATTGTTACGTTTAATTTGTAATAAATCACGGACCATATTAAAAGAGGAACTAACACTTAATAGTTTTTATTGCTCATCCATAATCATTTTATATTATTGCCAAGAACTATTTGGCTAGGGTACTGTTAGTCGTTTGACACATTTAAATAAGTAATTATCTGTCTCTCCAGAAAATACCTTCATGAATATTTTAAGCTTGATGGTGTTATAAAAATAAATCATTATATAAGTATAATTCAATGTATACCAAACAAAATATACATATTCAAAATAACTGCATATCAATCAAAATGCTTGTGATTAATTTATTTATAGAAAATGAACAGGGATCGGAGCAGAAAATACCCACTCAAGAATCAAGTTTTTTTTTTAATCTCTATTAAAAAATATAAAATAATATATAATATTATTGTTTGATTACAAATGACCTATTTCCGATGTCAATCATTTTAATTATATAACAACTGATCAAATAGCTCATTTTTCTACTCGTAATTTTCAGTTTATTGCTTCAATAAAATAACAGAATCAAATCCCAATTATATGATATACAATAAACAATTTTAGCCTTAGTACAGATATGTCTAGATTCGAATACTTATAATAATTTTACTTTTTTAACTAATAAACATTAAAATGGGTATGAATGAATTCTTACGTCACAATTAATAATGCTGTATAGGAAAATAGTAATTTTCTAATAAAGATCTTGTATTAATAAACATTAAATGAATTATGGTAAAAGTTTAATGATATAATCATATTGTTTAATCCATACTTTTTTTTTTTCATGAAAAGTGAGAGGGGGAGATGGAGCAGAAGAAATCGATTTTCTGAGATTGCTGGATATATTTGGTAATTACCCATATCTATAATGAGAAATATTCTTTAATTTGTGTGTAATTTTTTTTTGTACAATAAATGTTTTGTTTTTTAAAATTAATTTTCCGTGACCGTCGGCTCAGTTCATGGCCACAAATGCATTTGTGTTTAGTGAAAAAAAAATAAGTTATTCATTTTCACAGACCCATGAAACAAACTTTGGCTAAAAATACTGGAATGTTTTTTTTATTTACTTAAAACTAATTTGTTTAACAAATAATCAATCTTCTGTCTCTCCACAATACCGTTTATTTGAACAAAATCCTTTTTGACAGCTCTAAGCTATCATCTTCAGTTTCCAATTGCTCAACATGTCATAATTCCTAGTTGTTAAGAATAACCTGTTGATGACTGATTAAGGAAGAGCTAAAAATGAGTCTTATTTTGAATCCTCATTACATAATATATTATTTTATGATCTAACTTATTCCTAATGTAATAATCAGTGGAGATAGTAATAATCAGCTCTTAAACATGTGTTAAGCTTTCAACATCTCCCTCATACTATCCTACCACCTAACAAACCCAGGTATGTTTTTTTAAGGATTGTGTTAGTTTTCCTAAAAAATAGTGAGTAAGGTCAGTATTAACTTTATCTGTATGTTACCTCGAGGTTCAGTTTCAGTTAGTTAAACTGGATAAAAATATTGAAAAAAAAGACAGTTTCGGTCCGACATTAATTTAAAATATTCAATTTGATTATAAATTATATTATTATCAAATATAATCTAAAAGAGCAATTAATTGAATTTATCTCAACATTTTTTTTGTTTTTTTTAAGATGAAAAGGACCCAGATGGGGAAGAAAATAATAATGAAGGTGATGTTTATTACTCTTAGCGTACATGTTTTTTTATTTGTATTGTAATACAAAGTATTAGGGGGGGTTCTATTAGTAGCTACAAATTTTCCAAAGGAATTTCTTTCAAATATATATCTGGGGGTATGGTAACCAGTAACAATGAAGTGCCTTCAAAGCTGTCCAGGTGTGCACCAATTAAAACTTCACCCTTACAATCTAAGAGATTATAAAATGGAAATAATTTATAAAATTATAAATTTAAAATTTGTAATTTATATTTTTTTCTATTAATAATTCATTGCTAATATTCAAACTGTACAAAGTATGACAACTGAAAATTAATTGCAGGTTCTTTTTGTGAATTTATAGGAAATAACAATAGGAAGCCGATGACTGTGGATGGAGTGGTTCAGTACTTAGGTAATTATACAAGTGTCCATAAATGTTAAAATGAGTATTGAGTTTATGTGAAGTGGAGAGCTTATGTGTGCCAAAAACAAGCAAATATATTTTTTAAAAAAAGGTAAAATTAATTAGCTTCAACATATATGTGCTTTAAAAATCCTGTTTAAACTAATTTTAACATAATAAATTTAAGTATTACAGATTTTATGCTTTAAACAATTTTTGCTTTTCATTGTAACAAATTATTATTTCAGAAATATAATTATGATCCTTCTTTATACACCAATGGGTAACTAAACAATGGAATCTATAAAATTACATTCACTTTCTCGTGCATAGAGTAAATAAAATTTAAAAGATCCAAGAAGAAAATGACATTGACAGAACTTCCTTTATCTCCAATATCATCCTCATCATCATGCCTATCCTCATTATCTGTAATTTCATTACCTTCATAAGTCTTTCATCATTACTTCTTCATTACTTTTCAAGTTATTGATGAAAATGAATGTCATTCCAAATGATCGTATATGGTTGAAAAGTAATGAATGAGTACTGATGAAAGACATATGAAGGTATGACATTAACACTGATCCTGTAAGGTCCACTTTATATTATCTTACTAGCTGTAACCAAAACATAGATAAAATAACAGTGAAAGGCAAGTGATAAAAAGACCCTTGGTGGAATAATAATTGTAAAATCGTACCTCAAAAATTACTTTCAAAACTAAAAAAACAAATATTTTATCAAATTAAAAAAGTATCACTCAGTTTTACAACTATCTCTTTTCTCTTCTATCACTGTTCAGTGAGCTACTGGGTGAGCACAGCTAGTAGCTGTGTCTCTGCACCATTTTGAGAAACGTACCGGTGGCACCACACCCCTTTTCGATTATAGTGCTCGATGGTCAGGACTTTGTCACTCCACTAATAAGTTTTTAGGCTCAACTCTCAATTACCAAGAATTATTTTGCAGAGCCAATATTTTTTTAATTTGATCAATTTTTGCTGTGTTTTTCTCAATTTAAGTTCAAATAACAAATGATTAACAGTACAATAAGGGGTGTATACTAATCTAATTTAATTCCAAGTTTAAAGGCTGACTTTTTAAATGACCACAACCTGATTACTTGGCAACAACAATCAAATCAGAAACCTGTAATGTGCTGGTTATTTTTGATTAATTTGATCATTATTATTAGAAATTATTTTTGAAAATATTTTATTTCAAAAAAGAAAAGTGTTATTTTATAAATACAAGCATATTTTATAAATAATAGTATGAAATAGTGATATTTTTTATTTTTTACGATTTTCAGCAAATTATGTAAACCGAGAAAGAGAAAAAAACAAACGTATCACAGGTAATAATTAATTTTCCTATATTAATGAATTTCATTTAAGCAGTTAGAATGAATTTGTATGAAAACATACCTGCACTTAATAAAATCTTGGTTTCGGTGTGGTAGAAAAGAAGGCCTCTCTCATATGCCTATGCTGAGCCAACCCTTGTAGGTAATTTTATTCCGTGACATAATTCACAATTATTTACCTTCAGGTAAGTCTCTATGAGTGTAAAGATATATCTGTTCATTTTTTTTTAACATTAACACTTTACATCACATTTTTTATTTGTATGAAAATCAATCTAAATGTTATTGTAATACTAGAGATTGCATCTTTCAAGATCTTTTGACTTCATTTTGAGTTATTGTTATCTCTAAAATATCCATACATTAGCTTATCAATGAAAATACATAACTGTTAATCTGTACCTATTAGTATCATTCAATATCTCATTTACATAATCATTTTATAATTCCTACAATACACCATATTCACTTAATTAATACCAGCCAGGATACAGCATTATATCCAACCTCAAAAAAGATCTGGAAAGGTGTTGTTTCCGCATAATTCACATTTCTTACTATCTTAAAAATATTTATTTTATTTAGAATTTAAGATTGTTTATTTGAATAAATTGATAAAATATAAATTTTTAGGTCCTAAAGAAGAAGTCGTAATGCATCCTGAAAAGAGAAAGAAGCTAGATGAAGGTCGGTTTCCTTTTTTCATTAAAAAAAAACAGTAAATGCTCAATTATTTTGTATTTCCAATGGTTTATTAGTGGTATTAATGAAACCTACTTAATTAATATTGCTGTGAACCGGTGATGTCCGTTGAATGATTTGGCTAAATAAGATTTTGTATAGTGACTGTCTAAACTACTAAACAAATATGAGAGTACTGTCTGAAAAGTCTTCTGTGAACATTCCTCATGTATTAAATTACATACAAAACTCATTATTACAAGGAAATATCTAATAATGAAAAATGGAAAGATGCATTAGCATTGAACCTTAGCTCCGAAAACAATCTACCAGAATATATCACTAAAAAAATAGAAGGTACTAAATATATGCTGATAAAATTACTTCAGTGTGTACACAAACACTCTCTATTACACAGGAATATGTATGAGTAGAAATAAGAGATAGCAAACACATTATATTTACAATTACCGGACACGTGTCTGGGCTTATGTTTTGTTTTACCATAACACCAAAAACTATTTAGATCATTAAACTATTTTATATATACAATAGTGCAATATGGAACAAATCTAAGCTAGCTACTAACATATGATTAAAAAAATCTTACATACCCAGTAAATACTCAAACCATAGTACTCAAATACTCAAATTATAGTATATCCACATTACTTTCATATACCATGAACACTATATAATTTCCTTAACAAACCATATTTAATATTAACAATCTCTAACATACAATATTCACAGCTAGGCTCCATGTCCAACAATCCATGCTTTTTGTTTTTTTTTTCTGTTATTTTATTATTATTTTTCTTTTTTTGCAGAATGTTCGACTTCAAAGAGAATCAAATCACCACCAAAACTTCCAGAAGCAGGTAGCAATACTAACTCCTCTCATAAGTGTAAATGAATTGAAAATTAACTTATTACCTTTCTATTGTAATGCATTATGATATTCGGAGTAAATGAATGTGCTCACTAAGTTGGTAGTTCCTGCTGATTGTACCTTTATGATTCATGTTAAAAGTAAACAAATTATAAGTTATTTATTTGAGAATGAAACGTAAAATTTTATAAATACTTGTCTCATTTACAAATGGTCCTACACTGAAGTAATTCATTTCTACAGTATATTATTTTTGTTCATAGGTTACATAACTGTATATCTCTAAGTTGATTTCATCAGGCAAATTTGCATTTTGTTCTTAATTTCTTAAATTTGAAATCTATTATGTTAGTCATACACAACTGAATCCTGTAGTCAACTGACATAAATGTGGGGGTCACAAATAATGTCTCCACAATAATTAATATTTCTTTTTTAATGAACATCAGTTACATGGTGGGTTTGAGTTGACTCAATACAATGGTGGAAGTGGATTCGGTCTACTTGTTTTTTTTTCTGTTATTTTAATATTATTATTTTTCTTTTTTTGCAGAATGTTCGACTTCAAAGAGAATCAAATCACCACCAAAACTTCCAGAAGCAGGTAGCAATACTAACTCCTCTCATAAGTGTAAATGAATTGAAAGTTAACTTATTACCTTTCTATTGTAATGCATTATGATATTCGGAGTAAATGAATGTGCTCACTAAGTTGGTAGTTCCTGCTGATTGTACCTTTATGATTGATGTTAAAAGTAAACAAATTATAAGTTATTTATTTGAGAATGAAACATAAAATTTTATAAATACTTGTCACTTTTACAAATGGTCCTACACTGTAGTAATTCATTTCTACAGTATATTATTTTTGTTCATAAGTTACATAACTGTATATCTCTAAGTTGATTTCATCAGGCAAATTTGCATTTTGTTCTTAATTTCTTAAGTTTGAAATCTATTATGTTAGTCATACACAACTGAATCCTATAGTTAACTGACATAAATGTGAGGGTCACAAATAATGTCTCCACAATAATTAATATTACTTTATTAATGAACATCAGTTACATGGTGGGTTTGAGTTGAATCAATACAATGGTGGAAGTGGATTCGGTCTACTTGTTTTTTTTTCTGTTATTTTATTATTATTATTTTTCTTTTTTTGCAGAATGTTCGACTTCAAAGAAAATCAAATTACCACCAAAACTTCCAGAAGCAGGTAGCAATACTAACTCCTCTCATAAGTGTAAATGAATTGAAAGTTAACTTATTACCTTTCTATTGTAATGCATTATGATATTCGGAGTAAATGAATGTGCTCACTAAGTTGGTAGTTCCTGCTGATTGTACCTTTATGATTGATGTTAAAAGTAAACAAATTATAAGTTATTTATTTGAGAATGAAACATAAAATTTTATAAATACTTGTCACTTTTACAAATGGTCCTACACTGTAGTAATTCATTTCTACAGTATATTATTTTTGTTCATAAGTTACATAACTGTATATCTCTAAGTTGATTTCATCAGGCAAATTTGCATTTTGTTCTTAATTTCTTAAGTTTGAAATCTATTATGTTAGTCATACACAACTGAATCCTATAGTTAACTGACATAAATGTGGGGGTCACAAATAATGTCTCCACAATAATTAATATTACTTTATTAATGAACATCAGTTACATGGTGGGTTTGAGTTGAATCAATACAATGGTGGAAGTGGATTCGGTCTACTTGTTTTTTTTTTCTGTTATTTTATTATTATTATTTTTCTTTTTTTGCAGAATGTTCGACTTCAAAGAAAATCAAATTACCACCAACACTTCCAGAAGCAGGTAGCAATACTAACTCCTCTCATAAGTGTAAATGAATTGAAAGTTAACTTATTACCTTTCTATTGTAATGCATTATGATATTCGGAGTAAATGAATGTGCTCACTAAGTTGGCAGTTCCTGCTGATTGAACCTTTATGATTGATGTTAAAAGTAAACAAATTATAAGTTATTTATTTGAGAATGAAACGTAAAATTTTATAAATACTTGTCTCATTTACAAATGGTCCTACACTGTAGTAATTCATTTCTACAGTATATTATTTTTGTTCATAAGTTACATAACTTTATATCTCTAAGTTGATTTCATCAGGCAAATTTGTATTTTGTTCTTAATTTCTTAAGTTTGAAATCTTTGATGTTAGCCATACACAACTGAATCCTATAGTTAACTGACATAAATGTGGGGGTCACAAATAATGTCTCCACAATCAATACTATGGTGGAAGTGGATTTGGTCAACTTGTTTTTTTTCTCTCTTATTTTATTATAATTAGTAGATATATTTTATTATTACTCTAAAATTCGTTCAGATATATCTATTTTACAATTCTATTTACAATCTTTACTGTGCAATAATTACAATCTGCCTTAATAATACAGATAAATGATCTCATTCATACCATATTTACAGCATCATTCACTCGCTCATTCATACAATAGGACATGATTGGAGAAACTGGCCATTGCCAGGACTCCCACTGTCACGCGTTTATAGTAGGTCACGAGGCCACTGGCGTTTCAGTCTCCGAGGAGGATTATAGGGATGAGTGGCGCAGTGCAATGACTGTGCTACAGGATTAGGGTGGTTGGAAAGGCTACTGTGGAATTTCATAAACTTGGAAGGGATGAGTTCTAGAATGTAGGGTATATTAAGATCGTTATGAAGGGTTTTGTTGCTGACATAATAAGGGGCATTTACTATTGTTCTTAGGACTTTAGATTGAAAGGATTGGATACGCTTGATGTTCGACTTTTTTGCTGTCACCCATAGCTCTATTCCGTATGTCCAGATTGGTTTAAGTATAACTTTGTAGATTAGTAGTTTATTTTCTATTGAGAGATGGGGTGTCCTTTGAAGTAGTCTGTACAGTTGTCCAAAGCGTCTGTTTAGTTCTTGTCTTTTTAGTCTCGTATGTGGGTTCCAGGTCAGTCGTTTGTCAAGATGGAAGCCTAAGTACCATACTGTCTCGGATACAGGGAGAGGAATAGAATTAAAATAAACTAGTGGACAAGTCTTGCGACGAAGGGTGAGGTAATGTGGGAGCATTTTGCTTGATTAACTTTGATCCGCCATTGATTGCACCAATACTCGATCTCTTCAAGGTGTTTTTGAAGGTTATAGGATGCTATGTCGGGGTCTTTGTGGGATGACAAGACTGCAGTGTCATCTGCAAATGTGGCCAAGAAGGTATTGGGAGTAGAGGGGACATCAGCGGTGTATAGCTTATAGAGGATGGGGCCCAGGACACTGCCCTGTGGAACTCCTGCATTTATGGGATAGTAGTTAGAGTATTCTAAACCACAGCGGACTTGGAAGAAGCGGTTTGAAAGGTAGGACTGTAGGATTAGGAAAAGAGTCTGTGGTAAATATCTTTTCAGCTTGTAGAGCAATCCTGCGTGCCAAACCCTGTCAAAAGCTTGAGCTATATCAAGAAAGGCAGCAGTGCAATACTGTTTGGTTTCAAGGGCTGAGGAGATGTGATCAACAACGCGAAGACCTTGTTGAGCAGTGGAATGCCGTTGGCGGAAACCAAACTGGTGTGTGGGAAAAAGGTTTTTGGATTCAACAATTGGAAGTAGACGTTTTAGTAGGAGTTTCTCAAATATTTTTGAGAGGATAGGGAGTAGGCTAATTGGACGGTAAGATGAGGCGTCATTGGGTGGTTTATCAGGTTTGGCGAATAGGACAATAATGGAATGTTTCCAGAGGAGTGGAAAGTGCGTCGTTCGGATAATGCTATTATATATATAGGTTAGGAAGATTATGGCTTTAGGAGGAAGTTGTTTGAGAATTTGGGGAGTAAGGAGATCATATCCAGGGGATTTTCGGTAAGGTAAGTTTTTCAGAAGGTATTTGACCTCAGAAGGATTAACGGCTTTTGGTGGAAGAGAGAGAGGAATAGGCGAAGTGAGGAAATCTTCCACAGTTGTGCTGTGAGTATGGCTTTGATGAGAAAGGTGAGGTGTGAAAGTATGGGTAAGATGCAGAGCAAATTCCTCCGACCTATCCCCATCCGAAGCCGCCCAGGACCCATCTCAGATATATCTCTCTCTTTTCTTCTTCCCCCACCAGATGGTGGAAGTGGATTTGGTCTACTTGTTTTGTTTTTTTCTCTTATTTTATTTTTATTATTTTTCTTTATTTGCAGAATGTTCGACTTCAAAGAAAATCAAATCACCACCAAAATTTCCAGAAGCAGGTAGCAATACTAACTCCTCTCATAAGTGTAAACAAATTGAAAGTTAACTTATTACTGAGTCCTTGACTATGGTTAGCGTAAAGTAAACCACAATAGTGGTTGGAAATTATGTTATTTTATTTTTTTCTTTGTTTGCAGGTTGTTCAACTTCGAAGAAAATCGAATTCCCAGTAATACTTCAAGAAGCAGGTAACAAAATGTATTTCATAAGCGATGAATTCACTACCCCGGTAAATACAGACAAATAGTAAAATAAATTTATATGGAAGAATGAAAATGAAACTTTATTTTGGTAAATTACATTGTATATCTAAAAAGTGTGCTATCACTTTATATTTTGTTATTTTAAATTTAGTAAGTTTACATTTCATAAAGGAAACAGCATAATCTACCATTAAAAATTAAAATGAAAAGATGATAATAAATAAATTGTTGCATGAGGGATAAAATTATTAATAATACCCAGTTATAAGAAATGGTTATAGTATGGTAATATGTATAGTACAAATAGATATGACAGAAGGGACTGGAAGAAATTAGATGTTAAATGAGAGTAGTAAATATTAATGGGAATGGTGTTTCTGTTATTCGTAGTGTGGAGTAGGACTTGACTGTAATATGAGGCGTTCATGTATATGGTTAATATGCTGGATAGAACGGGTCTCGGGTTATGGGATTTAGTGGAAGATTTGAATTTACAAAGGTGAAATGAGTAAATGGTATTTTGGTGGAGATGGTCCTGTTAAGGGAGGACCGTAGAAAGTATTTTCAACAAGCAGAAGGCTATAACTACCCCTTTTCAATGCATTAATGTGATCTCTAATCATATTTATTACTGAGGACAAACCATAGCATGCTTTAAGTTTGGCTCTCTAGAGAGGCTGCATTACACCAGATCAGTTCATTTCATTTGGCGAAATCGAATTTTTATCTTAACTTCATGAGTAAGTTTTGAATCTTTGATGTTAGTATACACCACAAAGTCCTGTATTGACAGAAATGTAGGACTATCAAATCATGACTACGTATAATTTAATGTTTCTTCATTAATGAGTAACAGTTATGTAATATATTTGAGTACAATGAAAACAGTGTCAATGTACGCATTTCTGAAATTTGGATAATGATTGATTGCATTACGAAAAGTACTATACTAAAATATTTTTTTTAAGTCATCCATAGAACAATGAGCAGTGTAAATCTTCTATCATGCATTAAATATTGAATATTACACAAAACAAAGAATAGATTGTGTGGAACTATTTACATATTTTTTTTCTTTATTTTCAGGATGTTCAACTTCAACAAAAATCAAATTGCCACTAATATATCCAGAAGCAGGTAACAATGATATTTTATTAGCACTTAATTTACTGTCCATGTAAATACATGGACGAATCAAAATACAACATTATTTTGGTGCATTTGAATTTTATATCCGATTAGTATACTATCACATTATAGTTTATTAGTTTAAATTAAGTAAGATTACATTTCATTAAGTGAACAGTATTCTTGACCACCAAAAAACCAATTGAAAAGAGGGAAATGAATAAAAATGTTTAAATACAAATTGTTCCACGAGGGTTAAAATTATAAAATAATAAATTAGTTACAAGGAATGTTTAAATTGTGGTACTATTCATTGTACACATAGGTATGGAAAAAAATAGATGTAAACATAGGCACTAAATGTGAGTAGAGAATTACATATTAAAGAACTATATTAATATATACATCAATATTAAAGAACTATTGATGGGAACGGTGTTTCAGAGATTCCAGGTGCCGACTAAGAATGGACTATCAGAAAAGGTGGTTCTATAGAATATAGTGTGTTGCATGGATGTGTAGGATATTTTGTTATGGGATTTAATGGATGATTTGAATTTGAACAGGTTATATAAGTTAGTGATTTTTGGTATAGATTGTACTGTAAAGGGTGGATTGTAGGAAGTATTGTAAGCGAGCAGAAAGCTCTAACCATCCCCGTTCAGTGTGATCTATAATCGTTAAGTCTACTAAGGTCAACCTCAGCAGGTGTCTCTTAAGCCAGATTGTAATAGCTATTCTTGCAGTTTATTCCCAGATTCGACTTAGGCCACATATCCATCATAACCCTATAACATGTATGGGTTGTGAATTAGTTGCTTGAAGCTAGTTGTGTATGATGGCTAGGCTGTAATTAATAAGAACGGGGTGCTATCCCAAAATTCTGTATAACGGCAGAGATTTATACTCAAAAACATTTAATTGTGGGGCAACTACATATATAAAAAAACTTCAAATTAGCTGAAAATAATCTTTTGCCCCATTCCCTCTCTAAATTGTAAACATGTTGACAAAAAGAAGTTAAAAAAATATACATGTTAAGAATCATGTCGGGAAATGTCCCCAAGGGGGGAGGACGCCGGCAACGGGCTAGGGGGGGGGTCACTACAACCCGGCCGCTGTTCAGCCAGCGTCAAGAAAGAGTTAAAATGGGTGGACCTGTGGTCTTTGACCTTTGCTGGCGGTCTAGTCGGTGGGCTGCTTTATTCGTATTGATTTGACTCCATAAGATCTTAGAAGGTGTCAATACAGTGCACAAAACATGTTCAGGAGAAGAGGAACAGGGTAGGTATTATAGGTAGTTTATTAGGTCTTGGAATGACCACAAATTCACACTCGGTATCTAAGGGTAGGCGAAAACCTTCCGGATCCCAAAGGTGAGTGTGAACTGGAGAGAGGCAGACTGGATCGCTGGGGGATACACTACTAGGTAAGGTTTGTAGGGTCCCAGGGAACCGTCGTCCGCGAGGAAGAGATCTCTTCCAAGAAGGGGCCAGTTTTTGAGAGATGAAGACAGAGAATCCCACTAGGAAGGTGTGGAGTCTGACAACGCCGGATTAAAACATAGCGAGGTTAAGAAAGAGATATGCAGAGGTAGTTGAATGGCCACAGCCCCAAATCTGGCCCTTATATAGGCAGGTCAGAGGCTATGCCTCACCCGCGCCCTCTGGTGGGCTTCAGCTGTTTCATGCACTAGTTTCCCCCTCTCTTAACGTTTTTATTATTAAAACATAGGTAGATATTTTCTGGACCGAGAAGAGGGAAACTTCCATTTATTCGTGGTGAAGAAGTTGACACTACAAAACGCATTAAGATGATCGATGTAAAATAATATATTTTAATAGCTATAATTTGAAAGTAAGGCTTAACTATGGGGGACAGTCAAACCTTCGAACATCCAACGAATGCTAACATTCCAATCCAATGTCCTCAGAACTCAACGCCCCTTATTATATTACAAATTCATCCCTTTACAGTGATTTCCTTGTGTCAACTGTCCTTGACCTTAGACACCCAAATATAGCAACATTCATCCTTGCAATCCTCCTCGTCTCTTGAATCGGCGGTGGGATCACGATTTATTTTAAATAGAAATGTAGGTGATGGATTCCTGGCACTGTCCATCATCCCCACTCATGTTGTGAGTGACTGAGCTCTCTTGATTTCCCTATAGTCTTTACGTCATAGGGAAACGGTTAGAGAGGGAGACTCTGTGGTAGGAGAGGGGAGGGTGGGGGAGCTCTGTTTCTTCCGGCTCTTTTACCAGCTTGCTGGGGGCATTGCCCTGGGAGTGCTGTCTCCTAACGTGCACTGAGGGTCCTGAGCAGAATGTGCTAAGTGTTTATATTATATGAATTTGATATAAGTATGAATAAAGTTTTACATTCCAATTAATAATGCTGAACAAGTAAATTGTATTTTATCATTAAAAGATCTTAATATAAATAGTATTTTTATAATTACCAAAGAAAATTATTTTTAAACATTAAAAAAATTAAAACCTTATATGTGCTGCTGTAGTTACAAGATTTTCGCTGTTAAACATGTTGAATAGTTCTTACTGGCTGAGTGCGTGTTAGTTTGAGTAGCAATTTCGCAATATTTTATAAAACAAGAAAAGAAAGTCAGGCAATCTAAAACTTATGTCGTTATCTCAATAGCTGATGCTTAACTTCCTACTTTCAATAATTATTGGATTTAACGATAAAGCGATGTTTAGAAAGCTAAGTAGTAAGTATTGAAAGGTGGTAAGACGCATCTGTTTGCACTGAGAGAGCACATATGTTGCTTCGGTGAAGTCTGAGGTCACTCTGAGCTTTAAAACAACCCACACAGCCAAGAGCAAGGAATCGTGCAAAAACCGTACACCTCAGGGGTCACTAACGGGTCTAAAGGTGGCCTCGAAGATACCTGTGCATGGAATAAACACGGGGAATTCCACCAGAGAACGCTCACTCCCTAAATCAACTTGCTTCTTACAAATAAATTTAAAGTAGTTTGATCCTAAAAATAATATATATATCACTGTGGCCTCATCATTAACTATTAGGAATTCTCATCAAAATCATCTGATATCATTATCTCAAGCAAGAAACGATTAAGCAGACAAAAGTTGAATCAGACTTACAATGACCAACTATTAATTGTTTATAATAATTAATTAATAGTTTTCTAAAGTAATGGATGAAGGTATCATGCAGAATGTATGGTACTGGTTATTACCATTATATAGGGTTCTGATAAATATTGAAATAAATAACTTAAATCTAAACAATTAACCTTATTGTGATTGTTTCTGGATTTGAAGATTTTCTTTTAGTATTCACTAAGTACTGATGGCACCTTTGTAAGCAATATTAATTTAATTATATGTTATTTGTCATAAGTTATTTTACTTCAAGGAAGAAAATTGTCATTTTATAATAATTCGGTATTTCAAAAATAGTAGCATGTTGGAGTAATAATTTTTACAATTTCCAGAATATACATAAGTTAAAGCCAGAGGCAAGTTTATGTTGTAAACTAATACGATCATGGGATGTAAACAACCCATGATCCTATGTAGGTCGGATTACTAGAGACAATAAAGCAGTCTCTTTACAAAAGTTTGAGAGTGTTGTTCATTTCCCTCTTTTCTATTCTTTCTTTAAGCTTAACCGCCGACGATTAACTTATATATATATATATATATATATATATATATATATATAACAGGAAAATGAGAAGTAACAAAAACATTATATGGTTACAGAACTGGCCAAGCAAAATAAAATTATCCTAAAAATAATAATTAATATATATCCATTTCCTCCTATATTAATTAATATCATCGAAGTAGTGTGTTTGGATGGTTTGAAAACATTTTAATTGTAGGATAAAGTTTGAATGGACAAAATCTTGTTTGGTAGGATTTGGTGAAAGATTGGAATTTATATAGGTTATTTAAATACAAGGGTGTTAGTTGTACTGTACAGGAATAATCTCTAACGTACTAATGCTGTAACCTGTCGCGTACGGGATTTGGTTCGGGGTGAATTTGTGTATTTCTATTACTGATAGTACTGATCAATAGAGTGTTGAGAAAAATGCTATTTATACTATCAAAACCCTAATAACGCCATTATTGATAAATTACATCAAAAGAAGGGATAGGATGAATATTGTTCATAAGCAGAAAGAATCACAATAAATCACCCCCTTCTTTTAAATTACCTGTTCCACTCTATAAACATACAGATCGCTGGATTGAAGTAGCAAAAGAATCTCTAGATCGTCGGATGTTTTTAGTGAAACTCAGAGATCTTTGGAGAGACTCAGTAATAATTTGGAAATCAACAGAAGTGACAAAGTTAGCATCTATATCTCGGAACTTTTTGGTGAGATGGAACTTATTTCCTAACGCAATAAAATCGATCCGATTTATGGCTAAATAAAACACCCACTCTAAAACCTGATCTTATGATGGGCAATTGATTATGGTGACAGAACAGTCCAATTATCTTCAATCTCCTTGAGAAGTTTTGACAAAACGAAATTGCTTCTTGAACGTTATCTTGTTTCTCGGAAAATCGTCAAAGGCAGACAGAATATACAGAATGTTGTTCCAAGCGATGCCCAATCGACTTCACTATCTCTCAGATGTTTTGCGGTGCGGTAACGTACTTCAACAACCAAATAAAAATACTAATCAACCCAATTCACAATTAATTGTCAAAGTGTACGCCACGCTGTCTAAAACGTTATTGCTTGGCCCGAAATTGGGTATGCGAAAGGCCCCAACCGCTTGCCTTCACAAAGACAGTAGGCAACATCAAAACACGAATATCACCTTCAAAAGCCTGATAACAATTTCTCACACGGTAGAGATACTCCAAAAATTAATAAATAAACAATATACGTGGGAATATCACAATAAAGAATGTAACAGCTCATAGACTCTACATAACGGAAAAATCTAAAATGGCAAACAATACAGTTTATTCAAATGCCGCCAGTTCTATATATTTTTTAAAATTCATTCCTATTCCTCTATCCGAGACAGTGTGGTATTTAGGCGTCTATTTCGACAAAAGGCTAACAAGGAATCCACACATGATGCTAAAAAGACAAGAACTCAACAGACGTTTTGGACAACTGTACAGACTACTTCGAAAGACACCCCATCTGTCAATAGAAAATAAATTACTAATCTACATAAGTATACTTAACCCAATCTGGACATACGGAATTGAGCTATGGGGGACAGCCAAAAAGTCGAACATCAAGCGCATCCAATCCTTTCAATCAAAAGCCCTGAGAACAATAGTAAATGCCCCTTATTGCTCCAGCAACAATACCCTTCATAACGATCTAAATATACCCTACATTCTTGAACTCGTCGTTTCCAAGTTCATGAAATTCCATAGTAACCTATCCAACCATCTTAATCCCCTAGCACAGTCATTACACTGCGCCACTCATCCCTATAATCCTCCTCGGAGACTAAAGCGGCGGTGGCCTCGAGCCCTGCTATACGGTAAATGCGTGACAGTGGGAGTCCTGGCAATGGCCAGTTTCTCTAATCATGTCCTGAGTGTGTGCGGCTCTCGCGCTCTTCATCAGCCTCCACTGGCTCGTATCCGGTGACGTGGCTGACGGAGGAGTGTGGGAGACTTCCCAAAACTTCACTTCCTCTTTCGCATGTTAGGTAGGTGACAACCATGTGTATTTTGGAGGTCTCGGGGCTGTATGTACGAGCGTATGAATGAGCGAGTGAATGAAAATTGTAAATATGGCATGAATGAGAACATTTATCACAATTACGTATTGGCCAATAAGGCAGGTAGTAATTTTATCACAATAAAAAATTTTTAATATTAAAAAATAATTATCGATTTTATCTTACTTAAATATCCATTAAGTGTTTTATGCATTATGCTTTATATTTAGCTATAAGTCTCGTAACCTTCTGAGGCATTAAATATAATAATCATTCGATAAACAAATGTCTCATTTAAGTACCTATTTACAGGTGATGAAGAAATGTCAGAAGAAGGAAGACTTAAAGCAGGTAAGGAAACAAGATCATATTTTTCAATTCAGTGTGGTTAGCTAGAAAGTGTTAAGATTATAAGTACATATAATCAATCCAAATAACTCGAATTCCCAGGGTAGTACTCTGCACGACTGCTTAATGTATAGCATAACACATGAAAAAATGGAGTGCTGAGAAATTAAAATTAGGATTAAATAAATGCAAATGAACTTAATAAACTAAACCTAAGAACTCAATAAATTAAAACTATGATGAACAAATCAATTTAATGAATCTGAATTAAAGGAAGATATAGAACTAAAATATAGTTTAGTAAGCTTAATCATATTAATTAAATTCAATTGAGCTGTGATAATAATAAGTTCATAAATAGTAGTATCGAAATTAACTCGTTCAAAATACAAAAGCTAGCAACGGATATTATTATTAGCAATAAGATTAACAGTTCAGATTATGATCCCAAACAAATCTTCATATATATATTTTTCGAATGTATTATTAATAATATTAGTTTATTTTCTGTTGAAATAATTCGTGACCTAAATCATCAAACTAAAAATAATTTCAGTGAGCACATATAACATAATAAATAATGTAGTAAAACAACTACAACAATAATGAAACAAAAAGCAATAAAAAAAAAACATTAGTTTATGATTGGTAAATAAATTAAATTCATGGACTAACTACTAAAACTAAAATAAAAATAATTAGTATATTTTTACTGTTATAATAAAACTTTAGCTAAAAAATATCGGTTCGTTTTAAATTTACTCGAAGTAAGTTAACGTAAGTAGGTAGACTCTCACTACCTTCCCGAACCCATCCGCCTCCTTTAGGTATCCCACACCCCATATCCTTCTCATACATCCTTCAAATGGGACCTCTTATTTTTCCCACATCCTATTTTTTATAAGTTTCAGAGCTATGGGAAAAAAAAAAAAAAGTTAACGTAATTTGTCCAATACCTTCACAAACAAACAAGCTCTCAGTAACTTTAAAAGTTCGCGAAGTGCTCACGAGCCTCGGCACCGACCGTGATGCGTTACTTACGGTCATTGTGAGAGTTTAGCCAAAGAAAATTAATATTGTTATAGAATTGTAGAGTACTCACTTGTGCAGGGCTAGTTCAGTTGGCAGAGCACCCGGATACTGAAGTGGCCCCTCCCTGGTAAGGGTTCCCATCCAGCCTGTATATCTTTTTTTTAGCTAATTTATTAATCATTTAATCAAAACATGTTTGTTGAGAACAATTAAACAAGTAAGATCAGTACTCAAAACTCAATAAAAGTACTTAATTTGCAATTATATTTAAATCAATAGCCAAAAAAAAAATATATTCTAGCAGGATCCGGGATTCAAACCCGGAAACATCTATAAAACGATATATTAAAGTATCGTGTATTTTCATATAATGGCGTAAGACAGGAAACGAACTAGCTCTTGGTAACTTAAAATTAGTGGTAACAGTCGGGTCGCATTGTACCCCCGCTGTCAAACTTCACCTCCCCCCCCCCCCGTGGAAGGGACTTGCAGTCACTGTGAAACTTTGGCAAAGGAGAATTCATACAGGGAGGGCCCTCCCTCACTTGTACACTCCGTAGAGTGGGGGGGGGATTCCATTCCCGATCCAGCCAGTATATCTTTTCTTAAGCTAATAATTATCAAATTATTCACGGATTTGAGTAGATTGAAACAGCACCGAACATAAACAATTGTCTAGTTGTAAAAATGTTGTTCAAACACCCTGGTGTACCTGCGAATTACGATTGAAAGTAACAGTCGGAGAGGTTTTAGGTACTAAATTTAATTTGTTATAGCTTTATTGACACCGAATCGTCAATTTAGAGTAGATATACCCTCCAACACCAAATATACAGATATAATAGTAATAATAATAAATATATAGATTTAGCAGATATACCCTCCAAACACCAGCCTAAATTTCTAGGTACTCCAAGATAGTGGATTAGAATGGAAACAATTTTATTTAGCTTTAGTACCCTTAGACCGTAAATTAGATGGAGAGGTCTCCCAAGGCAAAATTTCCTAGTTTTCCTTAAAAAACCTACCTTAAGCTCCCCTACACTAGAAAACCTTAAGTAACCAATCTAGGAATATAAGCCAAATATTTGTTTCTGATGCACAATATTTAAATACACAATAACATTTCATAAATACTTGCTTTAAATTATTTATAAAATGTTCATAAATATTTTAATTTAACCCAAAGTTTTTATGTCATACTAATAATTTCCATTTATTATAAATACAAAATAACATTTCACAAATTGAGGATTCAAGTAACTTGATTTATTCTTTTGTTTAAGTCAAAGTATTTATTTGAAAATGAATATTGTATTGTAATAGATTTCCCAGCTCTGACGCAGAGATATTGTCGATTTAAAATTAGTATAAATAGATAAGTATTCCGTTTTCTTAACAGATGCCAATAAAAATACTTTTTTTTTTAGGGTATGTCAACCACAAGGGATAAACAAAAAATACCTTTGTAACATAATCTAAAAAATGTTTTCAACCTCAAAGGGAAAAATTTATATCTATATTTTTTATGAGTAATATTTTTGAAATTTCAACATTAACTCTCTATCCTAATATGTGGCATTTCTTTTAAAACACAATACAAATATTTTTTCTGAATTCAGCCGGGAAAAAAGAGATAAAAAAATGTGCGGGGTTTGGTTTTCTATGAAAAGGAATTAAAGTTGGTTGCCCTAGATCGATACTCTCACTATGTTTGTGCTTTAAGAGAATAATACAATATTTATCACGCAATAAATAAAACCATGAATTATTCATGGTCAAGGCATTGGTGGCTGGTGCTTAAAATAAAGTGGAAAATATTTCAGTAATAGTGAGTTAAAGTAGAGATCAAAAAATAAATTATATAATGTGTTTTTGTTTAAAAAAATAATGTGATAAAACTTCTTTTTCTGATAAACTTTAACGCCTGTTTACAGATCGTCTGAAAGGATTATGGGGAGTAAAAAAACACAAAGAGGAGAAGGACAAGAAGATGAAGTATATGAAAGTAGTACTCCCTATAAAAGGTAATGACCTATGTTATTAGATAATCAATGGCGAATCAATGGTCAATATCACCCTCAAAGATGGTCAATGAGATATGTAGGAGATTCGCAGATTCCCGAGGCTTCACTGTCATTCTCTCAGGATACTCAAAACGGTACGGATCAGTTTTAAAGTCTGTATATAAACCTTGGTCGTTTCCAGCAAGTGAACCTCGTCTTGTCCCGTGGGGTGAAGATCTTGATCTCTTCGCAAATATCCTGAAATTGTCCCTGACTTAGAAAACTTTTCGAATTGAAAGTGGGACTGTGATACATTTCTAGGGCTCTGGTCTTAAATATGTCCTGAATTGATGTCATAAGGGCAACTATTGACACCATCTTTCGTCTAAAAAAATTACTTTTTTCACAGGAGACATCTTTGCGAATGAACTTATGATGGCCAAGCAGCCATACTCGACAATAAAGGTCAAAGTTGATTAATATAATGTCTCTGATCGGGTGCAAAAAATGATGTACCTAGGGGGGATGGAGAAGAACAGTTTTACAGCAACGTAAAGCAAAACAAAAACAGTTATGATCAGGCGTCAGGTCTCAAAGACCTATTATGATGAGGGAACTTAACCACCTGAATCACTGCAGTCAAGTCCATATAATATCAGGTCAATAATATATTCACCAAAGTAATTAATAGACTTGTTGTTTTTTTTCTTCTGCCACATGTGCATATATTCTTTATAAATATTTCATATTTCATGGTATAGTAAATGATACAAATACTGGAGACAAACAATATAAAGGTCCAACAAAAAAGGTAACAACTGCATGTAAGCCTCTTACTTCTGCAATAAAATATGAAATATAAATAGCATAGCTTTTAAATATAAATAATCAGCAACGTCAGATGAAATCTTTTTGGCTGAAATCGAAAATTGTCAAATCCCATGGCGGTTTTTCCACCACCTCTTTTGAAATAAAACTAAAAGAATCGCGCCTGGAACGATAGCATAGGGTTTCAATTGACTTAACATTTTCTCGCCGCGAACTCACCAATTGGGTGGCCCGGGGTTACATGAATATTGAGTACACAGTGGGGACCGCAAGATGGTCAGATTACCTGGAGAGTCGGACTAGCGGAAGTTGGATTAGCGAGGTTCTTTATTCTTTCTTATAGTACTCCAACGTTCGTAAGCTCCTTCGCTCCCCGAGCCACCAACCTCCATTAACCTTCAGACACACGATATTTATTAAACATAGTATACATTGTTTTATTTATAATATCCCAGAACACGGCCACCTAATATGGTGAGTGTAATTTTTCTAAGGGCATTTAGTCCCGGAATAATGTTTTATTTTTTTATTCGTTCAGTCAAAAATTTATTTTCTTTAATAACTTATTAATTATTTTTCTTTGCATTTGTTTTTATTCTTACCATTATCAAGGTATCAAATCTAACAACCATGTTAAATATCATACTTAAAAAAAAATACAAGTTGAGATAAAATTAAAAACACCATTTTAATGACAATTTTAGTGACTTTGTTTAGTTATAGTTCAAAAACAAAGAATATACATATTATTAGGCAGGGGAACGAAATCATTAATTTGATACCCAACTCAATATGATAGGAAACTTTTTTATTGTAATTATTCACTACGACACGTTCAAATTTTTCATGGGCTTTATTTTTAGAACTAAAATAAAAATGCAATTATTACAACTCTGTTTTCATTTTTTTCTTTGTAAAAATAGGATTGAGTTCAAATTTCTTACATGATTTTACTGAGTTTCATTAACGTTTTGTAATTGCAGTTCAAAAATAAACACACATAAATATTGATTTATTAATCAACTTCTTTATTGTGATAAAATTATAATCTCCCTTATTGGGCAATAAGTGATTGTGATAAATGTTCTCATTCATACCATATTTACAATTCTTCATTCACTCGCTCATTCATGCAATTTAACACATAAATATTAATAATCATGGCATTAAAGATCATCAAGCTGTGATGAGGATGTTTTTGAGGTTATGTAGGGGCCTTATGTGAGTCACTTGTGTAGTATACATCCTTGTTAAGCTGCCTGGGATTTATCGGGAATTCTGTGGTTGAAGAACGAAACTGTAGGACAGGATATGTGGGAGAAGAAGGCCTGAAAGGGATTTTTGGCATTCCCTTTAAATCTCCACTTGGTCAGGTCAGGATGGGAAGAGAAGTTGGCTGTGTCGTCAGCGAACTTATAAAAGGCAGATTGTAATTATAGCCCAATAAAGAGTATTTGCCAGTAGTGGGTATGTAGCGTTATGTTTCTAATTGTGTGCTAACTTTTAGTTTTAATGCATTTCTGTTACCGTTTTTAGTTCATTCAGCTTATGTTTATTTAGGTTTAAGGTAGGATCGTAAATAGTTCTCTGTACCAGGGTATTAACATACTAGGTTAAACAGAACATATGCCCAAACATATGTCCGGTAATGGTAAATATAAAACATTCAGTATCTCTTACGTCTACTGATATATATATTGTTTTATAATAGAGTTTTCGTGTATATAATTGAAGTAATTTTATCTGCATATATTTTGTACCGTTTAATTTGTTAATGATGTATACTGGTAGCTTGTGTTTGGTACCAAGTTTCAACTGTTATTATTCCTTCGCCAATAGTGCGTTGGGATATACTTATGTTAAATAGTGTAGTATTAATATTCCTATATTTCTTTGTAATTAAGAGTTTTGTATGTAATTTAATAAATTTTAATGTGCATCTGTTTATTAACATACTAGGTTAAACAGAACATATGCCCAAACATATGTCCGGTAATGGTAAATATAAAACATTCAGTATCTCTTACGTCTACTGATACATATTGTTTTATAATAGAGTTTTCGTGTATATAATTGAAGTAATTTTATCTGCATATATTTTGTACCGTTTAATTTGTTAATGATGTATACTGGTAGCTTGTGTTTGGTACCAAGTTTCAACTGTTATTATTCCTTCGCCAATAGTGCGTTGGGATATACTTATGTTAAATAGTGTAGTATTAATATTCCTATATTTCTTTGTAATTAAGAGTTTTGTATGTAATTTAATAAATTTTAATGTTCATCTGTTTATTAACATACTAGGTTAAACAGAACATATGCCCAAACATTTGTCCGGTAATGGTAAATATAAAACGTTCAGTGTTTTCTTTTCAATTTTATTGATGAAAATGTATTAACGGAGTGTTCCGGAACCCATTTTTAGTTACTGTTATTCTGTCTTATTGCTCCCTGAGGCATAGTTACATATTGAATATTCCACTGTCCCATGATATTTTAAGTGTATCTTATGGTTTGGGATTCAACCAAAGAGTTTCGATGACCAATAACAAAGTCAATACCATGTGAATTAAGTTGACTTGGTTCCTTCACTTGATCCCATTATTGGGATCTGGTGACAGTACTCTTCTAGTTGATTGTAGATTCGTATGATTGAAGCATTATATTGTGATTTGCAGTATTTATTTATAGAAATATTTTTCAGGGGACACCTACAGGGAAAGATCCCAGTTTTTTGAATCAAGTGACGACGATGACGATGATGACGATGATGTTGTTGAGGAAGAATTATTATTAAAAGAAGATTATTTGTTTGACAACAACAATGCCCCAGAACACGAAGATCTTAACTGCCTATTCAATGAGGTTGTTAAATTAAATTACGTTATTTTTGGTTATAAACGTAATATATGATCAGTGGCAATAATGAAACGTTAACAGATATTTATTTTTTATTGATAAAAGTAGTTGAATTCCTTAATGACATATTTCAAAAATACGGACTGGAATAAGTGATTCTGAGTCATTTGTTTAGTTACCATCCTTTATTACATGAATACCCTCGAAAAAAAAAAAAATTATTTTTTATCACATACCAATACTAAAGACGCGTTTTTAATTCCAGTCCGTTTATTGTCACTATTTTCTTTTTGTATTATAGTATAATAAATCATAATTCTATTAAATTTCTCACCACAAAAATAGAATCCGCAATGGAGCCTTAACTAACATCATTGGGATAATGGAGAGAGGAAAGAAAATTTATACAAAATAAAAAACCCACCATAACAAATGAAATAATAATAATACATAGTGTCAAGTAGAAAGGGATGTTTTCATTCACATGCATATGTGCCAAGTAAAGGGTAATAATATCTTGTAAAAACGGAGGGGCCACTGCCTCCAGATATCGCCCTTTCTCCCCTAAAATGTATTCCCTTCAATTTAAAATAACTGTCATGACAAATTGGGCACACAAACTGTTTAATACCTTATAAAAAATAAAAAATTACTTTGGGGGATTTCGTCCTTCCCACGACCTCAATATATATCTGACTGGAAACAGAATCGACACGAATATTGTTCAGTGCCATACGTAAAATCGTATTGGGTCGTGCCTCATATTTTCCACCCTTTCTTCGTTTCTTTCTTTCCACACCACTGCAACCCCAAAATGAGTCCTGGCCACCAAATACAGCTTTCGCAGCAGTTCTTGTGCAGCTGTTTTACAGTATTACTCGTTACTCGTATACTCGTTGTATACCCATAGTCACCCACACACATCATAGCAATTTTCTTGTCTTGGGTCTTTCAACTTGCCTCACATCTCTTCCAGAAGGATTTTAAGAACTTCAACTCCATCACAGTCTTTTTAGCTTAATAACCCCAATAAAATTAGACTTTGAGCCACATTGGACTAAAAAAAGTCGGCATATTAGATTAGGTTGGTAGGAACGATGGATCAGGAAGTACGTTTAAAGTAGAATGGATTCCAGTTTGAAGAGTCGCTAAACCCGGTCAAATTTCTAAGTACAAAAATGCACCATTGCAAAAGTTGTAGCATTCCAGGGCTGAGGGAATGTAAGCGACCTCGCAAAGACCCTAGATACTAATTTAGCGATATTTTTTTTAACACAACATTCTTGTCCTAATGTGCACTGGTGATTGTCTGGCATAATCTTTATTTTATATAAATAATAATTCTTAATGTATTTTTTTAAGTTTATAAACTAGGTAATATTTGTGATTGTTGTAGTTTAAAATGTGATCTGGATGGAACCTGAGAAGCTCACCTTGTTTTTGACGTTAGAAATTAGTAACCACCCAAAAGTACTACATCAGTCCATCTGTTACATCTTCTCCCCGTAAGATAACAATCAATTCATTTCGATTTAGAAGTATTTTTTGACTAAAAAGAATCAGAAAATTTAATAATTTAAGATAGATTCACATAACATTTTACTATATACTGGTTCACTACCTTTACACTCTGCCGCAAGTCCTGTCCACTACTTTCCATTACTTCCTGTATCCGAGATGGTACGGTACATAGGCTCCCATCTTGACAAAAGACTAACAAGGACTCCACACATGATGCTAAAAAGAGAAGAACTAAACAGACGTTTTGGACAACTGTACAGACTACTTCGAAGGACATCCCATCTGTCAATAGAAAATAAATTACTAATCTACATAAGTATTCTTTCTCGACATACGGACTAGAGGTATGGGGGACAGAAAAAAAGGCGAACATCATGCGTATCCAATCCTTTCAATCAAATGTCCTGAGAACAATAGTAAATGCCCCTTATTACGTCAACAACAAAACCCTTCATAACGGTCTTAATATACCTTACATTCTTGAACTCATCCCTTCAAAGTTCATGAAATTCGATAGTAACTACCGTTATCCCCTAGAACAGTCATTGGACTGCGCCACCCGTCCCTATAATCCTCCTAAGAGACTAAAGCGGCGGTGGCCTCGTTACCTGCTATAAATACGACAGTGGAAGTCCTGTCAGTGGCAAGTTTCTCCAATCATGTCCTGAGCGTTTGTGGCTCTAGCGCTCTTGGTCAGCTTCTACTAGCTCGTATCCAGTGACGCAGCTGGCCAAAGGAGCGTGGGGGACTTCCCAAGAGGTCTCGGGGCTGTGTGTAAAAGCGTATGAATGAGCGAGTGAGTGAAAATTGTAAATATGGTATGAATGAGAAAATTTATCACGATTACTTATTGCTCAATAACGCAGATTGTAACTGTATCACAATAAAGAAGTTCATACTATATACTAGTTACATTATCATTTAACAGTTATCATTATCAGTAATAAATCATTCAGAATTCTATAGTGATATTTTTCACCTAAGATTTTATGTTTCAGACAATAAACTACTTCCACAATCTGTTAGACCGACCCAGCAATTCTCAAGACCTGAGAATTCTCCATTAATTTATAAATATAAACTTTCTCAATCCAAAGGTTATGAATTTGATTGTAGATATTTTTAATAAACTAACATATGCAGTTATTTAATATGAGTTATGCTATTTATTTGAATTGTATATTTTGATAAATAAATCGAACTTGAAAACTATTTAATTTTGGTTAATAATATTAATCTTTGTATTAAATATTATCTTTAAATATTTTATAAAACGTTTATACTTCTTGACAGTGAACAACTTGATATACAATAGGCAAAAAAAGGTATTTTTTTTCAAGTCAAAGCTTTGACATCACGGGTATCCCCACTATGAAAAAATGTTGGATAATATAAATGGATGTTAAATGTTGAGACCAGTTTTAAATATTTATATATTATTTATATGTTTTATAAAAAAAAAAATTAAACGGACAGACCTTTCCCCAAATCACAAATTTATTTTCTACATTTCATTGTAAAGAAGATCAAATTATTTAAATTTAAGTGTGCAAATACTTTTTTGTTTATTTTTTTTGTAAGAATTGTTAATACATGTAATAATAATAAGTGAATGTTTCAATATTTAAGTTTTTAGTCAGATTGTAGATCAGATAATAGTTATTCATATTTGATAATGTGTATAGATATATACAGAGATATAGTATTTTTTTAAGTAACATTTACACTTTTAGATTATATTCATAATTGAAAATATTTTCCTTTTTTTTTATTAATTGTACAAATATGTGTAATAAAAATTGGGTGGTGACTAAACTGAAAAAAAATAGAATGTTTAATTTGTTTTTCATTTATAACTATAACATCCTGGATTCATCATGTTGATCAATTTTGATGTCGCATATTTTACCTTAACTTTAAAAAATGATGAGTAATGATAAATAATGGAAAAATATGGAGTCAAATTGGTGTACTATACATATAAGCTACAGTTTTTGCCTTGTACGACGTTACAATTTATTAAAATAATATTTAATTATTCATTAGAATATTAAATAAATATATTCAAAATTCGAACTTTTCTGAATGGAGGGTAATAGGTTTACGAATGATTAAAAATAAATAGACATAACTTTTTAGTTTAATTTATGAATTGATTTATTCTGGTGGTTTTCACGCAAATATGAAATACTTTTTATTCAAAACTAATTGATTTAGTAACTTCATGGTAAAAATTAATATGAATCCATTTAGAGCAGTTTAAATTATATAATTTGTAATCTTGAAGACGTGGTTCTTGGTCTTATGAAATGGAGTTGTGCATGGAACATTAGCAACATATGATTCACAAAACTGTCCCTCCTTGAGGTCAACTTCTACTTCTCGAGCTTCCCTCCTTGGCTTACCTGAGCTAGGTTTATCTGAATGGTCTCAATAGAACATCTATCTATGTCTAAACTACATTATTTACAGTTTAAAACCAAAATAAATAATTGTACTTAGCGGCAATCACTAGCATAAGTTAGCATGTGATACTTCATGAATCAAACTTGAAAACTATTTAATTTTGGTTAATAATATTAATCTTTGTATTAAATATTACGTTTAAATATTTTATAAAACGTTTATAGTTCATGACAGTAACTCAATATACAATAGGCAAAAAAAAGTATTTTCATACCAAGAAATTTGGAATTGAGTGACAGTTATCACACCTTGGCAAATTACGGAAAGGACTTTATTACAATAATGCAAGTAATTTACTGTAAAGTGCGGTAGGTAGTAGTGTGATGAAGTAAGTTTTTCTCTATGGCAACAAAAAAACGAAAAAGTGAAGAGAACGAGTATGGGACATTTTTGAGCGGAGTTAAGGAAGAGTATTTATTTATTATTTTTTTTATTATTTTTTTATTTTTTTTAACTATTGGGCATTACAAGAGACAGTGGGTGGCACTTAGCACCACTACTCGGAGTTGAGATGGCAGAAACCTTCTGCCCGTCACCAATACTGCCTTGGATCCTTCCTCGTCAATACTATCAAATCTAAAAAAAGCCTCCTTACCTTTACGAAATCCTACAAATCTAAATCATCCCCGCCCAGTCCGCTTATCTTCCTTCGATGGGTATTTCCTTATCCTTGCTACAAACCATTGAAACTCTACTCGCATCAATATTCGTCACCCGCCAACTCTTACAATATTTAAATCTAGACTTTACCTGTCCCTTATATTTCTCCCATCTAACAATTCATAATTCAACATTACAATTATTATTATTGGTCTTTTTGTTTTTTATTCATTCTCTATTTTAATATATCCAAGCAACGATTCACGCTCATTTCCCCACAGTAAAATTCATATATTGTCCTTATGTTCGGTCTTAAAATCGTTAGTGAATTTCCTATATCTGTATTTATTGATATTTTTTATTGTTTTGAAGTGGATTTATTCACATTTGTACTTAGAGGCGTCAATTAATATGTATAAGCTCTTAATCAGAGTGATATTTGTCACATTGTCAGCTAGGTATACTTATTTGTACCTTATAGTTATTCTTATGGGACAATGAACAAAGAATAATTTTTAGTTTTTATTCATTTTATTATTGATAAAACCGGTATTAATAATTATAAAATAAAACCAGCACTCCAATGTCTCAGAAGGAGTTTAATTGTTTTACATTTTAACGATGTGCAATATGTCTTCACCAATTTTATATTAATCAACAATTTGTTACTACTTTTTCAACTGATATTAGTCCATCATCTAATATTTACCCAACCCCAAATAAATCCTTAAAAGAATAACATCAAATTAAAATCACACCGATAAAAATTTTGCTTATAAATACTCCACTCAGTGTAAAAAAAAATAATATTTTTTAAAATGTTTTCTGAACAGAAAATCGTCATTTTAGTCGAAAATAACATTTATTAATCTAGTAAGTACTTCTATGAGAATCACCTATAGAGGGAGGTTATTAAGGGTTGTCAGCGATGAGTGCCGCCTGATATACTTAGTCAGAGCTGTCTGGCTGTTGTCAAATATCGCTGCTGAATTAAATTTAACCCGCCTATTATGTGACACAACTTGTAAGTAATAAGCATGTTATACTAATAAATTTTTTGTAGACGTTCCCTGAGAATGGACTGATATCAGTCTGAAACGATGCCACAAACTATTGATTTATAATAAGTTGGCTCTCTCGACTCTCGCATCTATAAAAATATGATATAGTATTTAATTTATAGTTTTGGTTTCCACATCCTATTTTTATAAGTTTGAGAGCTATGGAAAAAAGAAAAAAAATTTTAAACATTTTTTTGAGTTCCTGTCTTTATTGTGTCATTCATCAAGGGGGAAAATAAGCACTTTAAATTTGTTGTAGAATTTTAAAATTTAAATTTTACTATCGCAAGGCGGTTGCTCCTTACTTCATTGAAGGTAATATGTCCTTTCGTGCTTAGCGAAAGGTATGTAGTTTTGAAACAAATTAATAGAATTTTTTTCTAGAATGAAAACGATTTCTGTTTCCTCTGTGAAAAAGAAGGCTTTACAGTATCTCCAATTATTTATTTTTATTTTTACATCAAGTGACATTTAGCCTGCTCAAGCATCTTTTGGACTAAAAGTCTAATTCATTACATGTAAAACAACTTATTTAAAAAAAAAAAAAAATTAAATATATGAAATAATAAACTAGAGCTTCTTCATTGTGATAAAACTACAATCTTCCTTTTTGGGCAATAAGTAATTGTGATGGATGTTCTCATATGAAATAATAAAATTAGTAAAAGCCCAAAGAATAAAACAACAGGATATATATATATATTATATATCCTCAGATAAGGGATATTATATGGGGGAAAATTTAATAAAATATTTAGTTTAAAAAATTATTTTATTTGCCCAAACGTCTCCCCAATATGCGCACGCATGTTAATTTTCCAACCATCCCAGATTTTAACGATCGATGATGCACCTGTAACAATTGCACAATTGATAATAAAATTAAATCAAATGGGATTGTGAGAAAACATCGCGATTTGTTCTTACAGATAGTTGCCTTTTTGCAAGAAACTGCTGTGCTCATTTACAAAGAATTAAAAAAAAAAAATTTCGAATTGCAGTGATATTTTTTTTGTTTTATTTTAGTAGTATGCCGTTTATTATCATCAGGTTAGTATAAGTTATATTTATTTTTTTCAACTACACATACTTATTTGTGCCTTATTCGTATTGACAATGTCCCAGGGTAAAGTATTGTTGTTTTTTTTCATTTCATTATCATTGATGAAAAATGAAAGTCCACAAAATAACCTTTTAATGAAATAACCCTTGGTAGACTCTCACTACCTTCCTGATTCCACCCACCTCCTTTAGGCATTCCACACCCTATATCCTTCGTGATATTCTTAGTGAAAGGCACTCATTAGCCCAAAATAATTTTCCTTTATTTTTCCCGCATCCTATTTTTATAAGTTAATGAGCTAAGTAAAAGAAAAAAAAAAAAACTAGTTTTAAAGAGTTAAACTATTAATTTAAAAATTATCGTATATATGTGAGTATATAGAAACCCTCTTCCACTGATTCAGTTTCACAGTAATCATCAGTTGGAAGAAGACTCATTATATTCCGCGAACTTTCTTTACTTTGACCATAATATATTTTTAGCTAGGCCAAATATGAAACCGTTCTTTCTTTAAAGTATTTATTTTAAATGAAAAATGTTCATCTTTCTTAACTTGACAATAGAAAATGTGAAATAGAAAGGGCAATTAAAATCCACCCACCACCTTTAGGCATTCAACACCCTATATCCTTCTCATACATCCTTCAAATGGGGGACTCCCCTTAGTGAAAGGCACTCATCAGCCAAAAATAATTTTCCTTTATTTTTCCCGCATCCTTTATTTTTATAAGTTAGAGAGCTAAGGGGAAAAAAAAAACAAAAAAAAAACTAGTTTTAAAGAGTTAAACTATTAATTTAAAAATTATCGTATATATGTGAGTATTATTGATTTTTGTGATCGACTAGCCCTAAAATAAACTAAAAAATATGATAAAACGGCTCAGAAATTGTTGAATTTCAATTGTTTCTGTTTTTTAAAAAATATATTTGAACACATTTCGTAGTTCCTGTCTTTAATGGGTTCTTCTCCTTGTGGAGAAATGAGTACTTTAAATGAAATTGAAAAATTTCAGTTCGATATCGTACAATTGTTCCGCACCTCACTCATTTAAAGTAATCTGCCCATTGGGATTCAGTAGAAGGTATTTAATGGTAAGCGGAATAAATAGGGATATAATTATCGATTTATTTTTTCTGTTTTTTATTTTTGGGTTCTGGGCATAGATAAAATGACAAAACTATGGAATGAGGGGCTGCGCGCAACGGGTCTGGCTGGCCTGCGCCGGCCCCCGGCCACCCTCAGCTCACAACCCTAGCAGCATCCCAGCCTGCAACAACTCATTCCATAACTCCCTACACACCCTCACCATGAGCTCCGGCTCTGGGTCTGACACGTAAGCCTTTTTATACTTATTACTGTAATATATGTGTTTAAATAAATGTGTCGAATGGTATAATTATTGTGTGTATCATTTCATTTTTCTGTTTGCTATGTACTATCCAATCCTTGCAATCCTTATTCTGCTTCTTTCACAATGATTCCTTTTCATGTCACGTCTATGTTTAGTTGGTTAATACATCTACACAAATATATGTATATAAAAAATGTTTATATGATGTCTCCAGTACTGTATGACTCAGTTAATTTATGTTTCAAAAGAGTCTTTTATAAAACGTTTTTAAACCATGTTTAAAGTACCCCTATTGTGTGATGAGTAAAATATCCTTTAACAGGGCAATGAATAGGATACTGTGTGGGGAAGGTAAGGGTCGTGACGGGAGCTTCCTCAACCTGCGGCTGGGCTACACAATTGCTGGCTGATTATTGATTTACGGGCTGCCCGGACACAATACCTCTCCCACTTCTTTGACGCACCTGTCGTTACGAATGTATCCTGTTTTCGATCAACTTAAATAATGACAATGAAGCATTTTAACTTTGAATAAAACCAATAAACAAAATAAAAGCGACAGTTACTGCAAACGGAATAAGCGTTGATAAGGACTTAGTCAAAGTAAAAAACTATGAATTTCTAGAGAACTCTTTAGTCCATATTTTATGGGGTAATCTAAAAACATATCTTTTTATAAATTATTCTACAGGCCCTTATTTATATTTTTTTTTTTTATATTTTCCCTACATGCGCACGCATATTAATTTTCCAGCCATCCCAGATTAGCAATCGATAATTTTTGCTGTGCAGTTGCACTAATTAGAATAAAACAAAACTCCACTCCTCCCCCACTTCCCTTCTAGAAGAAAAAAAAAATTCTGAATTCAAGGATGTTGCTCTCGTTGAGGCCAATTTAGGTTAAAATTTTATTTAAAAACGCTTTCAAATCAAGAATAAAAAATTTTATAATTATATATATTTTTCTTTGTTTTTCTGGGAGGGCTTTGGTAGTGGATAAAAACCCGGTGGTAACACGATACTGAATCCCATATTTTCCTAAAGTAGCACTCCATTAAGAAGCTTTACACTCTTGAATATTGCGAGTCTTTGGACCTTTTTTAGGTTATTCAACGATACTGGTTGAACTGGCGTATTTTCAACCATATATTACAGAATAAGCGTTGAAGTCCCTAGTCTATGTAAACAACTTTATGAATTTCTAGAAAACCCTTTTCCTTTCCAGAAGTAGTCGAAATTTGGTGGGGAAAAATCTAATCAAATATTTTATATAAACTCTTCGAAAAGCTCGATATTTTGTCCATATGTTAATTTTTCAACCACCCACGATTAGCGATCGATAATGTTGCAACTAGAACGATTGTACCATTGAGAATGAAAGGAAACTATATTCGATTCTGAGAAAACATCTTGGTTTGCTCTTAAAGAAAGTTGCCTTTTTTGCTTTAAAAAAAATTATCTTTACGTTTATTTCGTAAAAATTATCTCTCACTGAGGCCGATTTTGGTTAGCATTACGTTCAAAAACACTTTTAAATTCAGATTGAAAAAAGAAAAAACATGTTTTTAGGATTTATAATTTAAAATTATATCGATTGTTCTGTGTTTCCATGGGAGACCTTGAGTTGGAGATGAAAACGGGATGCATGATAATAAATGCAATACTTTCCTAATGTAGCACTCCATCAAGAAGCATTACACTCTTGGATATCGCAAGTCTTTTGGACCTTCATTGGATTCAGTGGAATTCTTTGAAACGGTTGTTAACCAAATTACCAAAACGCACCTTAAATACAGATTTTTTTTATGGTAATGATTAAGTATGGTAAAACACCTATTGACAACTTGATCCTTCACATAATGTGAACGAATATAACTTAATTTCTCATTTGTCTCTACCAGGGGCCTGCAAAATCACGTGCTTGTCTTTGATAGAATAATAAAATATGAATGATAGATGTTATTATGGTTTTTGAGGGTTAAATTATTAATTTATCAGTGTAAATAAATAAATTCTTAAAAAATCGATCAAATCTACATAATGACCATCAAAAACTGAAATAATCAATTCATCGGAAATGTTACTGAAATTTTTATGTTATTTGAGAGACGTGGGAAGAAGGCGACGACAAGAGCTGTTATGGAATAACAACTTCTTGCTGCTGATAAGTTTTGCATGTTATATTTATTTATCTACATTTAAAGGAGCTCATCATCAAGATTTCGAGCATCAAACATCAAAAAGGAAAGACTAAGTAGAGAATCCGAAATTATTGCTGTCTATCATCCGGCTTATTTCAGTCTGAAGAACATCAAAATATACCAAGTAAATAGTTGAAAAGTTAAACATACGTACAAGGTTGGGCGCTGACAGATCGAGAAAAGCCTGACTAAAGATGATCAATAATATTGTGTTGTCATACAATCCTGTGTCAGAACATTTCCAAGTTTGTACATTGTGGCAATTTATTTGAGTCAACGAAGTCCGTACGAGGAGTGGCTTACGAACCAGTAATTGGCCACATCATTTCTCCTCTAAAACCTTAAACTACAGACAAGGTGGTGGACTAGTTATTAAGAATATTCAAAAGCAATAAATAACAATTTTTTTTATATCCTCTATGAATTGAAATGGACTCACATTAACACTGCGAGTTACGACAAAATCCGTTCTTTAAACCTTGTATCATTCTTGGTACCACAACCCATAAAGAAGCAACATCTCCTCCAGTTCGCCTACCAATCATTTACATTATGAGCAACTGCCTTCCAAGCCTCCAATACTCCAATCCAGGACTACCAGCATGGACTTCTGCACCAAGCCACGAGCTCAGCCGAAATCGCCTTGGCAGACAATATTTCTCTTGCACTTCACCCAATGAAACATGCAGATCTGTGTGTGGTTTAATATATTTGGGATGTTGCAGAGTGCCTTTATTCCTCAAATCGTTCCCTCCCCCACGTCTGTCCGTCAGAAACCCTAAAATCTATTTTAAGCACCTTTCTTTCAAATCTAAGAAGGACAAGTTCTTCTTTCTTCAATGCACTCCAACACTGCATTAAATAAAACTGGGCAGATTAAGAGTTTTTTACCAGACCGAAAATCTAAAAGCGAAGAAAAGTGTTTGCTACTGATACTCTGGGACAAATTTCAAGACGGATAGATCAGTTAGCATTCACACGAGTGCCTAAATAAATAAATTAACATTCTGGAAGGTGTTCTGTGGGTATGAACTATTGTCGATTGTCACAATCGATTGATCGTTTTTTTCATACAATCGATAGCTTATGCCAAACTTTAAAAGAGGTCCCTCCCGCCCAACACCGAAACCCTCTTCCAATGATTCGGTTTCACAGTAATCATCAGTTGGAAGAAGACTCATTATATTCCGCGAACTTTCTTTACTTTGACCATAATATATTTTTAGCTAGCCCAAATATGAAACCGTTCTTTCTTTAAAGTATTTATTTTAAATGAAAAATGTTCATCTTTCTTAACTTGACAATAGAAAATGTGAAATAGAAAGGGCAATTAAAAGTGAAAAAGAACATCTTTCAGATTATAGAATAAAATGAATTTTGTTCACAAACAAATTGTAAAACTATGTCTTATATTAGTTTTAGTTAATTTGTAGTCAATTATAGTGTTAATTTAAAATGTTAATTGTTGGGCCAAATGTTGAGACACATTTTTATAATTAACTGAATAACACAATATACTTTATTTACATAAGACACTTTAACACATAAGAGACATGAGACATAGGTATCGAAAACTGTACGCATACTACGCATAATTTAAGGACCTGAACACACGTTGGAGACATAGTCCTCCAGATACTTAAGCTTTTTCCGGCTCCTGGTAGGCCTAGGCGATGGAGGCACAGACGGCCCAGGCTGAACAGGTGGTGACCTTGGATGACATGGGCGCAGGCAAGTCGCACTGTGTACCTGTACTACTCAGATGTGGTGAAGGAGGTGTTTGTTGGTGGTGATTGGTGGTCTAGTGGCAAGCTTGTATTTTCAGTTTTGAATAGCACCCCCATTCTGTACTGTGGAACCAAAGGAGTGAAAGAGACTTTGTTCTTCGGGACCAAGGTAGCGACCAGTTGATTAATATGGCGTTTCAGGGTGCGACAGTTCCGAAGGAGATAGACCTGAGGCTAAGGGTGTTCCTTGTAGCGGAACAATATGTTCCGCCGCTTGGAACACAGTGGAGCAGGATCATCAGCAGCAGCCTTGAGTCTTGTCTGAAACCATCACCGAGGGGTAACCATGTACCGAAAATATGCCTTCAAGGAGAGTTATTGTTGAACTCTCTTGTGCACTCTCTCCCAATTCTCATCAGGCTGATCCCAGTGATGAATTGGCGCTTTCTGCGGACTGTGACGGACTTTGGCACATGGTTCACAGCTCTTCACAAGACGTTCTATGTCCTTGTCCAATCCTTCCCAGTAAACGTATCTCCTGGCGAGTTGCTTCATCTTAGTTATTCCCAAGTGTGATGCATGAAGCTCTTGGAGAATCGGCACTTGGAGAGACTATATATAGCCTGTTGCCAGAGACAGTGTACGAGCTATCCTTGCGGCTGGTCTTGAGCTCCTGCAGTAATGCTTGCAACTTTGGGTCTGACGGAGTTTCCTTAGCGACTGTGTCTGCCATTTTTTTTTTTCTTTCTTTCAAAACCTCTTTATTTATAATATATATACAATGACAAAAATAAATAAATAAATTTGGAATTACAGCTGTCTCCTCGTGCTGCATTCGCAGATGTATATTAAGGAGTGCTTAAAATATAATACTTTCAGATTGTTGTTAATAAGTCCAATACACATACACTCCCTAGGTGATGAGGCTCACCTTCCGCTTGCGACCGTGGAAAACACTAACACTAAAACCTAAACCTAGAACCTAAGACTAAAGCGTTCCAGCCGCGACAGCGTCCTGCCATCGATGGGGGAACGGAGCGGGCGGGGGTTATCGTGTTAAACACCGGGGTTGTGAGATATTGCAGGGAGTCGAAAAATTTGATATGTCTACGTTGGATGAACTCATCCACCGTAGGCAGATCAAAGATCTCGTGAAGCTCACTGTTGCTCCGCTGCTCGAATGAAGTACCTCTGACCACTTTCATTAGTATACCGTTTTTGGATTGTTGGAGTCGGCGAGCTGTCGTATACGTCAGATAGCGAAAAAGCGGTGCACCATACAGCAGAGTAGGCCTGAGTATACTCTTGTAGATCAGTAGCTTGTGACGCAGTGATAGATTGGGGGAGGTCAGTAAATGCGTAAGCCGGTAAGACTTCGTGCGTGTTTGCTTCAACTGCAACTGTGTCTGCCACTGTTATTTATAACAGTTTCTTACACTTACAGTTGTTTATAACAGTTCTTCACTACATTAATTCAATCAATTAGAATAAGCGTCCTTTTCTTTTTTTTTTAATATTTCTTTGAGGTTAAACAATGTTTTTTCAAAGTTATTTATTTAATTGTTCAAGTGAAAACGTTTTTATTAATTTATACGAGTTCAATTTTACATGAAGCTAAAGATAGTAAAAACGCGTATTGAGGGTTTCCGTAGTGGGTTGTGGCTCTAAGAACCAGAGGTAGAGCAGCGAGCAACAAAATGCTGTTGCAGTTTGCAATATTTATGAAATGGGGTTTTGATATCTTCAAGATGTGCGATGGTTAATTAATTGTTAGAAGTCAATAGAATCGGAACAGTCGATTTACCCCTGTGTACTGAGATATTTTAATATATTTCATTGCTCTGGACACCTGCATACATTTTTTGCACCCTGATCTTGGCAGCCAATCTCTTGATACCAAGAAATAAATCCTTGATAACAACAGACTACCTCCCAGAAATGTCAAAATTAATTAAGTGAGCTCCAAAGATATTACGTTACACATTATTATTTAAAAATGTATTTGCTTCAGTAGGAATAGTCATTGCTTACTGCTGTATATGAATATTCGTTTTGTTGATGACCCAGTTAATGGAAAAGCAGTTCCCCTAATTTTCTATCGGATTTGTTCTTAAAGGGGTCTACCCCGTGGTGTCAAGCCAAAGCAATATTAAAATTATAGTCCTGCGGAATTCAATTAAAGCAATCCTCGCTGGTCCGGTTTTCTTCTAAGTGGCAAATAGGTCTAGATCCTCCAAACCATTCAATCATCAACTGCTAACTGATATTGATTTATTTTACTAGCCATTTTACTTTTACATTCCTTTATTGGCATGATTAGTTTAATGTTTAACCTTTCCAACATTAAAAGGATTCATGCTACTAGTTGTTTGTTTCTTGGTTTGAATTTGTGTTTGTATTTGTTAGTATATGTATTACCAACAGGAACAATCTTTTAAATCCCTTTTTCATTTAGACGAAGACAGAAGCCAGAAAATATTCCGAATACTAAAAACATTACATTATTCCTTTTTATAAATTAATTGAGGTTTAATTAATTATTTAAACAATTAATGTTACATGTAATTATAATAAGGACATGCAGTGAGATTAAGTAACAAACTGGAAAATTTTGATTAATATTTTCTACTAATTTTAATATATAAATGATTACTTTTTCGTTAGTATATTTCTCATATTTAAATCGTTTTATTATTGATATTTAATCTATAAATGGAGAAGAAGAAGAAGAAAGAACAGAAAATAAAGAGGCGTGATAAATGTAAGTAGAAATAAAAAATCTGGGAAATAGCCGTTAGCCTTGTTTTACATCAAATTAAAATGTTACATGTTTGAATGCTAGAGCCAAGCCACAAATTCCCTGTATATAGGGAAGCATGAAGGTATACAAATGAATGGCAATGTGTTAAAACTGTGTATACAATATTTATTTTTATAGACGCTTATTTACAACAGATTGGTTATATCTCAAAGCATGCCCAAAATAGAACAAATACAATTGTTCAAGAAAAGTTAATCAAGTGTGATGAACCACAAAATTAATAGTTTCATTGATCAAACTGTCCTAACTCCTCCTTAGTAAGCCAAAATAATAAGCTGTCCATATTACAATATGTGTACCCATATCTTATGAAGAATTAACAAATATTCTTATTTTATGTTAATTTTGAACTTATAGTTTCGCTAATAATTACCGTACGTAGGAGATATATTTTTAGATAGGAGTAATATATTTTTAGGAAGAGAACATTTTTTTAACTGCAATGAATGTGTCGAAAGTTAAAATATGTTAGCTATAAAGAAAGTTGTATGAGGAACTGGAGATTTTTATAAAGAATGATGATGATATGATCTAATTCTACTCAAAGAAGTAAACGGATTAGGAGGTTTAGCTGGCACAAATCCTAACCGTCTCTTCTCTCATTGCGTATGAATATCTTTATATTATTATTAAACAATTTAAGAGAAATATATACGTAAAGTCTATAAATATTAACACCGATATTCCTTCATTTGTTTATTTGGTTTCTACATATATTATTAAGGTATATGGCAAATATATGCCTATGCCCCCCATTTCACGGCTTCATCATCACAAGCTGAAAAACCATGCGGCACTTGCTGGCTTGACACGGATGAGATGACCTCTTGGGCGAACGTGGTTGGTGCTGGACTTTTGATGATGGAATCTAAGCTGGACCCTGCCTAGGAGAGCACTGTTGGCGTTGGCCATTGACAACCACGATGAGTTTTTAATTAGTAATGTACCACAGCCCGTTCCCAACGTATGTGAATACCATGCCATCGTTAGAGCAATTATTTTCAATTCTGGTTTTGTTAAATATACTTTTGAAGGAAATTCAATAGCTAAGACCAAATATATATAGTTGTGTTTAGTGTAATAGGAATGTTTTCCTTTTCATATTTTCAGTGAGTAATGAATAATAGCTAAATCTATTATGCATATTCCCTAGTGGTATTGTGTTATTTTATTAATCTATTATCCATTTAATTTTTATTTTCAAAATTTCAGTGGTGGCATGCAACCGGAAGGATCTGGAAAGGAGGAAGAAAACAAAGAAACTAAGATGCCCGTACTTGAAGATCTTGTTGAGAAGAGTGGTAACATGAGTTACCAATCAATAGTCGAAAATGATGAAAACAAAATTACTGACGAAAACATCGACGAGACAAAGAAGGACGAAATCGATTTTGGAAATATGAATATGAAAGACATTATAAGATCTATTGTTGATAAAAATGAGGAAATGAGAAAAAATAATTTGAAAACATTTCAAGAAAAGGACTCCACACAAAAAGAAGCTGCTGGACCTAAACTAGCAAGCGATGGGCCATACTTTATTTGTGAAGCTCCGGACTTTACTCTGCTTGAGGACGGAAGTAGTATCGAAATCGGAATTAATATTGAAAATACAAGTTTAAAACCATTTATTGAAAATGTGAACGAAACAAATTCAATAGAGAGCGGGGAAAAGCATATGGAAAAAATTAATTTTGTAGTTAAGCCAATCCCTGAGCACAGCGGTCAATTACAAAATGAAAATATAATGGAAGTAACCGGAACATCTTTAACTAGGAGAACAAGGTTTTTCGTTGTTGATAATAGAAATCCACATTTACAAAATGAAAACGAAAATCATCCTGAATCCCAAATTGGATCTACAGAAGGTAATGAATGTACAGTCAATTTAACAGAAACAACCATGAATCAGAGCGCTCAGTTTATTGTCATTGAAGACAGTAATTCACAAAATAAAAATGTGTTTTGTGCCGATGGCTCCCAAGGACCTAGCAATATAAATACAATACATTCCTCCTCGAAAGAACCTATAGACTGTATAATCATTGACGATAGTGATTCAGAAAATGAAGATCGTGTAGGCTCCAATAAAAATATAGATCGTCCTGGACTTATGAGAGAACCCGAACAACAAAATGAAATAATTATGCCAATCGAGTTACAGGGTGATACAGAGCTAAAGGCTAAAGCGATGGAAAAGGCATTAAAAAGTCTGAAGCATAAAATTAAACGATTACAAAAAGAAAGGCAAGTTGAAATGGCAATTCCCGATGACAAAAAATACGTTTTTACACTCGGAACAAATAGGTGGATATTTAGAAAAGAAGCATTAGATAATATTAGAAGAAGATCTAATGAGGCAAGGAAACGTTGTTTCCTGAATGAAGTTGAAGAGAAAATAGACCATGGTAATGAGTCTGTGACGGGAGAATGCTCGGGGGAGAGCAATAATGAACCAAAAAGAATAGTAAATTATATACCAGGAAATGATAGCAGATACTTTAGTAGTATTAGCTCAATGACACCAAAAGAAAATATAGCAGGAGGAAATGAACAAGTTACAATAATTGATGACAATAATAGCATAACTGGCCATAGTTCAGGCTCCAATAACCAAGAAGGATCAATTATAGGACAACAGGAAAATGATACAAGTGCATTTTGCTCAAACATCAAAATTATAGATGAAAACAATAGCCTTAATGACAATAGAGAAAAAATAACAAGTGCAATGGAGCGTGATTTCCCCATATCGAATGAAGAGACATATACCCCTCACCCAACTAATTTAGCTAGCAGGTCCGTAAAGGAGGAGGAATCAAATGTAGTGTGCCATGATGTTCCAGCAGTAAAACAATTTAAAATCAGAGTTAAAAAATGTTACTCGGCAGAAAACATCGAAAGAATGATATTGAAGCAAAGTGAATCCGTGGATGCTCCTTGTCAAATCGTAGATGAGGTTAGGAGTGATATAGGGGAAGGAGTTACCAAAACAAACAATCAAGAAGAATCAGGAATGGAGCATCAGTCTGTACAAAGCGATAAAATATTTCAGGAAAAAAGAACAGATGAATTATCAATGGAACTTTCTGAGGAGGGTGGTGATGAAACTTTTACT
>OV884009.1:53017195-53042195 GCA_930367205.1 Acanthosoma haemorrhoidale | reverse complement strand
TTTTAGAAGTTATAAGTAAAGTCAAGTGGTAATAAGAAGTTAGTGTGATCTTGAAAGAAATACATTAAAGACATAACAAGGATTCAGTCAGGAAACTCATAAAAGGAAAAGGATTTGTATAGACATATGAAAGGAAACATCAAACGACCCCGCTACTCAATGAACTCCCAATGAACAATAATAAAAGTAACAAATACAACAGTAAACAGAAATTCTATACCTATAGTAAAAAGATAAACTGATCAGTATCATTTCATTGTTGAATGAATTCCTTCAGAATTCAATAGTCAGCAAAGATTAAGGCTAAAGAGCTCATTTTAATTCAGTTGTATACCATTATTTATATAATTATTATGTAGACATTAAGTTTATTTTTGTATGAACAATTTAATTTTTAATAAGTTATGTATAGTGAACTTTATAATGAAATAAAATTAAGTTTTTATTATATTAACCATTCCCAATTCTTCAGGTATTTAATCATTAAAATTTGTTTTACTGACACAGTCATTAGATTGCTGTATTAATTAGTAAATTATAAAAGTAAAAGTCAATTATTTCCACCATTGGATATATATATTGTAATATTTACCTATAGCCTTAATAAATGTAAATTGAACGTCTAATTTTAATGTCTCAGGAGCCTCCTTGACCACCAAACATTTACATATAATAGCTAAATATAAGACATAAACTCTATTCAAGTGCTTCACAAATTTTCTGCCGAATGCTTGCTTTCCTCCATCCAAGTATTTGTGTGATCAAGTGTTTTGTTACCTCGATGCTCCAATCATACAATGCTGCCTCAATGGCCTCCTGTAGACTCCACCAATATGCAAATATGCTGTTTGAACTTATATGATGGCATGCGATGGTACTAGGTAGTACGAAGAAATAAGAGGCATAAACGCCCTCACGTCAAACATGTTTGGGCACAAATTCGTCATCAACACCTCTCTTCTCCAGCAATTATAAACAACTCACATCCCCTTTCAAGCATCTATCAACTGCTCCTCTCTAATAACTATAAACAACTGAAGTCCCTGACGTCTCTCTCAGCTTCAATTACCGACATACTTCCTGCTGTTTCTCTTGTTTTTAATTTAAATAAATTTAAGCTTTTTATTCTCTCAAATTACTCTTTGAAAATAACAGTACAATATATATATCCAGCTCAAAAATTGTGATAAGTCAAGTTGCATATTGTAAAATTTTGTACGGTGAATTTGGTGGTAGTTTTGAATAGTTTGAAGGGAGAGGCTCTCATTTTGAACAGGTGTGGGGCAACCTTCTTTTAAAATCATTTTGTTCTTCCTTATGTCTATTAGAATATGCGTTACATTAGCATACTTACAAATGATCGAACCTGTTGCTAAAGATACATTAAATAAAATAACGCTCGAAGAAATTCAAAAATATTATAAATTTTAAATCAATTTCCAGTGATGTTTATGCAAATTAAATTTTTCGGTCTATAATTTCCGTATTTATAACGTCATAAGTATTAAGGAAAATTAAATTGAGGCCCTTGCCGGAACGCAGTGATCTGACCCAAAAAAAATAAAAACCCAGTATGCATAATAATTTGAATTCAATCATTTACATAACTTGAATGGGAAGTTACTGTGGTTGATGTATGTCGGTATTGCTGGCTGGGAAAACAATTTATTTCCAAATTCCAACCAGGGAGGGGGCGCTATATTTCAAACCCCTAAAAAATAAATATAAATAAAGGGGGGTTTGAATTTATGCCGGTAGTAAAGAGACATAGTAGATAGTGTGTTGGGGATTTGTCCGAAGCTATTGAGAGATATATCGAACAATAAACATTTCCAATCTACATTGGCCATCTGAAACACTTTGCCCTGTTGTCTGCTTCCGATAATGGCTACAGCGGCTTATCGGCTGCCGTTTTCTCGGCGAAAAATAAAGTTTGACGGGGGGGATATTGGGCCGAGTACCAGGGGCTTACGTTTGGCCGTTGTATGTTTCCGCCCGCCGCACAGCCGAGGGAAATGGCCGAGCTGGAGATGCAAAGTTGAAAAACTAGATATTTCAATCTGAAGTTGCTCTTAGACCCCATTTGCAATGCGCGTTAAAAAATTACAAATTTTCATTCACTTGCTCATTATACATTCTTACATTGGTTCTGAGAGTAATTGCTGAAATGTAACATTGCACACGGCAATGTTTGAAACAACAACATTGAAAACAGGGTCTGGGATTATTCAACTACCACTCTGACGATTGGACTAAGAAGAATGTATTGGTTTGTAATATTTCCTTTCTGCAACATTAGCAGTAACTATCACATCACTTCCGCCATGATAATAGAAATACTCATTCCTGCGATAATTTAATTTATGGATGGCTATCGAAGAAAACGTGTTACGTATTATAAAAAACATATATATTTTATAACATAATAGACAATACGGGGTTCATATATTCACTCTTTCTTATCCTAGGTACTTCAAGTCGCACACGGTACCGCACGGGAGTCTGGACCGGACTTACTAAGTAACTCATTGCCGACATTGATTGACGAAATTGCTTTAAAAAACTTCTTAACGGCTGTGTCTCGTATATACATGTATGTAAAGAAAGTATATTTATACATACACAATAACATTATTTATATTTTATTTATAGGTATGGTCCTGGTGTTCTGCCTCATCTCGACTGAAGACCAGGAGGTCCTCCATGTATATCTGGGAAAACGACTCCCCAAGCCCTCTTAAAAATTCGTCCATCATCCTCTGGAACGTTATTCCGCCCAAACGGCGTTCTGGAGAATTCGTAGTGTCCCCGCTCGAACTTGAATGCCGTTTTGTGTCGCTCTCTACGACGCATCTGAATATGATGGTAACCCGCCTTTATGTCCAGTGTACTAAATATTTTTGCTCCACTTAAGCGGTCCAGGATGTCTTCCAAGCGAGGAATGGGGTATTTTTCGTTTATAGTATTGGCGTTTAATTGCCTGTAGTCTATGACTATGTGGTATTTTTTGTCACCGGACGACCCTTTCTTTTTTACTGCCCACAGGGGACTGTTGTATGGAGACGTACTATCTACTATGATGCCCTGTCGTTTCAATTCCTCGATTTCCTCCCTTATATGCTGTATCGTCTTTCTTTGATTTATATCACTCTCTCCTGCTTCAGTGGGATCTCATGGACCGTTTCCCCCGTCACTTCCAAATTGTCCCCTTCGTTGAAAAAGATATCGGCATACTCTCGCCGAATAGCGCGTTTCCAGTTGTCCTCCCAATTGATCGCTCCGATTCGCTCCTTCCCGTCTCCCACGGTTCCCGTACACTTGTATAACTTTCTTCCGAGTCTAATATCCCACATTCCGTTCCGGCACTTCACTCTTGCTCCTACCCCCTACTCCCAAGAGATCGCACCCCATCATACCCTCATACTAGCGGAGCATTTTCCCAACCACGTATATTTTCAAATTTCCCCCCTTTTCCGCCCACCTAGCCAATCCCATCGTTAATACACCTTCGATTTTAAACGGCCCTCCCAGAGTCATAAGCTTACACACGCATGCTCAGATCCGCGACGCCCCCCCCCCCCAACCGGCACACAATCTGTCCGCTGCTTTCCTGTTGAGAATTGTACAAGAACACCCAGTGTCTACCAGACATCTCACTCCTCTCGCCACTCGAATAATGGGTATACCGCCGTTATTCCCTCTCACGCTCTAGTTTCTTAACGTGCGGTCACCCCTTGCCAGCCCGCTCCTCAGGCCACCGCTTGCCGTTTCCTTCCTCCTTCCCTGCCATGTCGTCTACTTCATCCGTAGTCCCTGCGGTCCTCTCCAGTCTCTCCTCTGGTGCTCCTGGGTGCATCTTCTTCTTCTTCTGTCTCCGACGCTCCCGTAGTTTTCGACAATTCAGAGTGGGTTCTGGTTCTTCTCCAGTTTTCATTATTTATACAAGTTATCGTATTTTTACAAGCTATCGTCTCCCGGTTGTAGACGATCAAAAAAAAGAATGAATAAGGAGGTTAATGATAGAACGTGATGGTTTGGTTTATAACTGCCTTTATTCTCCTCCTGATCCTCTATACACACATTACGGGTTTGTTTACCTTAGGCTATGTGGTATTAGGCTTAACATTGCCGTACCACTAGCCATAACTTATATATATATATATATATATATATATATATATATATATATATATATATATATATATATGTATATTTATACAAGTTTGATGTCAAAAATACAACATTATCTTTGTATTTCATTACTCGATTTTTGCGGATTCAGATCTTTACTTAATAAATAATACCCTATTTTAGAATATTCTGGCCCCGCAGAGCAAATTTTCCCGTTTCCCATTGCTTACTTGGATATTTCGAAATATCAGTTATTCAAATTAGAAGTTTTTCACGCATCTCTTGTGAAGCTAACAAAACCAATATACCTTAAAGTGATTAGGCCAATCGTTTTGGAGGGAATCAGACTTAACTCTCATAAAAAGGATATAGCAGCTTCAGGAAGCTGAAGAGATATACAAAATTTTACAGCATATTCAAACTCAGAATCGTGCATGATTTAGCTTCAAAGGTAAAAATGGCTTGATCTAAAAGATCCGAATTTTAAAAAATGACGAAGGATCTGAATGAAATTGGTCATTTTTGCAGCTCTACGTTTTACAATGGCATACAACCGCTTTGCGTCGCAGCACCAAACGTTATGCAGTTTATGGGTCTGAGAAAGTTTATGTAAATTCCGAACACTTATGCTGTGCTTATATACGTATTTTTAAAATTCGTTGCATAAAAAAAAAAAACATTATGTGAATTTCTGTTGAGCTCAAAGACCAGGTCACTCCAATCGCCCTTTTATCTGTCTGCCTGATGTGTGTGACCTGAGATAGCTGTGGTCAAAGATTAAAATAAAAAATGAACGAAATTCGTTCCGATCATTTGAGTTCATTTTGAAAGGGTTTTTGGTATATATTCTAACAATTGATTTTTTTGATTTTTTTTAAGTCGGTAGTTTAAAAGGAAATTTTCAGTGATCGGTATTTTTTACATTGAATTGTTTATCAACCTAATACATGATCTATTTAGATAAACTCAAATGATTATATTCCAATACTTTATAGTGCTAAAATTACAATCTGCCTTATAAAGCAATAAGTAATTAAGATAAATGGTCTCATTCATACCATATTTACAATTCATCATTCACTCGCTCATTCATACAATATTTACAGACAGCCCAGAGGCCTCCCAAATCCACATGCGAAAGAGAAAGCGGAGTCTTGGGAAGTACTCCACGCTCCTCCGTCAACCGCGCCACCGGATACGAGCCAGTGGAGGCTGACCAAGAGCGCGAGAGTCACAGACGCTCAGGACATGATTGGAGAAACTGGCCATTGCCAGGAATCCCACTGTCACGCGTTTATAGCATGTCACGAGGCTACTGCCGTTTTAGTCTCCAAGTAGGATTATAGGGATGAGTGGTATAGGTTTCATAAACTTGGAAGGTATGAGTTCAAGAATGTAGGGTATATTAAGATCGTTATGAAGGGTTTTGTTGCTGACGTAATGTAACGTAACGTAGGGGGCATTTACTATTGTTCTCAGGACTTTTGATTGAAAGGATTGGATACGCTTGATGTACGACTTTTTTGCTGTCCCCCATAGCTTTATTACGTATGTCCAGATTGGCTTGAGTATAACTTTGTAGATTAGTAATTTATTTTCTATTGAGAGATGGGATGTCCTTTAAATTAGTCTGTACAGTTGCCCCACGCGTCTGTTTAGTTCTTGTCTTTTTAGTCTCGTATGTGGGTTCCAGGTCAGTCGTTTGTCGAGATGGAAGCCTAAGTACCGCATTGTCTCGGATACAGGGAGAGGAATAGAATTAAAATAAACTAGTGGACAAGACTTGCGACAAAGGGTGAAGGTAATGTGGGAGCATTTTGCTTCATTAACTTTGATCCGCCGTTGGTTGCACCAATACTCGATCTTGTCAAGGTGTTTTTGAAGGTTATGGGATGCTATGTCGGGGTCTGGGTGGGATGACAAGACTGCAGTGTCATCTGCAAATGTGGCCAAGAAGGGATTGGGAGTAGAGGGGACATCAGCGGTGTGTAGGTCATAGAGGATGGGACCCAGGACACTGCCCTGTGGAACTCCTGCATTTATGGGATAGTAGTTAGAATATTCCAAAGCACAGTGGACTTGGAAGAAGTGGTTTGAAGGGTAGGACTGTAGGATTAGGAAAAGGGTCTGTGGTAAATATCTTTTAAGCTTGTAGAGCAAACCTGCGTGCCAGACCCTAAATGAAAATATTAAAAATAATCTTCGAAACAAAGAGACAACAATAGTGATACTAGTAATTCGTGGATATTTACTTACTAGTTATAAAAAACAATTAAAATAAATAGCAAACACATATATATTACAGAGATGGTGTGTAATATAACACATCTTCCTGTTCACGGCATGGATTCCCACTAAAGTAAATGTTGAAAAAAATTATTTTATCATTATTTATTCATTTTGATGTGTTTTCTATTAACATAATTTTTTTATGGGCTGTTATTACGAATTTAATCAGGATTGACTTACAAAACTATCGCTTCTTTGACAAATGGTATGATATCGAATTAAGTGCACAATTTACGACAACATCGATACTTATATAATATAAGTAAATAAAATTTATATCCCTACCAAAATGTTTTGTAAAAATAAGATTTAATTGTCCTCAGAGCAATTCGACACTTCGCTGTAAGCGAATTGAATGATAAAATATTATCACAGAATAATGCTATGGACTAATGAATAAAGGCTACAAAGTTTTGTAAACTATTCGCTGAAATTTTATAGGTGTAGGGCCCGGTGCTCATTAAGGGGTTATTAATATTAAGCCGCTGGTCCCCGCAGTAACTTTCTCCGCTCAAAACTAACCGAGCAGAAAATTATGAATAAATTATTTATAAGTCATTAAGGCCAACTAGTTGAAAGCTGATTAGCCAAAGTTCCCTCGACAAGGGGAAAAAAGTAAACAGAATTTTACCAACTTTATCAAAGCAAATTTATTGAAACATAATTCAATCGTTTATTCTCAGAGTGCGTCTTCGGTGACATCAGTTTTCTTTTAAAAGCAGGAATTATTTTATATAAATTTAATTTAAAAAATATGGCATATATTTTTATGGCAAGTCACTATTATTATATATTTTACAGTACCTGTAATACAACCTATAGGCATGATTGATACATTATACACTCTAACGTAATCTAGTGTCATGAAAGTGTTTGGAAAAGAATACTGAATGGTCACCCAGGTTCAAAAACCGATTCCTTAACGATTCTCTAAGTGAGACTCTCTCATTAACATTTAATACATTGGAAGCCATGCAACACGTGCATTGGATTTCCCCGAAACTGCTGTTCGGAAAGTACGTTACACGTTACCGTGAGACAGGTTGTGCAATCGCAAACCCGGATCAGGTCGGCCACGAATACGTATACGTTTCGGAATCCGTTTTCAACTGCGACTGAGACTGATTGACATCTTTGTACAACTCGGGGAGTAGCAAGTGATATGCGCAGAAACAGCATCAGGGCCATGCCGACCATGCAACAACTGATTTTCGCCCAGGTTTTGTTTCTCTGCGTGGGTCTCTTGAATTTGGACTGGCAACTGCTATTACAACATCCAAAGAAGCATCTAGTTCCATAAATATGGAATAATTATGAATCTCTAAAAGATATATTTGTTTCTGTTCTGTTGAAGCAGTATATATTTTCAAAATTTTATCAAGAAATCATTTTCATGACACAAAATAGATACTAGATTCTATAAAGAAAACACACTTAATGCTTTTCTGGGTTTCACAGCCTAGTGAGTTTAATGCGTGGCTTCTCCAAATGGAGTCCAGAATCCTCCACAAGGTAGCCACTACTCCCTTTTTTACAATCAGCCCTACCCTTTACTCTGATCTCAGCATTATATTCGTTCACGATCTAGACACCTCCCGCTGCTAGAACTTCTATTCCCATCTCCCTGGGCATATTAATTCACATACTAATGCTCAATTCTCCCATCACATCCCCGATAACCCAGAGCGACGACTAAGGCAATAGTGTCAAATTATAAATTAAATTATACTACCAATATGTTATTTTGTGAATGAAAAATAATCAATACATTTTCTGACTTGTCATAATTGATACATTCTATATTGCATAGTATTCGTAATTTTATAGTTTATCCAGTATTTGGTGGACTAAATAATAAGTATAACTAAAGAAAATAACCCTTCTGCGGTCCAATGCACAAATTTATTCCCATTGAACTAAATGTTTCGGTTTCACGAAAACCTTTACTTTTTTGATGAGGGAATATTCTACTCCAACGTCTGAGGGAATATGAATTCTCGGATCAGCTGCAGAACCTGATGAGATCCTATCTTACAGGCAGAACTTTTTCGGTTCGTATAGGCACTACGTCTACGACCCGAAGAAATTACACTGCCGGTGTCTCCCAAGGATCGGTGCTAGGCCCCCTGCTGTTCAACATTTACACCGCCCACATCGTAGGAGCCTCGTACCCCAACTGCGAGGTATCGGCGTATGCAGACGACATTGGTGTTTACAGCACTAGCATCAATCCCACCAGAGCCCTGAAATTCGCTGAGAGCGCCAGTCAACAGATCGCCGAGAAACTCGATGCCGTCCACATTAAAGTCAACCCGGCCAAGACGCAAGGAATTATATTCAGCTATAAATCCGGAAGAAAGAAGCTCCCGAAATCCTTCGTCTTAGATGGCAAAGAGTGCCATGTAAGCAACAAGCTATGCTACCTTGGGATTACCCTCGGTAGACACTTGTCGTTCACAACACATCTCGGCAAGAAGTTAAAGAGTGTTAGGAAGAAATTCTTCAGCCTTTGACACCTACTTCACAGCCCGGCTTTATCGGTACGCCTCAAGCTGCTGATATACCAGAGCGTCCTAAGACCTGCTTTGATGTATGGGACCCCTCTCTTCAAGTATGTGGCTCCTAACACTCTCAAAACGCTCCAGCAATTTCAGAACAGAGTTCTCCGCACCTCCCTCAAACATACCCCGTTCGACCGAATGAAGGCAGACGAAATGCATAAAAAATTTGAAGTGCTCACCATTCAAGATTTCATCAAGAGAAGACACATCAAATTTTTCGACTCACTCCGAAACAGCCACAACCCACTATTCTCTGACCTTCAACCACCATCAATGCCCGTCAGATGGAAGCACTGCTGGACCGCCGAAGCCTGGAGACAGATGGACGTGATCGAACCCTAGCCCCCTGACGGAGACTGAAGATCTATACCCAGCCGAGAGATCGAGGCCGATCTCCGAAGCTACAAGACCCCATCCACCTGTTTAAGCAGGGTCGACCTTCCGGCCGAGAGGCCGACTTATTTCAGGCCCCTGCCGGGGCTGGCCAGGCTTGACCTGGCCGACTACAAACCCTTGCCTAGGTACCCCTAGGCTCCACCCTCAGTAGAATATCACTACCTTCTGATTCCACCTGCCTCCTTTAGGCATACCCCACCCTATATCCTTCTCATACATCCTTCAAATGGGGGACTCCCCTTAGTGAAAGGCACTCATTAGCCTAAAGTAATTTTCCCACATCCTATTTTATAAGTTTGAGAGCTAAGAAAAAAAAAAAAAAAAAAAAAAATGAGAAATATCTGTGAAAATAAAATTATTCAGAAGTATTTTTCTTTAAATAATAAATTATACAAGTTTATATTTCTAAATGGTATTTAATTCATTAGACTTCATAGTAGGATTGAATCTGATGGATAGGATTCAAACCCAGGAATTACCTAAAGGTAAAAAGAGCACACCTTAGGTAATTCTATTAAACCGTCTTTATTAGTCCTTTATTCGCATTCACTATCCATTACTCTATTTACAATAGTCTTACCATCTACCAATATAACAATAAACTTACTACCTTACAATCTACTAATAACAAATATTGCTTACATCCTAATTAGTTTTTACTATCTATAACCTATTTACAATTTTTTCTTACATCTCATTAACGTACATACAAAAAAAAACAGTAACCTATTTACTAAGTCTATTACCTACCTAATAGGCTTAGTAAGCACTACGTAACCTAAGTACATTATTATGCATCCCTATTCAAGTTATTACTCTACGTTGGCCCAAGACTCACTCGTACCTGGTCCTACGCATCAGGGCCTCGACCTTGTTAATCAGCTGAGGACACTTAGCGGCTCCAGCCTGGCGGTAGCCTCCTCCTCGAAAATTCCAGCTCTCATGCAATTTGCACAACGCGGACTTTCGTTATTATGAGTGCAATTTTTCGCGAGATGCCCCTCATAGGCACCTCACTTGGAGGTTTCCTGGTACTTAGGACAGATGGCCTTAGAATGCCCGTAACCCTGGCATTTTAAACAACGAGGTGCGTCCAGGAAGTCTCTTACGACCAATCTGTGCTATTCCCCCACCCGCAGATCGGTGGCTCCCAACAAAGCGAACCTAACAGTGGCGGTAACCTCCACCACCTAGCTATCGAAAATCTGGTCTCTACCCGCCTCCATCTTAAAGATCAACCTCAGGGAGCCCAGTCTCTGATCCTGAGGCAGATTCACCAAAGAAGGGTCCGGTCGAGATAATGCTATCCAAACCTCATCTAGGAACTCCTTTTCTGTCCAGGTCCTAGGGATTCCTCGAAACACCATGTTGTGGCCACCTCTTAATTATGAATAGTTAAAAGTTCCCCTCTTCTCGAATCATATTATACCTGTCTATGTTTCCATATTTGTTGTTGAATAAAGATTATGACGTCAGTGAGAGTAGGGGGAGGAGCCAGTGAGGAGGAGGCCCATCCCTACTTCTTCTGGCCACCTGCTGCGGGGCCATCCCCACCAGGGCGGACTGGCTATATAAGGAGTGACAGTAGACCGGATTGACATAACGAACCGGACCGTCACTTGGAACACTACTCTCTCCTCTCTCTCTGCACTGGCGTTTGCTGCTCTACTGAAACCATGGTCTTCTCATTCAACTACCTCTGCATCTCTCCCTCCTAACCTCGCTGTTTTAGTCCGGCGTTGTCAGACCCCACACCTTCCTAGTGGGAATCTCTGCCTTCGTCTCGCTAAAACTAGAACCTCCTTGGGAAAGACTTCTCCTTCATGGACGACGGTTGCCGTGGCCTTGAAAATTTACCTAGCAGTGTCTCCCATGGCAATCCAGTCTGCCTCTCTCCGGTTCACACTCGCCTTTGGGATCCGGACAGTTTTCGCCTACCCTTAGATACCGAGTGTGAATTCGTGGTCATTCCAAGACCACATAAACTACCCTGTACCTCTTCTCCTGAACATAGTGCTTTGTCGGGGCACACACCTTCTAAAGATCTTATGGAGTCTGATCACAGCGAATTAAAGCTGCCCACCGACTAGGTCGGCAGACAGGGTGAAATACCACAGGTCCGCCTGCCTTATCTCTTTCTGGGCGCTTGCAAGGTGGTGGCTAAGAGGTTGTAGCGACCCTAGCCCGCGGCGGGCGTCTCCTCCCCACTTTGGGGATACTCAGTTATACTGAGCCCGACACACCTCCCTTGGTCCTCTCTTCTGAGCCAACCTAGCATTGAGGCCAACTGATTTTGATGATTCCAACAGGCTCGCCGCTTTCTCCATGCTGAGGGACTCCACGAAGAGTCCCCCATCCTTTGTGCCTCTAACGATCCTTGAAGAGCTGCAAGGGTCCTGGCGCTGGAAATATTGGAAAGGGTATCTCGGCCGGAATACCCTCGATGGTTATATAGGTTTAACCTTCAACGCTGAGGTCTCTTCTCGTTAGAGGAAGTCTAGCCACGAGGTCACGAACGTTAACGTTCTGTGGCACCCGTACTGCAGTCTTCTTCTTCCTCTTCTTCTTTTTCTTCCTCTTCTTCTTCTTCCTCTTCTTCTTCTTCCTCTTCTTCTTCTTCCTGTCAACCAGCTTGAAACCCTCCTCATTTTCAGTGGTCACCGGGGCCACAGAGTCCTCTGGGGCAGAAACCCTGTCCCTGAACGATGGACATGCCACAGGGCTAGCTGCTACCGCGGCCAAATCTCCCTAGGGTCGGGCACCTCTCAGACCGTGTGCACTCCAAAATTTCTCCCGCTGCTGCTTTGGGGTCTCCATTTCAACTGGAATTGCAGAGGCCCTCATAGTACTAATTAATTTTCTTGACATTCTGTTGGATAGCATCCGCCTCTTCGTTCAAGAACGGGAGAAACGGCCCAACAACAGAAAACGTTACCCCCTCTGCAACCTTATTTGCGATAGAACAATAACGTCATCTGCCATAATAGCCTGAGTCGCACGGTCGACTGCTGTGTCCATAAGCTGCTGAGCCTGATCCTTTCCCAACCGAGGACTCCTTGGGGTAGACGGGCCAGTGGCAGGTTTTCCCTTTAGACTTTCCAGAATCAACGCTGTAAGCTCGGCAGGTTGGTGGACCATTGCCAAGAGTCTCTTATTCTCGATTACGACCTTGCCAAGGTCATCAACAAGTTTGCCGACCCTACCACAGATATGCTCCTGATTTTTCTTTGACACTTTTCTATCCTTCAGCTCAGCCACAAAGCTACTCAGATCACAAGGGAAGTTTCCTTCTCTTCCTGATGTCAGAGCTCTGTCTCGGGAGCAACGGAAGAGGAAGAAGACGGAGCCTGATCTTGATCGAGTTCCCAGACTATGAAACATAAACACCGATACTTGAACGGACCCAATATATTAGAGATGACCTTCTCACCATCAAAAGAGAGGCTCGTTAGTCTGGGAACAATAAAAATAAAAATGTTTTTTATTAAAATATAACCAACTGGCTATAGTAAATAAGGTACTAAAAGCAGTTAAACCATTTTTATTTTTATTTCACCATTATTATTCCTATAGAAGTTTACACATTATTTTACATTGTTAACGCTGTTTTGTTTTCATTTTTTACTATGATGTTATAGTTTATTTTATTAGCCAGATGTGAATTCGTCATCTAAATATTAATGTTATTGCCCAGGAACGAATTTTATTTCTATTCTATTCTATATGCATTCATGATTGCTCCAATCATTTTTACGCTTTAAATCGATCTACCCCTTTTTCCTAAGATTTGCAGTCCACGTTTAGCAAGATTCAGGAAGATCTGGATCGTGTAAGTGTCTTGGAAAACATAAATACTGTAAAATAAAACTCAGGTAAAACTGCGGCATACGTGATATATACTCCAGTTCCGTCCTCAAACTCTTCCTCCTGATTTCCTGCCTTGAACATAATGATTATCCTATTACTTTCTCCACCTCCACCAAAACCTTAGGGATTATCATTGCCCACATTTTCTCCTGATTACCCAATATCTCCCAAATCTCCCGATGGTCATTAGATACTCATACTCAAAGGGGACTCCTGGTATCGTCCTCCATATTATCCCACTTCGAATATAACAGTGTGATATATGGGGATCTCTGAAGGACTCAGGAATAGGCTTAAGGGAGCCATTAACTGCTTCCAAAGATTTGTCTTAGGGACTCAGTGGTGTGTTTCTATCTCAATGCCGAGTAAGGGTGGTTCTTATTCTTAGTTCCTTGTTCCAAACCTTTCTTAAAAGATTAACTTTCATCATCCTCCCTATATTTACTATCTCCTAGAGTTCAAACCCTCAGCCTTCTCCCAGAACGCAAGACCGCGTTTTTCAGATCATTATACTCCTTCCTTCAGAGCATTCGTATCGACAGTTCTTGCCCGATCTACCACTCTCAGGCATTCTAGTGCCTCTCAGGTCTTTTTTCTAGTGCCTGCAATGCTTCCTCCCTCCGTTCTTACAAAGCACCCATTCTCAAAAATTTCTCCACCTCCACCAAAACCTTAGGGATTATCATTGCCCACATTTTCTCCTAATTACCTAATATCTCCCAAATCTCCCGATGGTCATATGAACATATTGCTAGATAGAGTTATTTATTTATTGCTACTATTATTGAAGTAATACTTTTAAGTACTATATATATGTGTGATATATGTTTTTATATCCCTATCATTACTATTGTTTATTTATCATTGATGAGAAAATATATATATTTTTCTTTGTAATATTCTTTCTTTATTTTTGTAAGGTATATTTACTGCAAGATTTTCTGCGATTTTCTATTCTATTCTTTATGAACCCAAAAATATTTTGGTTTATATCATATTCCATTAAAATTATACATGGATAATAAATAAAGCCGTTTTAAATTATTCCATATAGAAAACAATAGTGAAATAGCGATACGATTTCATTCGATATTTAATTTTTTTCAATCATAATATGATGAATGCAATTGATAAAATGAAAACAATTCAACCAACGAGACATAAATATCAGATGGGGGGCTTGTTATTTTTAGCGGGCGTTCACGAAAGCTTTTGTGTTCATTGTTTACAATGCAATCACAATCTTATCACGCAAAAAAAAAAGTTCAGGACAACTTAGGCCACTGAAGCACCTAAGTATATTCTTTATTGTCCTCCTGGGTAGAATTCAACACGACAAATTTCCTCATTTTTTATAAGCCGTAGGGCGGGTGGCAGTTTATCTAAAGCACTCCTAAATTCAGAAGAGATTAAATTTGATGTTGTTTTCTTCAGATATTATTATTTGCGACCTTACGTGACATCTCTGGGAGCTTTCTTACTACTCGTGTCATTGTATAAGTATTTATGAAGGTTGAGATAAAAACAATTGTGTCCCATTTCCTTTATTTTCTGATCTGAGCGCTATCAGCAACCGGAAGAAAATTAGTTTTTTGTTTCAATATTGAATAGGGATTTAAAGAATGTTTCAAAAGAGCGACAAAATGAAGGACGTAGAAAGTGAATGAACACTGTAGGGATGTTTTTTGCTTTATAACAAAATTTATTTGTATTTTGAGTATCCACTTCCGGTTTCCTAACAAAATAATAGTAATTTATTATTAGACATAGTATATTTTATTTCGTATACCAATATGGGTCGTTCAAAGTGCCGTTTAGATATTAAAATGTAGAGAGCTAAAATATCAATATTTGATTAAAATCGACTAGGACGATAATATAAAATCCGTGATTTCTGCCTTAGAAATTATTTTTGTTTAACAGTCTTTAATATATGCTTAACTTTGGGGCATGAAATCACAGCTCTTAAGTGCTCAAGTTTTAAGTGAAAAGTCTTAATAGTTAAAAAGCATTGAACTGATTACGACCTAATATATAACAGGTAGACGATAGACGATTAATTCGTACTTTTTTAAAAGCAGAACCTTTTTGGTCTGGCGCATCTATTATCTTTTATTGATGTCTTATGATAAGTGTTGGTTGCCGAAGGACTGACTGACTATAATATGAAGAGACGGAAGATGTATTATTTGATAGTAAAATGCTTTAAGAAATTACAAAAGCCTTCAAATGTCTTGAATCAAATGAACTATAAAAGTTATTTATATTAAAAAATAATACTTTCTATAGAGTAAAAAGATTTAAAAACGTATTATTATTACTGAATAGAACCTTCCTAACGCTCTCGTAATCTAACCACTTTCAAACGAAATAGTTTGTTTTTCCATTACTGCAAAGCCTCTACAGAAAGTTTAGCTTTAATAAACTTTCCCAAAGAGCATGATTGGTCTTTTATAGCTCTATTTAAGTACAGTGCTGTTTTTTTTTTACAAAAAAAATTAATTAATTGGGCTTGTCAATAGTGAAAACACAGGTTTTTGAGTAGAGTCGTATTTCTTTTTTCTAACAGGTCTTAATTTATATAGGAAGAAAGTGTCATCTGAAAGGGTCGGACTCGGGCTCCTTCAAAGGCATTTCAAATAATCAACTTCTGGCGAAATTAAAGTGCTCCAACAAAAAAACGGAAAGCACGAAAACAAATCATCAATGACGAGTAATTCCGGAATAGCTTTTGAAAGAACCAATGGTCGGAATCGAAATTGGAAAATTCTATTGTCACTTTACGATTGCTCTCACCGCCCTATATTAAATGGATTTCCGTCATATGATGATATTATCATCATCGTTATAATTGCGATTGGTTTAGAGTTGCAAAGAGGGAAAAGTGTTGAAGTTTTTCGTTAAAATTCACGTTTTAAAATCAAATAATCACAAACATTTACCTATAGATTTATTTTTTAAATTTATCAAACTCCATCTCAATAATGTCTCTTTTGGTACATAAAAAATGTCGAAGGCCTCTACACATCCGACATTTCATGGCAGTAGGACCAAAAGGTTTAAAGACAAAAAGAAGAACAGAACCAAGTTGTAAAATAGTAGTAAAGGCTTATGAATCAGATTTAGAAGCTCTATTCCACAAACCACAAGAGTTATTTGTGTTTTTTTTTTGGATACAGGCTAAGTACGTAGTAATTTTTCAGTATGAAATTAAACGAAAAATTAAATACAAAACTAATTTTATTTTATTTTTTATTATAATTTTATTATTATCTGAGTATGTAGGGTAGTCTCCTACCTGTAATAATCATTGGATAGAAGGATGTTTAGGGAGCAAGGAGGTGAGTATCAAAGGCGGACTGGACTCTTCTGGTGTCAGAAAACCACTTAAAAATAAACACTAAAGTCTAACTTGTACAGTGAAGACACAACGTCTTTGGCAAGTTTCTAAATATCAATTCTTTGTCTTGCTAAGAGGTGATATCTGTCATTAAGCTGAAAATGTCTTGATCTCCTGACCCAGAACCCTAGACCCAAAATATGTACCCTGGGCTATCAAACTCTATATACATGATTTAAACCATAAACTTACTTAATTGAACGCAACCTAGTTATAATAGATATGTTTAGTTATATATATATATATATATATATATATATATATATATATATATTTTATTGACATTTTAAATTTTAGTAAGAATTATTTATGACTGTGGCCTAAATGAGAATTGCTAGGAAAAGTCTCCTAAATCTCCCATCATCCAGCCTGTTTTTATAATCACGTATAATATAGATGGATACTTAATAGCATTTTAAATTTAACAACCAAGAGTACATATATTACTATTTCACATCTTATATATTAAGGTATTATATTTGCACAGTTTTAACATACAATTTCGATAGTACTGGTAAGTATGTGGCGTTGTCATCAGCTCGATGCATTTGTGAAATTTATTTCTCAAAATTCAGCCAGGGCAACAAAACGGTTAATTACAGATTCAGTAGAATAGAACGATTTAGATCGTGAAAAAAAACCAAGGTACCAAGGAGTTGCCTCTTGGACTTTTTGTAAAAACCACTCGTATTAAAGTATTTGACCAGTAAAATAACATATTGGCGAAACAAATGCAGAACTGCAAAGATCAACATAAGTGGAACATTCAGTGTGTTATTATGGTGTGGTTTTCCTCCTTTAATACTTATTTCCTTTCATCCTAAAATACCCTTTCTATCCAATGATAACTATAAATAGAAAATTAAAATAGAACATTAAACACTGAAGTAAGTGAACAAATCATAATATGTCTAAGTCTTTTATTGTCACCTCGTTTTATTTTGCAAAGCAAAATTAACTGCCTACTAGTTCATTCTGATACACTGCTCATTTTGAAAAATGTTCGGGCACTGAATTGTTGAGGAAAAAAGTAAATTTTATTGTAAGTTCTAAAAACATTAGTTTTATAAATAAATTACAATATATTTTGGCTTTACTGGTTGTGATGTGTCTTTGACCGTTTGAAAAAATCATTGCATTATATCCGAAACCGTTTCTGAACAGTGATTTAAGAAATGTGGCAAAACTGTTTGTTTCGTTGTTGTTTTCTTAAGAACACTATTATAGTAGTACACGCAAAATATTGTTAACATATGACTCACACAAACAAAAGGGTCTAATTATCGTCTATTTTTTTTCATCAGTTATGTAGTACACAGGTGGTCTGAAACGTTTCCAACCTCAACATAAAGATGATAATAAAATAAATAAAAGCTAGTGAAATAAAAGCTTTGTGAGCAGAGTAAACCCGATTAAAGAATTATCCATAAAATAGTAATATATAAGGAATAATAAGTAGAATAAGGAATGAGAGTCAAGTACAAAGCAACATGAGGTTTATATAAACCATAATGCCCAACCGAAAATCAAATCTATTTTCTTCCCATTCATCAGTAGAAATTATAAACTTAATAGCCAGACTAAAGTACAATTTACAAATTGTTAATAGCGCCTGGATATCTTAGGAAATAACATAGGCAACACCTAAATGGAGCAATATCAGTTTAATAATTATACTAATATTAATAAACAATAAATAAATAATGTTAATAGATAATCCAAAATAAGCAAGGCTAATGTCCTAGGTACTATAAAGCTCAATTTGTAAGACGTATCTAAAGCTATACGTTTTTGATAATTTAAAATAAATAACCAAAAAGTTTATAGAGATATGTGTGAATTCATTTCTTCAGAATATTGATAAAGATGACTCACACAAACAAAAGGGTCTAATTATCGTCTATTTTTTTTTCATCAGTTATGTAGTACACAGGTGGTCTGAAAAGTTTCCAACCTTAACATGAAGATGATAATAAAATAAATAAAAGCTAGTGAAATAAAAGATTTGTTAGGTCGGAAACTTTTCAGACCGCCCGTATATATATATATATATATATATAGAACTTTATTGTGCAATAATTACAATCTGCCTTTTACAAGGCAATAATACAGATAAATGATCTCATTCATACCATATTAACAGTCATCATTCACTCGCTCATTCATACAATAGGACATGATTGGAGAAACTGGCCATTTCCAGGACTCCCACTATCACGCGATTATAGCAGGTCACGAGGCCACTGCCGTTTCAGTCTCCGAGGAGGATTATAGGGATGAATGGCGCACTGCAATGACTGTGCTACAGGATTAGGGTGGTTGGAAAGGCTACTGTGGAATTTCATAAACTTGGAAGGGATGAGTTCTAGAATGTAGGGTATATTAAGGTCGTTCCGTATATATAATATTATCATTAACAAACGGTATGCTTATCAGTAACATCCTAAGGACTGTGTCTCGTAACTTATAATAATCAGCAGTATTATAATTATCTTATTTTATCCTATTAGTAACTTATTTTCCCTTCCCAGACCTATATTCTAAATAATTGGCCCCCACGACCTTTTCTATATGCGCCTTTATCTCTACGGTTACCTCTTTCCTACACAGATAAATAACCCTTGCATAAGACAGAGCGTTGCTTCCTCATGAGTCTCATTATTGAGCTCTCAGCTTGTAACCATATATAATTGTACATGTGTTTTATACCAAATAAAGTTTCTTTTTTGAGTTATTGAGCAACAGAAATATAATTATCGCTTAGTTTTCTTTATTTATATTTTCTCCTAGATTAAAAATTATGTATACTTATGGAAAGTTTATTCATAAACAAGAGTGATTTTTTTTTTAAACAGTCAATTTATTCAGGTTTTCCTACAAAAAACCAATGCCTCGGCCAATCAAACTGTAGCCATAACAAATCTGTTTGCGGAGTGTAGAACACGGTGGGCTTTATGGAGAGTAATCAGAGACCCGGCCGACTGTTCAGCCCTACAAACGCCCTAAGTAAACTTATAAATATTGGATGATTACAGAAGTGAATACATGCCGTCCACATGGACGTTCCCACTTACCACAAATTTAATTCTCCCAACAGTGTGTGGATATTAAACGTTTATAATAGTGACTATTAATTAGAGTTAATGGTGTTGGCCAAGAACGGCACAAAGGAGCAGCCTCGTGTGGTCTATCCAATTTGTATCAATTAAGCTTTGCCGTATCAGCTATTTGATTTTCATCTAGGAGAAACCCTCTATAATTTTATATACTATAAAATAGTATCATATTAGTCAATATTTACTCGCTTGCCCATGTATTAGTAGGCGCTGCATCGTTTAACGATCAAAGTGAAGAATTTTATGATTTTCTTTAGCAAACTATTCAACTATTTAGGTATTTGGAAGACCAAGTATAAAATACATTATATCTAAAACAGTATATAAATATTTTTAAAAATGGGTAAATATATTGTAACATACCTAGTTTCTTTTTTTCTTTTGGACGTCGGTATGTCCGATGCTTATTGAGCCACATTGTTATTTCTTGAAGCGGCCGATTGTTACGAACGGGAGTACTTCCTTCACTCAAGGATAGGCGTGAACTAACCTTTCCCTCTTCAACACCACCTGGCTTACTCTCATTGGCCAATTAATCAAAATTAAAATTACATATATATATATATAAGTTATCGTCTATCGGCTTTAGACGATTAAAAAAAATCCAAATAATAACGCAACAGACCTACGAATGGTATGATTTCTCACAATCATTATTCATATACTTCTAACATTACATCCCGAACTAGTAAAATTTAACTCATAAAACATTGAAAGGTAACTAAGTTAACTATATCATTTACAAACCAAATACATATGAAAACCTTTTTTTTTTAATTTGTCTTCAAAGAAACCAAGTAATGCTGTGATTGGAGAGGTTGTATAGATTTAGCAAGAAATATTAACCTTTGTAAGCACTAATTGGAGAGACTGTAAAGCCTTTTTATCAAAAATTAATTTTTCACATAGTGTTACATTAAAATAATTGCCCTATAATAAATTAATTAAATCAAAATAAATTAAACGTAACACACAAGGAAACTGTGATTCCAAAAAAAGTGTCAGATAACAAAAATATGCTTGTTGCATAGTAAAGATCTTGATTTTTTTGCTACCGGTGCAGATATTGAACACAAGTGTTAGAACATACGTGACAAATTAATTGTGAGTCAACAGATGTTTTTTTCAGTGCCTTTAACAGCTCGACATTAAAAAAAGTTAATTATTCGTTACTAAGAGTAAATTCCTGTATGATACTGTTGTATGATATTCTTCCTCGCAAACGACGGTTACCGTGGCCCTACACACTTTACCTAGTAGCGTCTCCCACGGGAATCCAGTCTGCCTCTCTCCGATTCACTCTCGCCTTTGGGATCCGGACGATTTTCGCCTACCTTTAGATACCGAGTGTGAATTCGTGGTCATTCCAAGACCACATCAACTACCTATAATACCTATAATAACTACCTACTTTAAGTATTTTCGAAATGCATACACTTCCTCTTCTAGAAGTGTAAAACATCAAAAGCAAAAAAATATACAGAGATAGCACTATTTTTGTAGTGGTAAGTTTCTCACGAATGGCAATAAAATTAAATCGAAAATGAATTTTGAGCGGCAGCCTATTGCAAAGTACTTTAGGGCTTACCTAGACCGCAGACCACCACTAAACTGCTCATTTACAATTTGTCATTAAAATCTTAATAACCACCTGGTTGGAGCTTAGTTAGTCCAACCAATAACACCAAACTTAAAATAGTTCAATATGTTTCTATGATTAACATTTGACAAACCAAGTTACAATACAATAGTCAAGTTGCACCAAGTATCCAAAGGTGATTATATTATGGATATTTTAAAAGTGATCCACAAACAATTTAGAATATTCTAACGAGTAAAAGCTCTATTAGGAGTCACTTGTATTTAAAAATGACAATTGTATGAAAAAAACATATTTTTTTCGCAGGAAGGCTCTACACGAATCATTTTTGTTTTTAAGTTTAAGTCTACATATCTCTTATTCAGGCATCCTCAAGATTGTGTTTAGTGTAAGACTCACTCGATTACAAGATTTCAAAGTGGAACAAAATGTTTTTTCTCAGCTCGTTGACATATTGGATTGCAAGAAAGTACCAATCTGTTATTTGTGTTAGAATGGTGAGTGATGAACATCCGAAACGCATACGAACTGTAAAAATTAAATAATAATAATTGGAGATATTGTAAAGCCGTCCTGTAAAACAATGTTTTTCCATACAGTTAAAAAAAATGGTTAACGAGAATCCATTACATAAAAATATTGCTAACATCGAAGTTTTTTTTTTCTAATTTTTCAAATAGAGCTTTGGAGTACAGCAACTAAGTCGAACATCGAGCACATCTAATCGTTTCAATTAAAAGTCCTCAGAACAATAGTTAATGCCCCTTATTAGGCCAGCCAAAAAACCCTTCTTAACGATCTTAATGTAACCTAGATTCTTGAACTATGTTTATGAAATTCTATCGAAACCTATCCAACCACCCTGATCCCCTAGCACAGTCATTACACTGCGCCACTCATCCCTATAGCCCTCCTTGGATACTGAAGTGGCCTCGTGCCTCTGCTATAAATACGTGACAGTGAGGGAGTCCTGAAAATCCGCTTCCTCTTTCGCATGCGAAGAAGGTGACAACCATGTGGATTTGGGAGGTCTACCAATTGAATTAAAAACATTCATCCCAATTACTTGTTGCCCAATGAGGCAGATTATTAACAAATAGGCAAATTATTACAGTAATATTATCACAATAAAGTTTTTCGATTAATAATAATTTTCCCTAATTGAAATTTAACAGAATTCAATGAAGACTATGTTCATAATCAGGAGCGATTATGTTTTTTTATTGTGTAAATATGGTAAATGAATCGATTTAATTTAAATCATAAGCTGGACGTGTCGTGAAATTACTCTGTCCTTCTCTACAAAGACCTGCAATGAATTAAGGTACGAGACGGTAAGGACAGGTTCAATCAAGCTGGTTAGCACAAAGTAAGGATCCAATGGCAAAGATTAGGTACGGGGGTGATTTCCGGTACAACAATGCCGGAACAATTTAAATCCGGTTTGTAACTCTTTCCCTCGGGAATAGCTTAAGAAGCTAGGAGGAGGCCAGCCGCCCCGCTTCACTTCCTTCTTAATGAAACACGAACTTTGGAACGTAAATTAAATGTTACCTCTCGAACTTGAATGTCAGATAGGAATCGAATTAATTCACTGATCCCTTAAAGGTTAGTATTTCCTTCTCTCTCTTTCTTTGCCGTTCTATCGGCGACATTAAAATCTTTAATTGATAGATAGTACTTTATTTTTAAGTATTGCAACATAGTATCTGTATTTCATAATACCTGTAGGCATGTCTATCGAAACCAGTTTCACGGGTTATAGGTACGGTGACCATATTTTCTGATTGGGGGAAAAAAAAGGGAATTTAGTGAAAGGCACTAAAACATAGCTTATTAGGTACCTTTTCGTTTGAAGTCACAAAACTTGTGTTTTAAAATTTTGGGGCATTCACACCAATAACTACAACACTAGACTTACAGGTTAGATTTTAAAACATACAATTTATTTTTTGAATAATCACACAAACGGAAAATGATAATAATATTTTTTATTTGTAATCAAATGTTTATAGTGATAAAATTACAATCTGCCTGATGAGGTAATAATTAATTGTGTTTAATGTTCTCATTCATACCATATTTACAATTCTTCATTCACTCGCTCATTCATACAGTATTTACAAACAGCCCCGAGACCTCTCATTTACAATTAACATGGGTGTCACCTCCCTCGCATGCGAGAGAGGAAGCGGAGTCTTGGGAAGTCCTCCAATGCTCTTCCAACACCCGCGTCACTGGATACAAGCCATTGGAGGCTGACCAAGATCACGAGAGGCACAGACGCTCAGGGCATGATTGGAGAAACTGGCAGCAGCCAGGACTCCCACTATCACGTTTTTTATAGCAGGTCACGAGGCCACTGCCGCTTTAATCTCCGACGAGGATTATAAGGATGTGTGGCGCAGTGTAGTGACTGTTCTTGGGGATTAGGGTAACTAAATAGATAGTAAAGATTAACTTAAATAGAAAGTGAATGATATATTAAAATAAGTAATATTATCGATATTCTAGCTAGGTATGTTGCACAATATTAATAAAATTTGTCAGCTTCTCTTATGGTGTAACGTTAAGATACAAATTTCTTAGCCTTTTCTATTGCTTTAATTAGTGGATTTATGGAGCTGGAAAATTGTCAAAACAATTGAAATGTTTAATTGACTGGACCACTGGAGGTTGCGTTACCAGGTACATTTTGTAGGACCCCAGAAGCCATCTTCTGAATGTATGTGATCCCTTCGAAGGATATGCTAGTTTAGCGGGCAAAATTAAGGAACTGGGAAGGCCCGTGTGCAGCCTGACTGAAGTGGGGCTACATCTAACAGGTTAGGTAGAGAGGTGCAGAGGTAATTAAATAAGAAAAGAGTGAGCATCAGTAATGAGGGTGTTCACTACAAGTGTCACATTTCGTTTGATTAAAAAAAAAAATCTAAAAATTTCTGCGTTATATGAGCAGGTAGGTTTCTGCGCGCAACCAATGAGAGACCGGCTTATTTGAACCAATCAGAAAAGCGGTTATTCTGACCGATCCGAGCTGACTACGCTAGCGCCCCTAGTGAGTGCTCACGGTGACGGGATCGTGGACTATCCCTTTCTCTCTATACTGACGGCATAATTTTATTAATATAAAAATATAGAAAATTAGGGGGTGTTTTTTGGTCCATAAAGAGGCTAACGTTTAGTTCTCCATGGTAAAGTTGGTACAGCATATATATATTACTTTTGAATATATCTTGGCTTTCATAAATATTTATCACAAGATAACTCCAACAATGTATTGTATTATTAGGAAAAATAAAGCCTATCAAAAATAGTCTTTTACTGTATTATCATTTTGATAGATTTGTTTTTGTTTTTTCTCTGACGATAAATGATATAATTTTTATAGTTGTAAAAACCTAAGAAGAAAATGAATGCTTATTCGTAATCTTTCTTTATGTTGTAATGTTGATGTTGTAATCTCTCAATAATGTTTTAATTAGCTGATTGTATTCAACGTTAAATAGTGCTGAAATAACCTGTTCACACCGACAGTGGGAAATCGGGCCCTAATGATACTCCTTTTATGATGTTCAGCAATATCCATATCGGAATATAAGCCGTGTTACACTCACGCCCGACCACTCCCAACCCCATCGAT